>JALIRY010000020.1:0-475811 GCA_026401215.1 Trichoderma erinaceum
GGGGGGCGTAAAGAGCAAGTTTTGGCCTCCGGCAGCACCGAATGATTCCATTTGGTTGGTTGCTTGACTTGCGACTCTGCCTTGCTTCTTCTTTTCCCGACGAATCAGCAGGTATCCCGGTCTGACTCGGGAATTTCCATCGGTTATCTCGCTTTCTCCATTGGGACTCTACAGCCCCGTATCCCCCGGCTTGCGATGCGGCATAGTTTGCGGCAAGTGAACGGTATACTACCTAGTATTACGGACTCTCTCCGTAAATCATAGGTTTGCAAACTTAGTAATAATACAGTCATAGAATACTAAAGAGACTAATACGTGCTGATTCCATCGCACATATGACGGGCGTTTCCCTTTTTAGCTCTTTCCCCACTCTTCTCAAACTGACAACTATTTGCGAGAGAGAGACCGACAGACAGACTTCAATCAAAACAAAACTTGAGAGATATTGAACCAAGCGAGGCCTAAGCTAATGACGCATCGAAGATCTAAAGTAGTAGTACCTATTAGTAGCGGGTGGCGTCCCGAAACTGACTCTAGTTTAATAGGCCCAGTGACTCTGCTGTTAGAAGTCTTGGCAGCATTGATCATGTAGCGCAACCCTTTGGATGTATGTGCGTATACGCATACGCAGAAAAAAAAGTGTGCCACAACCAACTGTTAAAACAACTCATATTGCGTTGGAACTTTTTTTTCTATTGCCATATATCGCATGCAGCCAAGTGGTTAGCTGGCCAGCTGGTGTTGCCTGAATGGCTGATCAACAAACACGACCTCCCGCAGCCAGCCACTCGGACAAATACAGTTTATGCGAGTACACGCCGGGTGCATTCATCCGTTGAGATGGAGCGAGACATTAGATAACAAAACTAAATAGAACAAAAACATGGGAGTGTGTCGCATATGAGGATTGAATTGAGTGGTTTAAACGCAGAAAACGGCCCGAGTGTGTCTTCTTCTTTTGTTTAATAGGATGCCCAATCCCTTGGGGGAGCACGCATGGTATGAAAAACCATCAAATCTTGTCTCTTAGGTACATAGATATTCGAGGGGAAAAAAAGAGGAGGGCATGATACTTTTCCCTTGTGGATTAGCTGTTGACGACATAAACTTTCTTCAACTCTTTCTCTCTCTCCCTTTTGTGAGCACATCTAGCCTGAAGTCTAAAAAGCTAGGTAAAGCAAAGGCAACAGGAAAGAGGAAATATGATGGCATGCACTTCCAATCCTTTATGCAGGAAACCGCACTGCCTGTTTACGGCAAAGCAGCCGGATGGATTTGCCCGATCGCGAAAACAATACCCAACCTAAAAAAACAACACACTGTACAGAAAAAAAAAGATATTTCCGCGTTATTACTTGATAAATCCGTTCCAAAAGGCTCGCAATCGGGCATATTCCACATCGGGCACAACCTTGTACTCGTGTAACTTTTAGGAAGATCAACAAGCCTTTGAGGCCCCCGCCATGGCCTCTTTTCCGATTTCTTTCTTTTCAATTTGCATGTGCATGTCCCACGCCCCTCCTCCTATCTATATCTCTCAGTGTGTTTATGCATAACATGCGAGATAGTAGAATTACAATAACATTCAGACCCAGCACTCTTACATTATAATTTTTTTCCACTCCTTCGTTAAAGCGAGGTTTTATTACAGATTACCAAGTCAGAAAAAATGCTTGCACTTTCTGCTTTTGTCTGTCCCAGCTGATACAAACTACCCACCTCTTTGTGGCTTTTCCAAACCAATCACTAAAGCTCATCTATCGCTTAACTGGATCTACCACAAACAAAGCAACAAGCGCCCTATTTAGAACGGAGTGGCTTTGGTTTTTTGCAAATTCCCAAAACAGAAAGCGCTGCGCTTGCACATAATCGAGTCCGTCTACTAGTAGTTTTTAATTCAGTGCGTGCAGGGCCGCCAATCTGACGGAGGGTGGATCATCACTCTCAGCCCACTTCTCTCTCTCTCCGTGTTTCGTTCCTCTCACGCCCCCCCTTTTTCCCTTTTCCTCTCTTTAAGTCTAACTGACTAGGTACATACGCACTTTTACAAGGAGGGGGTGGGTATAACCTTTTTCTTTTTTTGATTATTGCTTCGTTGCTTTTGTATTTACAAGAATACTAAACTACTGGGCGCTATCTAGGTGCTACAGTATAAGTTATTGGCACGGTAGACGGAGTGTTTATCCAACTATTGTTAGTATTATTGATTGCTATCTTTCCTTTCTTTACCATTTGATGTCCTGGATTCCGTGCGTATTACTGCGCAAAAAGTAGGGACCTGTTTCCAAATCTGGATAGTTGCAGGGGTCTAAACAACGATCGTCGAGCGTTTTTTTGTCATGCGTCATGCGTCGTGTGAGAGCGAGAACGAGTACCCAAAGTATTACACGGAAGAATAGGGCCCAGCTTTTAAATCGCAAAGAGAACAAGTCATGATACACCCGCTCACACATGGTCGGACTATCTCCGTGCTTTGTAACCCAACCGGTGATAGTTGCGGGCGAAATATCACGTCAGAAGACAAGGGCAACTCTACTATCGAACGCCATATATAGGTTATTCTGCATGCAGACGTATGTAAAGTAGACCCAAGAAGAACATACCCATGTCCGAGTTGTCGTCCTTGTATTGGCGCGAAAAATGAAAGAGACAGAAAAAAAAGGTAAACTTGGCCGACGCCCAGCGAAGGCCGCGCGATGAATGGTTATCCCGTTTTGGAAAGTGCTTTGGATCCAGTTTTCCCCAATCTCCGATCCTTAGAAGAAAAACCGTTCGGACTTAGTATCCGTATTAAGCATTGCGCCTATTCACATGAATTGCCGTATGTGGACAGCTTTGAATGGCGAGACGCCCAGCCATTTGGGAATAGATCATGACTCGCAGAAAACTTCCCTAAACAGCGCAATCAACTGCTATACATACTAACCAGGTAAGTCGTATTAGGGATTCATATTTCAATCTTTGAGCGGTGAAACACGCAACTCTATATCCATGCGCAAAAAAGAAGACGATCCCAGACTCTTCACGTCACTTCACTTACTCAGCGGCAGTTGAAGTTGGCGAGCCCCCACTTGATTGTTTCTTTTTTCCTCTTTGTTTCCCATCTCTATTGTCTCAGAAATCACAGGAACTCAAAACGTGGATCGTCCTCAATGGCCAATCGTCAACTCTCCCCACTCTCAGCAACAGCTCGGAAAAATAACGCCATAGACAGTCACGCTCTCGTAAGAATTGTAAAGCGTTCCGTTTCCGACGAAGAACGTTAAACAACCAGCATCGTTTTCGCCGAATACCGAAACAAAAACCAGAAAAGTTTATGCCGTCATTAATCACTTGTAACTTAACTTAAAAAACCACGGGGTTTGTTGTCAAGGAGAAAATAATCCCGTCGGTCTTTGAGCAAAAACTGGCAATTTACCCGATGACTCTGATTTGATTGACCCACTCCCAGACAGAACACGAGCTCAAAGGAGTTGACTCAACAACCACCAGTCATCTATCCTGTATGCACGTAAAGCGTAAAATGATATACCCTATCTAGACAGTTTACCTTAGTTTCCCCCCTTTCCCTGAAATCTCTCTCAACAGTAAATTTGAGTTGAGAAAGCCTAAACACACTCGTGAAACTCCGGGTTATGAAAATCCTTCCATAAATCAACCCCTCTTCGACAAATCAAACTCAACTATTAGTAAAATTTGTTTAATCATCGTCCTCCTCTTCCGCGCCCTCTCCCTCTGCCTCGTCCGCGGGCCCCTCCGCGACCGCCCTTTTTTCCTCCCCTCCCACCAGCGCCTCTGTTGTCAAATCGTTCAAATAGCTTCTCTTCGCCAAACGCGCCTTCTCCAAACCTCATAAAGTTTACTAATCCCCTATCCACAACCGCCACGATTACATTTCTGTGGCCGTGTTTTAGTCGCTGGTACAGTTTCCCTGGTTGTCCCCGCCAAGCTTCTGGTGCAGGATCGTACGGCGTAGACTCTAGTAGCGATTCGATTTGTTCCAGCGTGGGCAGGCATGAGTCGGCCGTGTCGGCAACCGCGATGCGAAAATCAGGGGGTGGAGGATTCTTCTTGGAGAATCCTCCCGCGCCAGGCTTCCATACGTGGAAATGCACCCTAAAGGGATCCTCTGGCTTAGATGGATTTGGTGGTATAGGTAGAGGTTTGTGTCGAGGGAGAAGAGCTAGTTGTTGGTATATAGGCCGATAAGCCCGGTAAAGGCCTGGAGCAACGAGTGGACCGAAAGGCTGGTGGTGCCGCTGTATCCTTTCTTGCCCTGACTCCCATTTGACAAAGGAGAAGAGCCATTGCCAAAGTGTCTGCGAAGGTTCTGTGGATTCTGGCCTCGGCTGCTCGAGCGGCGCACGAAGGATGTTGAACCCTGCACGCTTCAAATGCGCATAAACTTGATATTTGGGAAGCGTTGTCTTGCCCTGCTCGCCCTCGTAGCCGATGAAGAGTGAATAAGCGGCTTCAAGACTCAGCGGCAACCCGACGTCATAATCATCAGGGCCAAACCCAGGACGGGATGCTCCTCCAGCTGTACTGCCTTTGGGTAGAAGGGTTTCAAAGTCCGTATACGGCCACCATAGGTCCACGGTGCCTCTTTCGACCAGATAGATGGCTTCCTCTGGGAGCAGCCATAACCTTCCCACGCCGAGCTGATCTTTATTTCCAGAGGCCACTCGTCCTATATCCTTCATCCAGCCTCCCTTCTCATGTTCCATAACCACCACTCGGTCCTTCAACCACATCCCCTCGTAGTCTGTCGCCTCATTCTCCTCATCCAGCCAGAAATCCGGGAAACACCATCCTCTAGCCCACGCATCATTCCGATGTATCCTCGTGTAGCTCAAAACGTCCTCCAGAGCTCTGCGGCTTGATTCCAGCGCGCCGTCCTGCGATCGTGTTCCATGTGCCTCAAAGTCCTTTTCACCCTTTCTAATCGTCTGGCTCGAGACGCCTTTCTTTGAAAACGCAGACGCAAACAGTTTATAGTCGGGCATGTCGTCCTCGAGAGTCTCTTCCGCCGTTGGGGCATTCCCTTCGCCGTCTGCCGAGACCGGTCCTGCTACCAGCGGGCTATCGTCGTCGTCGAAAGCCATATCGTATCGAGTTCGTCGTGCGCCACTCTTTTCAGGATAAGAAAGAAGTAATATAAAAAGCTCAAGGCGCTGTGCCGGGTAGCTGTGTCGCAGAAAGCAGCCCCACGAGAGCACAAATAAATTCTGCCCAACTTCAGATGCCTTTTATGATCGGGGCGCAGGAGGAACCAGCTTTAGTAAGAAACCAGGGCGCTTTGTATATGCAACTCTGTTCTGCGAAAGAAAGGAAATAAAAAAAAAATATTATATCATGGAAGCAAGAAGAAAAAAAGCAAAAAATCAACATAGGGAAACAAGAAAAAATTCAGCTAGGATGACGATGTTGCGCTTTGTTGCGATGCCAAATCTCACTAGAGGTGGGGTGGGCATAGAGATGTTTATCTGAGTACCGCAGAGGCCTTGATAAAGTTAAACTAAACACTTTACATCAACGTTGACACGTGATGGCGAGTCTGGCCGAGTGGTTAAGGCGTTGTGTTTAGGTAGTCCCGGGTATCCGATGACTGTTATACTTGATCCGCAATGTGCATCGCACGCGTAGGTTCGATCCCTACGGCTCGCATCGATTTTTTTGCTCTTTATCTATAATTACATAGATGGCATTCTGTATACAATGTCAGCTTTTTATATATGAGTTTATTTTTTCCCCCCCCTTCCATGTTTCAATATTTCTAACATCACAAAGCTGGTATCTACTCTCAAAGTTTTTCAATTTTTTTTTATCACAATGTTGTTAATATGTGTCGTTGGGATGAAATATCCTCATGCCCCTCCGCCGGCTACCTTGGTAAAACAAATGTACAGTGCATCTAAGCCAAATTTTCCTCCCAACTCTCAAGAGTAAGTTATATATACTACAGTACATGTATTAAAATTCCAATATCTCATCAACTTCGTCATCGTTGAATACATAAAGAAGAGGGAGAGAGTGAGGCAGCAGAATAAGAAAGTAAATAAAAAGGATGCTTCCAGGTTTCAAAGAAGCCGTCTCCCCAGATCCACTCCAGCGTAAATATCTGGTACACTGCCCGTGCCAGAGAGTTGTGCGTACCGGCCCCCAGCCAATATGCAGGCTTCTCTCAAAATGAAGCCCCCTTTCCATTTTCTCCCTCTCAGACTATGAAGCGGTCCAAGATCGCCTTGAAACGCCATGCACTATATCTTTGTGTCAAATCGAGAAACAGTTCCACTTCCCACCCTCTGTGAGCCAAAATAGAAAACAAGAACGCCTTTTTCAAATGGGTATATGGTGTACCACCGTGTGTGCTAGCCAATGGTAATTCTATGTAAAAACCTCCATGGCCAGTAATGTCGCCCGGGCATCGTTTCGCATCAAAACGGTTGGATCTCGCAGTCTAGCCGAATAAATAAATGTAACGCCTATCTGCTTCTGAATGCAGTAGGGTATACGCTATGTGCTGCTCCTCGCGGCGCAAATGTAGCAAAGAGTTTTCCGCTTGATAGCGAGCATAGCGCCTGGCGTTCTCTGTCGGTTCGTTTATCGTGACCGTTGAGTATTATGAGCGGGCTGAATTTGGATCATGCGTAGAATCCGGTTCGTCACTCAATAAATGGCTTTTTCACCTTTCCAACCATACACAGGCCTAAGGCTCGCAACGCATCTCGATCGTTAGCCAGGACGATGGTACGAGCTGGGACCATAGGATTATTCGGGTCAACATGTGAGGCTTCTCTAGCCGCAATTTCAATAGCGTCCATTTCCTCCTTGCAGCCTTGTTGATCAAGGGGGCAGATAACGATTGGTTGTCGTAGGTGGAGGTCTCTAGCACCACTTACTTGCACCTGTACATGTGTTCATGTAAGTAAAAAGTCTAACTCTATCTTTACTTTAGGGCAAAGGGGAAAGGAAATCTGCCATACCTTGATGCTGAGGTAAAACTCAATCTTATATAGCGTTGATGATGTGGTAAATGAGGCAACCTCATATTGGGGAAACGCCGGTCTACCCCTCTTGATAATGCCTTCGGTGTCTCTGAGATCTTTGGCGGGGAAAACCAGGCCGATGTTGGTTGCGTATCCCGCTTCCGGTAGTTTTGTTTTGACTACCTGGACCTGTTTCGCCAGCTTGTTGACCTTCTTGGTTGGCTCGTCTCCTTCTGGATTGAAAGTAATCTCCTCTTCTATGCCAAGCGTGATCTTGTCTATGGTCACCTTCTTGGCCTTGTTCCACCAGTCAGAGTTGGGAGCGATCTTGATGTATACGGTGATGGGATCATTGGGGCCGTAGCTCCAGCGCGGCAGGTTGATTGCGAGGTGGACGAGATTATCGCTGGTGATCTGCTTTGTTTCGGGTTTATTGTACATGCCAAACGTTGACAGTGTGTCGTATCGCAGTATGGGCAGCGGGAAGCTGTATCTGTATTGATCTCTGTGGCCTTGTTGTACCGTCACCACTAATTCATAGTACGTCTCAGCGATCCTGCTGGGGAGCTGTAGGGATGCTGGTGGTATTCTCCGATTTGTCTCCTCCCCGCCTCTTCCAAAGGGGATAAAGATGATAAAGGGCAAGTCCATGGAGTAAACGTCTTCGGCATCCTTGCCTGATGAGCATCTGAATAACAGCACCTCCTTGCCGACCAGATCGGTAGTCTCTTTTCGGGGCGCGCCCAGATGTCGTTTGGTTAGACTATCGGCGTCGGGGTGTATCGTCTCGCGTTTTTGGAGGCTTATTCGCACCAGGGATACTGGCACTGGCATAGAGTAGCCTTGGCCTGGCCGAATCTCGACCTTGCCCTCGATTCGCGGCTGTATGTTTGTTGAGTCCATGTTAGCAACAAGCTCCCGATGTCTCAAGTGGTTCATGTGCGCCTCCCCTTCTGTTGGGACACGGCATTATCCAGGCCAGAGAGGAAGGGGATTGGTAGGGGGGAGGCGGTCGTCAACGTACCAGCGTCGCAGATATGCCCGGATATCCCACCAGGAAGCTCCTGTTTGGAGGGCCGGAGACCCGAACGCTAGCTGGCGTAGAAGCCATGCTATCGTCGCAGTCGCAGCAGTGGAACTGTGAGTTGTCGCCGCCGTTGATGGTGTTGTCGTCGTCGTCGTTGCTGCTGCTGTCTCGGGGATTACGAATGCGCTCAAGGTGGTGGAGGCGTCAGCGGCAGCGCTGGAGGCTCAGCTGCGGTCAGGAGTAGGTATCGGCAGCGCTCTCGGAGAGGTGGGATTCGCTATCTTTGGTTCCCCCAAGGCCGGGTCGCCAGCAGATGACCAGCAGGCATAAGCTGCTCGGTGAGTCGCCGTCACGATACCCTATGTCCGCACAAGACACACAAGCACGCACGCACACGCACGCACACACACAAGAACAGGCGCTCGGCGGGTCGATGCGAAGGTGGGGTTGGTAGGCTGCGGCCGGGTGGATTTTCTGGTTCACAGGGCTCGAGCCAGCGGGATCGGATCGCCTCGACCGGGTGGTTCTCAGCAAGGGCGCAGCAATCGAGGTCAAGGACGGCGTCAGGCTCGGCGCGCCGGCGCTGGAGTGTGTCGATGGTTGCGCAAACAAGTGCGACGGGCTGGCTGGACGGCGGGAGGTTTTGACGCAGCCTGGACTGGAGCTGGAGAGCAGTGAGCGAGTGGGTGTGGTTGTGGTTTAGGTAAGGCGTTCCGAGCAATGGCGACCCTCGTCAACAGCTGAAATCGGTGGCCCGGGGGAGCCCAGTTGCATTAGCTTATTAGCTTCAGTGGAGCAGCTGCAGCGGCTCTGCGCCTGTTATAGCGGGCAGGGCGGCTGTGGTTGAGAGCTTGTGGTCGCTAAAAGTGTTATGTTTGCGATGGACGGAATATTGACCGCCTGTGCTGTGGTCGAAATCCGGATCTCGACCGGAAAGCGAGCTACCTGCCTATGCCTGCGGTGTGTGTTGCGTCGTGCCTTGTTTTCGCCTATGAGTGGTATTGGAAGCAACACTATTGCGTCGATTTGGCACTTGTCAGGCTTGTCAGCGTTGAAGAAGCAAAAATCCCCGTCTTGGTATTAGGGCCTGGAATTGGTTTGATTGCCCGTGTTAGAGCCCCCCGGCGGACGGTTGAGGCAGGTTGGTGAGATTGTGCTCATACAAGTACAGTAGACCAGCGGGGGGTTTTGCGCCGGACCCGGTTGAGATGACGGCCCTGCGCCTCTTACGAAGCTTGCCTGAGCTGACGGTGCGAATTATGTCCAAGAACAGCACCCCACAGGGACCAGCGGCAAGCAAAAGCAGAGCAGGGCAGAGCAGGGCAGAGCAGAGCAGAAATGAAGCCGTCAATGGGTGCGTCCGCATGCAGGTCAGCCGATGGCCTTTATACCGTGCAAACACAGTGAGGTCTCAACTGGTATCTGTCAGCTCCTCACCTTGCGAGGAGAAGCGAACCCGCTGTGCGACGTGATGATTCCAGCACGACAATGGCGAGGGAGGATTGCGACTTGGGTGTGCGAACTATGTAGATGCAAAAAGCCATCAAATGCCATAAAACCCAACCACCACCACCACCACTACTACTACTAATGTACGATGACAGCTGATATGGATGAGTGCAGCGAGGAATTGATCCATCCATCACAGTCAAGGCTACAGATGAGGCTCTATACGAGATTGACATTCTGGATCAGCCAAGTACCCCGCGATTAACGCCGTATTCAGCCTGTGGGCATAGGGCAGAGCACGCGTTCGTTTGCTGTGGCTGCGTCACGTCACTGAGCGTAAGATTTCAAATAATGCTTGTCCATACAGGTACCAAGCCCTGTATTCGCCTCGCCTTGGAAATATTCAGAGAAGATATGATAGCATTACATTCGCATAAGACATAGACTTTCTTCCTCTTTCTCCCATCTTCTTCTCGTGTTATTTATTTTTTTTTTTTTTTTAATTTTGCCCAGATTCATTTTAATCTTATTACTAAGATTGTATTGCCTGCGCGCTTGTAGTGGGCAAAGGTGCTATCCGCACTGCCAAAAGCAGACAACAATGCAGTTAGTTCGCGGCCGTACCTCGCGCATATCCGGCTTATTCGCATCTCAAACGAGGTCATGGACTGGCAAGGGCCCGTAGCAGGACAGTACAAGTAATATCTATCTGTCTGTAGCCTGTAATAGAGGCAACATCAGCACTCTAGTCGTCATTTACTAGACCCGCGTCACCGTCCACCGCCCTGAGACCTGGTCCCTTGCACCGCCGCCAGTTCTTACCGCAGCGACAGGGGGTTCCAAGGCGTATTTTCCCAACAAGCTCCATAATGGGAGCAGCCAGAGACGCATTAGACGCGCTGAGTTGAATGTGGCAAGACAAAGAACCTGATTTTGCAACCCCCACCGCTGGAAATCAGATACTAGTGTTCTGATTCCAGAGCAGATTGGCAAAGCTAAGCGCTGCGATTGTCGCGGCAAAAGCAATTCCGGGCGGATGACCCTGCCTGTAATCGACTCGCGCTGTAAGAATTTGATGGCCAAGTCAGCCTCGTTGGATCCTCCCACGTATCCATTTAGACCAGACCCCAAAGAAAAAGCAAAATGCAAGGCACCGGTACCAGAAAATGAGAGTAAGACGTCAAGATCCCTGTTTCATTGCCGATTATTATTCTTATTCTTTTCATTACCGTCACCCGACTGTCATCACCGTCTTCTCATCTTCCCCCTTTTCTCTTCTTCCATTTCCAGGTCATCTCCAACACCGCGGGATTTGCGTCACATCTCGCAATGTAACCCCTCCACGCGAATCCGCTGGTGGAGTGACATGGAGGTACATGTTCCCGCCGCGGGCCCTGGCGGTAGCGTCTCTCTGGCGCCTGTTGCGGTTTAGCCTGGGCTGAGCCTCGAAAGCCACTTCCGAAGCTTTGGCCACGACGGGGGCCTTTGTTTTGACGTTGCAACTCTGAATATTAATTCAAAAGTGCTGCTGCGTGGGTAATTATTTGTTCTTTTGCTCTTTGATGGAAAGTACTGAGCCACAACCCTTGATGCCTCATACATGTGCTTTGTGATCAGTACTCGACAATGTCTACCGTATCAACGTGCCTCTGTGCTACTACTACTACTACATGTATTCGACGCGAGGTTCGGGGCGGAACTGACCGACCCTCCTTTTGAAACCATGTGACAAAGCTTCATCTGGATCGAATGTACATCTTGTTTTAATATCGCCATAAACTGCTCTGTTTCTACAACAAGTCCATCTTGTATAGCAAAATCAAATCTAACTTTTCATCATTATCTAATTCCCTATCAAGCCCAACTGTAGCAGCACGGTCAAAGCACCTTGATAGTCATGTTTGTGATACGACAGAGGCAGCATTCACCTCCTCTGTCCTGCACATTGCCGATGAGGATGTCGCCTATAAAGAGCCATGACTTTCCTATTCTTAATCAAAATCTTTTCTCTCTTCTTCATCATTCTTCTTCTTTGTCAATCTTCACAATGTGATGGTATTGGGTCTCTGAGATGGAGGCGTCGCCCCATAGTGATACAACCTCTACAGACGGTTGCAACCTCTTATTGATATGAATTAGTTATTATTTTATTATGATTTAGCATGACCGACCTATGGTTGGCTACTACCACAACAACAAATAAGTCCGCTATACTGGTTGGACTTTTGACCGTTATCAATAAAGCTACATGAATCCTCGCCACTTCCCCATCTTATAGACCAATGAAACACGATCGCGAGAGTTCACCCACCATGGATCAAGAAAGCAGAGAAATACAATCGTACGGACGAAAACGACACACTACGCTTCTGACATCACGAAATCCAACTTCTCGAACAATATCATCAAGATGTTGGCAAAACCAGCCAGATTATCGGAGATCATGCGAGGTCATATGTATGAGCTCAACCCCTCCCGTGATAACTACGGTCGCAAACGTAGGGGCACGGAGTTGGGGTCTAAAAAGCTTGCGTTCTGGGCTATAATGCGGGCTGCTGTAACTACCTATATATACAGGTATACCTTCTATCTCCTTTCTTCTCTCCTTCTCTGGGGATGTCGGGGCAGGGGTCCCCTAACATCCCCCCGGCCAGGAGAAGGGATGGTCCCCCATCATTCATTATCACAGTCAGTCCCAGCCGTCATAGATTTCTTCTCCAACCTCAGTCTCTTCAGAGACCATTTGTGGCGCTGAACGATATGCAAACATTGGTATTGGAATTTACTGTCTGAGAGGAACAAGCCATACACAGTCATACACAAGCTTTAATTGATCTTCATAACACAAACAACACTCTGCGACAGGAAGGGGAAAACACTAGAAGTTGCCCTACTTAGACAAAGAAAAGAAGATCGCTGATCACAACGGAATTATAGAGCAACTGGCAGGGCGCGTTATTGCACCGGAGAGGATGCTGCCTTAATGAGAAGAGACATTCATCACAACCCCAACGAGGACGTTAGCATTTAGCGGCGGGCACCTGTCACATGCAGTAGGCACAGTTATACAAGCACAGGATCATAGAGATAGGCAGCCACAGCTCACACACTACAGTAGAATAGCTCGACGATACAAGGATTGATGGTTACCACACACACCCAACAATGTCGGTCGTTGCTGAGTACCTACTTTAGCTTTCAGAATTTTCACCACTGTGAAGTCGATGTCCCATGTTGTCTATCCATGTTTACGTAAATGGTGAATATCATATTGTCAAATTGAATAACGAAAACACTGTATAGGTATGTATTCAATTATCATATACAATTTACACAGCAATACACCTAAATCGTATTAGATACATCCATGTATATTCACTTTGGTCATGAGATTGGATCTAGTGCCAACTGGTAATTTTATGAAAAGTCGTATGTTTTGTAAGTGGTTTCTAATCTCCATCAGATTTATTGAATAAGCTGCTTTCCATATCGTACTATAATATATGATATAGTTCAATGCGCGACGGAACCGTGATTCTGGCCTCGCTCGCTCAAGTGACTGCTTGTGCCCAGAAAACGTCTGCTAATCAACCGAGATGATCATTGAATCTCGTACCTTTCATCCTTGTTTGCGATTCATGTCGTCCTGTCTTTCCAAGTCTCAGAATCTGTAGCAGTGGGCTAGAGGTTGACTCTCCTATGCCTCTGCTAGCAAATAGAACTAGGGCCTTTGCAAAAAAAGCTCGACTCTTCGATTTCACGAATGCTACGAAGTAGCATAAGTCCCTTTAGTAAGATCTTAGCCAGCGTACTTTTCGCTGTTGGAAGTAGGACCTCCGCAGCCGAGCTCTTGTTGATGAAACATTGGATCTCGACTACGGTCCTGTTCCTTATGGTTTCTTTTTCCCGCCCCTTGTCCAAACGACTCAAGGCTCGCAGTTCCTCTCTATTCAGCCAGTGGGTTCGCGTGTATCGTCACCTTTTCAATTCGAAACGGCTCCTTCGGGCGGCTCTTCTTGTCTACTTCAACAGCCTCCATCTTCGCCAGCGTCACCAGGCCCTCGTCGCCAATCACTTTCCCAAACACGGTATTCAAGCCATCAAGATGAGGCGCCTTGTCGAAGGTGATGAAGAATTGCGAGCCATTGGTGCCGGGCCCTTTGTTGGCCATGGAAACGAAGCCTCTGCCGCTGTGTCTCAGCGCGGGTCGGATCTCGTCTTCAAAGGGCCCGCCCCAAATCGACTGGCCGCCCTTTGGGTTTTCGGCTGTTGGGTTGGCGGGCGCTCCTGTTTGCACCATGAATTTGGGTATCAGGCGGTGGAAGGGCGACTGGTCGTAGTAGCCGGAGGCGCAAAGAGCCAAGAAGTTCTGTTGCAAGGCACTGGATGTTAGCGGCTGGAAAGCAGGGCAATTGCTTGTGAAACGTAGTGAAATGAGCAAATAGTAAATACCTCTGCTGTCTTGGGGACGCTCTCGCAAAAGACCTCAATCTTGATGTCGCCGAGCGACGTGTGAAGCGTGACGGACATTTTGGCCGGTGAATTGTGTTTGATAGAGCTGCAAGATTTCGCGAGTCTTGATTGCTGCAGTGCTATGGGCATTTGCTATTCAAGTGGTAGCTAACCCGATTAGGTAATCAGCTCTAGAGGTACCAAGGTAGACAACTTATAACTTCAGATATATTCAAAGCATCGCCACTTTGGCAATAAGTTTTGTCATTTAGTAGTAGTATTTAAACGAGTGATTAATTATACACTTTAGTATTACAAATATCAAAAAGTAGAACGTCTTAAATTCCACTCCGTTTGAGACCTCTTCGGGATCAGCCTTCCATCTCAACCTGCCTTTTCTCCATATACACCACATTCATTCTATATCCCTTTTTTACCCATCCATCTCTCCAACTTTCACCCTATAAACAGATATTTCGTCTTCTTAAATAAAAGAGGGTGCCCAATCAAGCACCCACGGCTCCTCCATTATCCGCCACTCCGTCTGCTCCAGAGGTGTATCTCCATCCCTGACGAAGATGACAACGTCCTTCCATTTCCAATGTTCTATCTGCTTCAAAGCAGCTTTCGCGTCTTCTATATCCGAGGCTCTCATCCTTTCCATATTCACCTCAAACGAGTTTATGTCTTGTTCTATGGGCAGTAAAAGAGCCTCTTGCCCCTTCGTTACTTCGGGAAAATATCCTCTGGCTTGTGCATCTATTCCATTCGCGATAAGCATGCGTAGCTTGGACCATTCTCGGTGTTTGAGAGTACCCAATTGTGATTGAGTATTTTTCGCTTCAAGTTGCTCAAGTGCGTCTTTATGACAGCGTCGTTTCTCTTCTTCAGCATCCTCAGCACTACTATACGATGCATACTGCTCCTGGGACTGACTATAGGTGGAAGATTGCTTCGAAGAATCTGTTTGTTTAGACTTGAGACGCATCCTTTGCACAGAATTAGAAGGCGAAGATGTCTTGACCGAAGTATTCTTTTTAGAACGGCCTTTACCAGAAACGCGAATAGCTTCCAAAGAGAAAGTCGAGTCCGTAGTCGAGAACGACCAGCGGCTCTCGGGTTGCGGTGTGTCAAATATATGTCGCCACATAAACGAATCCCGAAACCTAATCTGGTACTCTACACATTTCCACCGAGTTCCTATGATTCCCTGGGTCTTAGCTGCGAAGCATATTCTCAGAATCGGCGCATCATCGGAAATGACTCGGGGCTCATCACTAGGAGTTACTTGAGATCTTTCTTTGGGTGGGACTCTAGGTGCATTATTGGGAACGACTTGAAGCGCATCCTTAGAAGTGGCTCGGGATGCGTCCTTGGGAATGGCTCGAGGTGCAAAAATTGGCTCTAAAGAGCCGCGATGGCAGCAGAGGTACCTACAGAGATGTCTCATCTCTATCGTTAAGAATGGATTATCGACGAATAGCTCGGCCATCGGAGTGCCGCCGAGTTATTAAATCCATTTGGAGCGGTCAGTAATTAGTATCATCATCAACAGACAAGGAAACATGTAAAACAAAGCCAGAAAGGCCAGAGTTATCACTCGGAAATATTCTCCTGAACACGGCCGACATATGTCTCTCAGTAGTTTCCAAGTTTATCACAATACCAAGTGATATCCGTCCATATACTCATGTGTTCGAGCTCAAGGCCATTGAGCTGCTCGGCTGCAATACTGAACAGTAGCTACCGCTTTGGAGAAGGAACAAAAGAAAATTTAATGTGGTTCTGTTCTGATTTGGGCTTTGTTTCGAAAAGGCTTGCTTCCAAACCCCGTACAATGTCTATTTAGGAAACCCCCTCGTACGTTATATATACTAGTTATCGCCACTGCTGGCCAGAAAAAAAGTAAGCCCACAGTAGAAACGCCGTGTTACCAGTTCCTGCCTCCTGTGTCGAATGAAGCCAAATGATATGCTGCACCAGAAAGTTTTTCTTTGTTTTTGTAGCAGCGAAGTGAAATCTTTCTTTTGAACGTGTTTCATGTGAAAGAGCTGCGCCTCATTAAACAAGCTAATCCTTGAATATTGCTCCAGTAGATGCTTTGTATCTCCAATTTGCCCCGTCGCGGGTTCGCCTATTCTATGTCGCGGCTTTCTCTGTGAATTTTGATTATATTCGTAGCGTAAAGATCGGTAACTCTTGTTGAGAGCATTCAGTTGATTGGGAAAACCATGTGTCTTTCACTCCCTTTTCGTAGAGTAGCAAAATGTTCAAGTTCATGGGCAGTCGATCGCTCAAAACATCAACCCATGCGCCGCCTCTTATTTCCGTGATCAGGGCTACCGTTCAACCCAAGGTCATCTCGGTGAATTTCCTCAGTTCCCGCAGGACTTGGAGTATCAAATTTATGGTTAGCCACATCAAGTCCGTTGTGAAGTCCATCTGCATCGATATTGAAGTTGAAATCATTTCCGTCTCCAAAGTGAGCATCATTCAGAAAGGCGTTACTATCGAAGAACTGGTCTAAATCGACAGGTGGAGCGTCGAAATAGGCTTCGTTTCCATCGTCTATGCCTGGAATGTGTCCATTTGGACTCAATGGTCCCAAGATGCCGCTAAGCTCGTGTATCTTCGCATCTTGTTCACTCTGTAGTCGTTTGAGTTGTTCAAGTTCATTCTGGTTTGTGCTAATATGTTGCAGGGATGGTGCTGGCATAGTCGGTGACCGCATGATTGGTGAGAGCGATGGCGCTACGGGGCTGCTGCCTTGTGCTGGAGGAGGGGCGGCTGATGCGGCAGGAGGCCTTTTGGCTAAAGGATCAGATACAGCAGGTATGTTTGGCACCGCAGAAGATGTTGACTGTGATGCCATCAAGTCGACTAGTTTGCTCCTCTGGTCGTTGCTCAAAGTATTCGGAGCATTGTTCACAAGTTCGGTTGCGTCTGGTAAATCGAGAGGGTTGCTTGCATTGTGGTCGGTTATTATCTTCATCATCCGTTCGTGGGGGTTGGCCTCGAGTTCTTGCCTGAGGCTCGGTGTCGTATCCGAAGGTGACGCATCGAGCAGCTCAGTAACATGCCCCATTTCAGGATGAGCCCCAACAGGATGATATGGTGTGCTGCTGGTTGACGGCGACCGGCTCGGCTGAACCGGTGGCTGGTTGACCTGGGGGATTCCCGTGAGCAGTTTCTGAGTCTTTCTGGGTGTGGGAACGGCCATTGAGCTGGCAGCGCTAGGTTGGTGGGCCTGAAAGAAATCCCCCAAATCAACAACACTGCCTTGATGGGTTGGCTGTTGGCCTTGATTGGCAATCATGCTAGAAATGATATCTCCAACATTCTGCGGGTTACCCTGATCCTCCAACGTTTTTCTGAAGACGTTGGCTAGGAAATTGAGGATAGCATTAATCGAGTTCTGGTGCCGGTCATGCTGGCTCTGGAACAGCATCGCCTGATTGTATAAGTCGTTGTTATTTCGCTGTAGACGGTTAATAGCTCCGAGAATCAGCTTCTGCTGCTCTCGCACTTTCTGTAGCTCCTCCTTGATCAATGTCATCTCCTTCTTGGGGAGGGCCTGATTGGTATCAGTCCCAGCAGCGGGTAGAGATCGGTTCGTATTGTTGGCCGATGGAATACCCTGATGGGCCAAGATATCTTCGTGGATAACTTCTTCTTCACTATCTCCATCGCCGTCCTGGCCCTTGTTGCCCTTTTTCGATTTGCCACCGCTCTTCGGCTTATTTATAAGCCATAGAAGATTCGGGTGGCCTCGTCGAAAGTATGGATTCGAGTACTCGCTTGGACTCTTGTTTTTGCGCTCACTTGCTCTCATGGAGTTGTCTGAAAGTCCTACGCACTTATGGAAGCCATACATGTTGAGCTGTCGCACGAAAGACGCATAATTGTTGTGTTTAAACAACTCGGGAATCAGCGTCTTGGCAAACTCGTCCTCGTCCAGTACTATGAAAGAGTCGCCCTTTTCCGACCAGCGAATTAAATCTTCGTTTTTGCGTTCTTCCAAAAAGCTGATTTAAGATTTAGTTTGTGGCGTTGCTGCTAAGAGTTCTATTGCAAAGGCTTACCTGCTTAGTTTTTGAACGAATGGCGGAATCTGTTTCCTCTTAGCCTGGGCTTCTCGCTTCGCCTTCTGGGCCATTTCTTCTAAAACTTCCACGTTATCCTGCTCCACTCTGCCCTCCGTTGCGGTTTGCGGAACGAGGAGGCTGTCATCGCCAAAGGCGGCCCACTGGTCCGAAGAAGGATCGTAGGAAGCTCTGAGATTCGTGGGGACAAGAGCACGGTTCATTTGTCGCCGTGCGAGTGAGTTTGATGGCGCATTCACGGCAGGGGGGTACGTCTGCTGTGCTTGCGCAAGCCCATATGGATCTTCGCGGTGTGCTGTGGCAGCACTGAAATAATCGGTCGGCTCGGTCGCACCGCCAGCGGTATTCCATTGCATCATAGGGTTCGCTCCAGTGCTATGATCGACTGGATGTGACTGCGGCACATTCCGCTGGATCGGCACGACTGGCGTCGCACCGGGGGCTGCTCGCTTCCGAGAGTTTGATGCAGACATATCGAAGGATGTACGATGGCGTAGTAACCGGTGGCTGGGCTATTCAAGCGAGGAATTGCGCAAGAAGAAACGATAGAGTGATGGGATTTCTTATAGGATGAAACGAGGTCCAGTCGCGATATCGAAAGCCGATGGATAATGCCTAGAACAGTGCCGAGCCCGCAGCCTAGAGACAAGGTAAGCAGCCTGCAGTATCTCGAAAAGCAGGCCGATATTCTGCTGCATCCAGCAACAGTGAGCTATCTGGAACTGGGCGCGCGCGGAAGATTAGCGCCTGGCCTCGGCCCGGAGAGAGAACACGTCGGCTTTCTTGGCTAAATATGCAAACCCGAGATCGATAAGGCTGTTACGAAAGGCTGTGAAACTCGCTGGCCGCAGCAATGAGCTGGGCGATATGAAATTGATACTGGCGTGGCACGCGCAGTTGTCAAAGTAATTAGGCAACCGGTTGCAGCCTAGAGAGTAAAGAAAAATAAAACTACCACCTCTCTGGCGGTGCCTGTGCCTCGGCGCCTGATACTCTGTGGCAATCCGAGCCTCCTGATTTTTTTTCCCGGCGCGACGCTGGTTGGGCGGATTCAGCTGGGCTCTGCGTCAAACGCAATCAATCCAAAGAGGGAAAATTCTGTTCGGCCGCAGCAAAGCCTCGATTGCGGGCGCGGGGTTCGGCGATATATGGCGTGTTCAGGCGCGCAGCGGGCAGCTCGTTCGTTGGGCTGGCCGAGATCTCAGCCCAGCTCGATAGCAGGAAGTCGGACGTGGTTGAGAAAATGCTTGATTTCACAATTACAAAGTACTTTCACAAGAGTGGGCTTCGGTCAGCGGTCTAAGGATGTCATCGCGGCGTCTAGCCAGATCGGCCAATCAGCACGCGAGGTGATAGAGGCTGTTCAGCGAAATAAAGCTCTAAACACGTGATGATAAGCCGCCTCGTCCGTGCTAGTGGTCCAGAATGAGGAAACAGCAAACTTTGTTCTTTGTTCCATCTCGATATGGACATTGCGGAGCTAAGTCCGGAGCTTTTCGAGCTGGAGATTCATGTCATGACAGTATACAAACATGGATTAGCTTGCTAATACTTCAAATTTACTGCCAACAGCCACCATATCTACCAGATAGTTTACGCTCGGACAGCCATTTTAGTCAAAAATTGAAAGTTTACATGAAGCTTGCAGTAAAGCCCACAATGAGAAACGATGATCATTGCCCAAAATGGCCTTGTCACTCATATCGTTCTAGTCCAGACCGTTCTGCTCATGGCAAAATCATACGATATCTGAATGGTTCGCTTGGAGTTTATGCATGCTGAAGTCATGGATTTGCAGAGATCTCTTGAAAATTTCCTATTACCCGCTGCTGAATTCAATTCATCTCATCGTCACTGTAATAAAGAATAGTAAACAAAAAATCATTGGTCCGTCCCCGACGAGCAAAAGGCAAAAAACAAAAAGCAATGTCCTCGGTGAGGCTCGAACTCACGACCTTCAGATTGCCCAAACTGATGTTTGGATCATATCGATGTCAATATGAGACTGACGCGCTAGCCAACTGCGCCACGAAGACCTTGTTGAAAACCCGGCGTCGCTAAACTTGACCAGAAGCCTCAGCTCTAATGGCAGCTCTCAGATTTTGACCGATTGTTTTCATCTCGAAGCAGTCATGAGTCCACTGTATGTAGATTGAAGCTAAGATAGCGTGGGATACATGTTGTTTTTGCTTGGTCCGCATAGTCGAAGATTGGTAGCGTTGGATTTCCAGAGCTGCAATCGGATATAGTCAATACCTTGATCCAGATCCAGAATATCCAATGATGAGCATGTCGCTATTTCTCTCTAGACTTATATACAAAAAGTAGAAAGACGATAGCAATTATCGTAAGAGCTAAAGCACTACCCATACGCTACGCCATAATACCAAAATCAATACTAAGAAGCATTACATTATGTGAGTAGAACAGATTCCAAACTTTCATTTCGCTCCTCTACCAGCCAATGAAGAAGCTTTTGCCATCTGAGCATTCCTTGCTTGATCCCACGCCCTCCCAGATCCGCCAGCTCGAGCCTCTCGCTCAGCCCGCTTCTCCTCTTTCAGTGTCCGAGCCTTCTCCCGCGGATCAATAACGACCAGCTCCTCTTCGGCCTTCCTACGATTGCTGAGGTCCTTGCCGAGCTTATCGGCCGCGAACGAAAGTGCGTGTGACATCCAGCCTTCGTCGTCACTATCCTCCTTCTCCTGTTTGTCCCACGACGTGCAGCTTTGACAATTTGCAATAAAGTGTAAATCACATAGTTCTGCTTCTTCGTCCGGCAAGGGTTTCTCTACTTCGCCCTCTTCATTACTGACGGGCGCTTCTGTAGCTATCTCTTTTGACGGCGGGGCCTTGTCAAGCTTCGCTTGGAAAGCCTTTAGCAGGCGAAGGGATGTCTGTTCTTCGCTTGCCGTTGTATTATTACCACCGGGCCGCCTCTTTCTTCCTCGTATGGATGTTTCGGGTATCATTGTTTCTAACGCTGATTTTTTCTTTTCTTTGATTGGTTGCTCGGAGTGAACTGTTCTCCTCATTGATGCCTTTAGAGCTGCTAGCTCTTCATTGGCCCTCTCTAATGCACTCTTTTCCTTGGCCGGCTCTGGCTCGGGTGATGGTTCAGGCGATGGTTCTTTATGTCTCTTGCGCAAAGGAATATCCATTGGTCGTTCCTCTTCCATTTCATTATCCCCGTTGCTTTCAGCAGGAGGTTCGTCTGCCTTAGGATGGGTCGCCCGAATCTCACTTGCTTGCTTATCCGCAGCTTTTGATCTAGAAGGCTTTGATTTTGCGCTCTTCTCTTTCGGAGCAGGGGTCTCTTCCTCCTCAGCCATGACTATCCTCGAGTCAAACTTGGCTTTCTTAAAGACAGGCACTTCCTCATCTCCCTCTTCATCTCCAAAGCTAAGCAGCTGCTTTCCGCCTTTCCTTTTCTTCTTCTTCTCTTTCTCTACTTTTGGCTTTTCCTGGATCTGTGCCACCCTCGATCGCTTTGTCATATCGCCAAAGGGGTTAACCAAGATTTCCACCCGCTCAATCTTGACAGGATATAGCGGTCGGTCGGTCGTTTCATCCACTTCTGATTCACCAATCTTTGCCAAGTTGTAAATTGTATCTCCGGCAACCCTGCCAAACATTGTGTTCTTGCCATTCAGCTCCTCTGCCTTGTCTAGTGTAAAGAAGAATTGACTTCCGTTCGTGTCTGGTTTTCCTTCGTTGGCCATGGCCAGGATACCGCGTCGGTTGATCTTGAGTCGGGAGTGAAATTCGTCTCTAAAGTTGATGCCATTGGGCCCTGCGTTCTGTCCATGTCTCTGGTCCATGGGCCAGGGATCCAGGTCGCCGCCAAAGGCGCCTCCGTCGTAGATTGATTCGCCGCCATTTCCGGTCCCTGTAGGGTCACCACCTTGAACGATGAAGTTGGGAACGAGCCGATGGAAGATTGTGCCATCGTAATAGCCGTCGAGACAGTGCTGAAGGAAATTGCGGCACGTCAGTGGTGTCTGCTTGGCGAAGAGCTCGACGTGGATTTCTCCCAGGGTTGTGTGCAACACCGCTGAGGCCGTAGGCTGTGGCTCAAGATTGTAAATCGACGACATGATCAACCGTGTATCTTGGGGCCTCCTTTATATATTGTCTTTGGCCGTAGCCGTCGCAAAAGTTTGTAGCTGAACCACGCGAGATTGAGCTTTTGAGGCTCGACATAGCCCAGTATCGCGCCAGACCCACTGTTATCGATAGCAGCAATTAGGCGCCACCTTCAAGTTCTGATATGCAAACATGTGAATCACGGAGTGCATGAACAAGTAGCACACAACTTTAGGTAGCAGTCTTGCGATTATAGATCAAACTACTCGACACCCTATTTGTCTTTTTATGAGCAAAGACAGTTTAGCAATTGAGTACCTAATTCCAAGACTGGCTGCATGGACTTCAATCTTAGTGGCTTCTGACTGGCTTACACAAATGCACATCATGAAACCTACCCTAGAACATGGTAGTTCTCAGTATAATAGAACGAATGCCAAACTCCTCTCTTCGATATTTCGCACAAAATAGGCTGTATGGCTATGAATATACGGGGGAAGGGTCATTCGCTACGATTTTGCAAATAGCCAAGGTATAGTGTGTGGCTTTGGTGATATTTGATAGCGCACTGACAAAATGACGAACTTGATCATGTAGGAGAAAATCCGTGTCACAAGTCTTGATGACCTATAACTATGAAAGTTGCACATGGTAGGCATTGAAAGAAGACGTCTTCATCTACAATACGAGTCACATTTTGTGTAGAGGGCTAAAACAAAGAAAAATCCCCAGGAAATTTCGAAAAACAACAAAACAGCAAAGATCCAAAATCCGAGATGTGCCTTTGCCAAGAATTGCATGAAGCACCATACTGTACTTTGGCCTAACTCTACGGGAATACCAAAAAGACACAAGTCAGAGGCGTGTTTAATTCGCCTTCAGACTTAACCAACTTTAGATAGCAAGGACCTCTTGCGATTCTGTGCCTGTGGCTGAATTTTCTTTTAAGCTTAGAGCGGCGCTCTCCGCATGTTCGCAAACAGTTTGGGGCTAAACTGTGAGTTGCAGGATCGCAAAGCGGCTCAAGCGCCCGAGCAAGACGGGGAGTCGGACAGGGCAAAGGAACCGATTGGCGGAAGCTCCAAACAAAGACGGCCACTTTTGTTAGTGGCGCATTTGGTGTTGATGCAGTTTGAGAAGCTGGGTGCGTGGGGCTTGTGTGGGCTGCCTCAAAATCATGTACAAACGAACAAGACTCAAGTACTGCTCGTAAAGACAACAAAGAAGACGATAATTAGGCTAGTAGATAAAAGACATTTGCATTAATGTCAAAGCGGTGCTACTTCATGCCGAGCCATCGAGTCCACCGCCTTTGTCTCACCTCGTAATGGCGCGGGAGCTTGACGCTCCCCAGTGGTTCGACCGCCAACCTGCCATCAAGCTAAAACCACCATCAGCCAATGCTCCAGCGGATGCTCCAGCGAAGGTAGGGGCTGAGCACCAAACGTCAGCAGCCCCAGCCCCCCTAATTTGCCGGAACGGCAGCTGCTCGCTGATGTGCCGATGCCAGGACGTCACCGTCGTCACAGCAAGCAGAGAGCTCCGGCGATTCCCTGTTTTTTCTCTCTTACATACACCTCAACAGATCCCGACTCTGCGTGGTGAGAGGGCGTCGTTGGGCATTGAGTCCTTTGTTTCTGCCAATTTCATTATCTTTGCTGCGTCCTAATACTCATCGGTTTCTCATTGCCACTACTGTCATTATTTGCTTTACTTGTTAATATATTGATACCCCCCAAATCGCCAGGCAAAATGAATCCCGCAAAGCTTCTCGAGGAGCACAACACTGCTGTTGCCAAGATCCAAGAGCAGGTCAAGCACTTCTACGACAACAAGAAGCAGTTCCGAGTCTACCATGGCTCTACCAGCTCTACGCGCCCGCTGTCCTTCAAGGCCGATGCCATTGTCGACACCAGCAGCATGGACCGTATCTTTCCGGTCAACCTGGAGACCATGACCGTGCAGGCCGAGCCAAAGGTGCCCATGGATGCGCTGGCCGCTCATACGCTCAAGCACGGAGTCATTCCCAAGATTGTGATGGAGTTCAAGGGCATCACCGTTGGCGGCGGCTACTCTGGCTTTTCCGGCGAGAGCAGCATGTACCGCTATGGTCTCTTCAATAACACCGTGTCCGAGATCGAGATTGTGCTTGGCGACGGCACGCTGGAAAAGGCCAATCGCGAGCGCAACGCAGACCTGCTCGAGCATGCTGCAGGCAGCTTGGGAACCTTTGGCATTGTTACCCTGCTTACCATTGAGCTGATCCCGGCCACTCCGTATGTTCAACTGGACATCCAGCTGGTCGACGACGTTGCCAAGGCCCATGATCTCTTTGAGGAAGCCACCAAAGACGAGTCAATTCACTTCATCGATGGAGTTTACTTCCGCAGGGGTGTAATTGTTGTCATGTTTGGACGTTTTATCCAGACCCTGCCTCAAGGCAAATACCCTCTTAAAAAGATGGAGGTGCACTGGTTTGCCGACACCATTGAAGCGGCCATCAAGAAGCAGCCTACCCCGGACAAGCCCACGGATCTTTACATGTATACTCCCGACTACCTCTTCCGCTACGACCACGGTGCTTTCTGGGGCGGCAAGCTCGCCTTTAAACATTTCCACGTGCCTGAGAATGCCATTACTCGCCGCTTGGCCGACCCCTTCCTCGATAGCCGTACCTGTTACCACGCGCTGCACAAGTCCGGCCTTGCCAACGAGTATGTCGTGCAGGATTTTGGTATCCCGGCTAGCACTGTTAAGGAGTTTATTGCCTTTGTCAATGACACGCTGCCAGAGCTGCAAATCTTCCTGGCTCCTTGCAAGGCTCCCAGGGAGATTGGTCTGACATCTCGGTTCAACGCCCGTGTCGATGAAGTCTCGGACCAGCGTATTTTTGCCGTCGGTGTCTACGGCCGCGGACCTCGTGACCCCAAAGCCTTTTACGAGCTCAACCGTAAGCTAGAGCTGCGCAGCGCCGAACTCATGGGAGCCAAGCTCCTGTATGCGCGAACATACTATACCGAGGACGAGTTTTGGCTCATCTACCGCAAGGATGTCTACGATGAAATGCGCAAGAAGTACAAGGCCGAGACACTGCCCTCTGTCTATGACAAGCTCAAGGCTGACATGGACACAGGCGCAGGCAAGCGCAGGCCTGTGCGTGGCATTCTTGAGACAATGTGGGACAAGGCCATTGGCAACAAGGCTTATATCCCTGTGAAGAAATGAGCACACATAATTTGCAAAATATGGCGATTTCGCCTTGCTTGTTCATAATGTGTTGGGGGGACGATTAATGTGCGACATGTTGGATATGTCTAATTACAGAGCTTTGTCAGCCTGTGTGATTGATACCCCTGACTCTTTTGTTCTCTTCCTGTTCATTGATACAGAAACATATCTTTGTCTCTTTCTCCTTTTGTCGATGGAATACTGCTTAATGATACCAAGACTTTGTGCTCGTCTAATACATTCCATAGAATAAAATTTGATATTTCTTTACTATGCCTTTTTTGTACAAACTGTGCGCAGCTTTTATGTACAGCAGTGTGTGATTCTCATACAAGCCTTCTCTCTTCAGTCATACATGCCGATAATTTCACCAACCACACTGCGATAGATGCCCTTGGGATCGAACTTTTGCCGCACAGCTTTAAAGCGAGAGAGGTACTAATATTTCTAGTCAGCCACCAAAGAGGAAAGAGGGAGAGAGAATCGATTGGTTAGGAAAATTTGTGGGAAAGAGAGCTTCAACTTACACTTGGATCCAAGTTTTTGACCGCGCGCTTGAAGACATCACGGGTATTCTTCGTCCAGTGAGGCCGGCATGGGAACTCGTCAACCAATGTATTGGCCAAGTTGATGTCTACAAGATGGAAACACAAAATAGTTAGCGTAATCATAGTCTTCTTTTCTCCCTATATTTTCCTTTCCTTTATCTCGGATTGGATTGTGGTGAAGGTGAGGTTTGCTTACAGAATGCCTCGTTGTATCGCTTCTCATCTCCAAGACTTGGTCGGAAAGACGGGAAATCAAACATGATGGCGCCTTTGCTCCAGTCCTGCCCATCAGCAGTATCCGTCGTGACCTGCCCAAGAAAATCAAAATGTGCTTTGCCAAACTTGATGTTAATGCCGCTCCGGTACGTCGACGCCATGGGCATCCCTTTCGCCGTTTCCGCATCGAAGAGGGCCCGAATTCGCTTCAGCACCTCGTTTGCCCTCGTCACGGGGAAGGCCAGTTCGAGCGTGTACCCCTTGAGCCCATATTCCCACTCGGGTTTCTGCCCGGGATACAGGCCGCCAATCAGCACGTCGTAGTTCCAGCCGTAGACGGGCCAGTCGGTGATTTCGGCGTCGGTGACTTTGTCGTGGAAGTTTGGCTTCTCCCAGAGCCCGAAGAAGATGCCTTCGGCAGCGAGGTTGGGGATGGAGCTGTATTTGCCGCTGTTGAGGAGGACGACGGCGGCGCCTGCTTCGAGGGCTGTAACGGAGAATGTGGATTGGAAGCCCAGTTGGTTGCTTATGTTTGTGGGAACGACGTCGTAGGTGCGCCAGTGGAATTTGTGTTGGGAGGGCCACCACTACATGGGGAGAGGTGTAAGTGCTCCTTTTTCATTCTTTACATCCCATTTCTTGTCCCTTTGTTTAAACCTAAAATGGCTTCGGTGTTAGACTTACCCAGAAATTGGCTGTCAGATATGGCGAGATCAGCTTGTAAATATCGCCGTTGAGAACATCATTCTCCTGAAGACTGGAAGACTGTTAGCGACACAATCTGAACGGTAATGAGGCTGAGGGGGATGAATCATAGAAAGGTGAACCAACGTCGTTTGCATGGCGTATACTTTGGTTTCTGGGAAGATTTGCATCTTGATCCGCGCAATAATCCCCAGCAAGCCCAAGGACGTCGACGCAGCGAGCCACTCTTCATTGCTCTCGTCTTTCTCGACACGTCGTATGTCTCCGTTGCCGTCAATGATTTCCAGCGCCAGCACGCCACCAACCACCACGGCATCCTCCCTCAGCGACGTGCGGTGTGCACCCATAGCAATACTCCCTCCAAGCGTAATGTTCCAGTTTACCAAGCCCGTGCCGATATTGGCGCCCCGTTCATGCAGATACTCGGCGAGCTGGAAGAAAGTCACTCCGCCTTCGACCACGACGCTGCCGCCCTCGAGATCAAAGTCGGAGATGCCGTTGACAAACTCGGTGCGGATGATGACGGTCTCGTCGTCGGAGCACTGCGTGTCGTACCACATGTGGCCTTTGCCGCCGGCACGCACCTGCAGGCCGCGGCGGGAGGCATCTTTGACGAGCGAGGCCATCTCGTCGACGCTGGTTGCGTTGTGGACCTCGACGACATTGTGGCATGATGGCGAGCCGGGGCCGTCAAAGGTGTAGAACTCAAAGGCTGATGTGGCGCCTAGGAGGCCGGCCAAGGCGGTGATGGAGTTGCGAAGCATGGCGGAAGTTTAACCTCTTTCTCCTCTTTCTCTAGCTTCTAGAGCGCCAGTCCTTGGCAGGGGTGAAAGAGTTTATCGAGAAGCACCTATTCATCACTTGGGAGCCGGTGATGCTTATATATAGGTAGCTCTACATCAGACTAGAGCGGCCGCCTTGCTTACTGGTCTCGCCTTTGGAGTATACTGAACCATATAGTCATGCTTCTTTCATTGCTCTTGAGTCTAATGCAATGCAATGCCATGCTTCATTCCTCGTGACCTAAACCGGCAGCCGCGGTCGCAATGTCTCCCTTCACTCAAGCACTAACATCTGCACCATCACCAAAAGAACATGTGAAAGCTGCGCCGGTTTCCTCTTTCAGGTGCCGTGGCCGAAAAATGCTTCCTTCAAAGGCCATCGAAGGTGTGTGTTGTATATTCGTCACTCTACCATGGCCGGGTGATTCATTAGTACAACATCACCAACTGGCAGACGGGCAAGGATACTCTCTTTGGTTACGGAAGTGATCGCCGTGGTATTTACCCCGGGATGTCGTTTCTCGACCCCTGCACGCTACTTTTTTTTTAAGTCTAAAAGTAACGTTGGCGAGCAGGACTTTCGTGCGGGGGACGACGAATCGCATCGTCGTTTGCTGGAGGAGTTTCGGCACTTTGAGAGAGGTGACTTGGGCTAAGATGGAACTGATTCATGCGATGGAACGCTGGAGAGGAGAAAAGCTGGGGAGAACACGAGGCGCGGGGAATGTGATGCCATGACAGTCTCTACTCTCTCAAAAACTTGGTAATTTCTATAGATGACTTTCTGACATTATATGGCACGTGGTGCTGTTGATGGCATTTGCCTCCAACACAAGTGACTTACATACCCAGATGGTCTTCAGTAAGTTGACGTTGATACTAGTATCAATGCTTGAAAATGATTTTAAGTGGTAGTTTGTTGACATTTAAAGACAGTATTAAGCTTAATGCTCTATGGAGCGTCACTCTTAAAAGGGATACAATCCGAATGCCAAGGCCTGGTTCTTTGGTGCAATCGTCATTACGTCTTGCCAGCTTCCACATTGGGACGTTTGCTGTTACATTTGCACTCTGCAGGTCTAGTATCGGGATCCGCGGACAGCTTGCTGTGGTCTATACTTTGAATGGTCCTTAAATCGATATGTTTACGAATCTCCTCACTATTTTGCGTTGTAAAGTATGTATTACTTGTATATGGAAGGTGAATATTTTCATTTCGGTTGTGTGGCTGGTATAAGCCATATGAAAAAGCTATACGGCCAACAACAAGCTTTACCAAATTCAATCTCTACTCACAACTATGGTGGAAGGAACAACGTCAGAGCGTTCGGGTATCAGAGTTCGACTACGTGCACTAGTATATTATTCCCTATGCTCTGTAGCACATCCTAGCTTTTACATCTTACAATAGAAGATTCATATTGCTTCATTTCCGACTACAACGAACTAGAGGGAACTATGACCGAGGCTTTCTTTCACCAGCTCTGTAAACTGACAGAGCCGCAGTATATCCATGTACCCACAGTTAATTCGGCTGTGTCAAGCTGGCTCATACAGTATCTATTGTTCTACGTCTCACATATATGATACATGCCTAATTGGTATCATTCAGCTGCCACAGCGCGTATCAGCTCATGTCGCGCATGGAGCTGTGTTTATGCAGATCGGCCATGCATACAGTAGACCATTCAGCCGCTGTTCCACAGTTCAGCAATTATCATCATGGGGCACATCTGGCTGCAAAGTGGTGGAGCTGGTGTCGATGAAACCGGGAATGATGATAACGTTCAGGCCAGATTGCTATACTGCACTAGGGATGCGAGATGCTGGCCCCGGCTGCAAGGTACAGGAATTCGGTGTAAGTGAATTTGCAACAAGGGACTGCGGTATCCGCCATGCTGAAGACTGAGCCCAGTGCTCAGCGTATTGAGCTAGGTTGTGATACATCTGGAATCAAGGTAACTACATCTGATTGTGGCATGTGTGAAGCTGTGAAAAGGCTTCATAATAAGCCTTGACTCTTCGTGTTGCTGTCACTCCTTTGGAATCATTCCCCTTTATTTGCTCCATATAAAACGTTGGGCAAGTAAGGAGTATCAAATTGTCAACGTGTCAACGGTTGCAGCAACTGAGTCATGAGATACGCCGTCGAGACCAGAGTGGGTTGCTGGGGGCGTGCACGATCAAGAGTTCAACGGCTTTCGAATGATCCTCTTTTAAAGCCCCAAAACAAAGACGAATACGCACCAAGTAACAAAGTAAAAGGGGTATCTTGGCTCAAGAAGACGGCGGCGGCTGGAGCGATATTGAAGAGACAATATCTAGCTTGCTTTTATCAAGATGCGGTGAAATCTCCCGTCGGCTCATTTGCCTATTTCGTGATAGAGCACGTTATTAGTCGAGTCGATCATTTGTCTCGGGTATTAGCCGAGTCTGGACGAACTGCGGAGTTAGTGCCCCTCGAGTGCCCCTCGCCATATCAGAAAGAGAGAGAACCAACACTTTCTTACACGAGTAACACATACGTGTATTCTTTCATGTGGCTGTTGGTTACTGCCACGGGGCAATTGATTATGCCGCCGCTCCGCATCTTCAGTGCATGCCCCAACAAAAAATGGCGGCATCTACCTCCCGCAGCTTTCTGAATTACATAATTGCCCGCGACGTTGTAAGTTTAGGTATAAGCCGCGATAGTAGCAGCTATCACTTAGCAGTATGGAGCACTTCGTATGGATAAAGTCCCCCACCCACATGTTAACATCCACTAGATGCACAGAATTGCAAACAATTACCTATAACGGCGATGAGTGATGCTTGAGCCTCGGGAGCTTCCCGCCGGCTGCATAACGTAAGCATTTTAACGCCTCACTTTTGGAAGCGGATCAAAAGTAATACATAGCAATCTATATTGCAGAGATGCTAGATGAATGCTACCATGTTGATTTGCCATGTACCTACCTAGCACCTATGTGCGTTTGTATACGTAGGTAGGTAGTTAAAAGGTAGTTGTAGACTCTTACAGGTAGGAACTAAGGCATTTATATATACCAATCCTTCGAGTCTAGATCTAAGGTAGTGGCCAACCCCGCTCCTTCTGATCTCGAGGCCTTGCTCTAATAGTGGCTCAGTAATCAAATAAATATCCCGAGAATTTGTCGAAGCCTCTTCCTCTTTGCTGCGGAATAAGAATCAGCATTGCGGGTGACAGCTCTTTTATGCTGAGGCCAACAACAGAATTACCCGACAATGAAGCTGACGAAGCTGACGAAGCTGCTACAAGGTGGATTCTAAAGCGGGAGCGTCTACCGGAGGACCTTGATATCAACGGCGGCATCTTTAGAGCCCTTTGCGAACTACCGAATAGCCGATATCAGGTATCGAATTCGCCCACTTCCCGTAGACTACAAGATATCTACAGAGCAGCGCGTGCGCTAATACATCATGTCAGGCACCAAGGTTTATGTAGAAACGCTAAATGCAATATACGGCAGCACGTGTCTATGAGTGTAATGAGTGGGGATTCTACATATTGTGCGCTTTGCAATTTGCCATAGAGTGAAGGAATCTGTCTAGCACAGCTCGCGCTTGACTAAACCAAGTGGCCGCAGTGGCATGTTTTTTTCTGGGGTAGCGGTAATAGATTATTTGATTATCTTGCGCTTATCTGGAACCCCCGGACCATCTTGCATGTTCCATAGGACCGGCGAAGCCCTCTAGGCGTGGCGGGCCGCAACAGCGACAAACTTCGATGGGTCACCTGCTATCGCTCTCGGTGAGACGGATGCTGAGGTTGCAGGAAGCTCATCCTTGTCCTGCCAGCGCTCCCCCGGTTGCAAGGAAGCCTGGGGAAGAGGGCGTCAGCCGCACTGGTTTCGGAAGCTTCCAGGCCACAATCGCACATTGACGTACGATTTTCGACACCAGGGCAGAGAGGAACTAGGATGAGCCTGGAGACCAGCTAACCCAGTCTAGCACTGCTATTGATATAGCACGATCTCATGGCTTCCTCTACTACTTACTGATACGGAGTATCTAGTACCGAGAAAAGGCTTTCAATATGTCCAGGCGAGGGGTGGAAAGCTTGGAGAGGAAACGATGAGAAGCTAATTCTGGTGCCCTCGCTAGTTTACGCTAATTCTTCTATTTAACTGCCTAGAGCAACTTATTTGCGGAACGGCGATGCGGAACAGGAAGCATACGGAATCGAGCGAAGCAAGGGACATAAAGCCACTCAAAGCGGGGTAGTCGGAATCGCTGCTAGCATCTCCGTACGAAGATTCTGGGGAACAAGCACAGTGGATGTCCCAAAGGCACAGTTTCGAAGTCGAAGCTAGCCGCCCGTCATCTGTTAAACTGCTTACAGTACCATATCCCACGATGAGAAAAGAGAGGAGCCATGCGGAAGTTCCCGCGCGGCACATGCTGTCAATTTGATTGCAGTGAAAATGCCCAGATCGAGTACCCAGTGTGACGAATAGTGACGGACTGACTCGCTCTCAATATGCTGAAGTGCGCGACGCTCTGGGTATCACTGGCGATACTTTTTGCGAATGCAACTCGAGGTTGTGACGATGATGTATGAGTATGAAAGGGGAAGTATATGCCTCTGTGCGGACGGGATACGCCGGGAACATTCTCAAACCGGGACAAATGTATCCTCAACAACGCCCTGGCTAGCATATTGGCCGCCTCCACGAGGCCACGAGGACTCTCTTGGCAGTGAAGGTGTGAAACCAAGTAGGAACAGATTGATGCCGGCCAACTCGGTGCAAGGGACTGTTCTGAATAACACGTACTTGTACAGTGGCTAGGCTAATACTTATGCCGGTGCTAGATAGATGAGGTGGGATTTACCTACCCTCGCACCCGCTGAGCCGGGGCATGGGGGCCTAATTAACAAGATAATACTCTGAAGAAACAAGGCGATCACTCACTCTTTACAGCAGCCAGCATGGTGGTGTGAACTAACAGGGCTTCTCTGTACAGTATATGCTTGAACTACTGCCCTCAAAGGTAAAAGGAAAAAATGGAGCTGACAAAACTTGTTGACAAAGCGGGCGGAAAACTGGTGCAAGACTGCGAGTGCGGAGAAGACGAGGAAATAGACACCTAATAAGGTTGTCCCGATAGAGGAAATATCATGTTCAATGATGCAACGAATCTGCTCGGCACGAATTTCACGGCAGCAAGATAGGCAGATAGGGCATCTGGATGGCCAATTTTGCAGCAAGAATGGACACCCGCAGGACACCCGCATAGTTCCTCGTTTGATCGCCCTTATACGGAGAATACACGGAGCACTATACTGTAAACGCATTTGCTTGGCCAAGGCTTGCCTCAGGAATGTCATCATTCGTTAGCCACCGGCCTGCTGCGGGGAACCTGCTCAACAACCCCAGAGCCGCTCTGCTTCGGGCTCGGTGGTGCGTCTGGAGTCCTTTCTGGGGCATTTCCCGTCAAGGAGCTTGGGAGCGACTACTCCTATATGCAACGCCTAGCACCGCTCGGTTCGCCTCCAGCCACCCTCTACGAAACAAGCGCCGCGTTGGAGGAGGCATGGGACGGCGAGCGTTGTGGGGAACGAGGAGCAGCACACTGATTCGGAGCCAAGGAGCTTGGAAGCGTGGCCTTGGAGATGCTCTGCCGGCCTTGCGCACAAATCGCCTCCCCTGATGAACTCGAGCTTGGCCCCTCCCCGGCAGCCCGGGGGCCCGCAGCGGATCTCCTGCAACAAGATGGACGGCTCTAGGCTTGAAGCAGCAAAACGCACTAGTCAGTGTGTCTGTCTGTACGAGAGGAGGCTAGGTAGGTACTGTATGGACGTGCACGGCACAGTTACAAAGTGCCGCTCGTTGGCGCTGTGGCTCGGATATCGTCGCTATAGAGGCATGGCGCACCGTATCAAGGCTGGCGGAGAGCCGAGAGCAGAAGAGGCGGCGGCGGCGTCGCGGCCGGGCTGGGCACCATACAAAGAACCTTGTACTGCATGAATGAATGCAGCTGCGGCCACCCGATCAGGTAGCGGTACACGCCGTTCTGGCATGCTTTCGGGACCCCAAAGTACCGCTGCCTTGCTGTGGGCGGGCTGAGGACGAGGGGATGGGGGTCTCGAAGACATCCGCACCCTTGTAGCCGCTTGTGAGGGCCGTATCCATGCGGTCTCCATACTTTGGTATGCGCAATGGAGATATGGATGGGGTACGGAGCATCACTGCCCGTCTAGAGCTCTTTGAAGCATTCGCCCCCGCTCTGCGACCGAGATGGAGGCAAATACGGATCCAGAGAAGGGCTCCTTAATTATGAGAGTAGAAAACACCCGCCGCGTGTTGCAAATAAAAGGGTCTAGTTGTCCCCGACTTGGTTCCTTCCTCTTTCTCCATCTCCTGCATACAGTATCAAGCTGGTGTATCCTTTCGTCATAAATAAATACCCCTCTTGCCCCTCACATTTGACTTTGGTTTTTCTTTCTTCTCTCTTCTTTATCCATATACCACAATCCATCTATTCACAATGGCTTTGACAGTTGAGCTCGACGCCCCCACCTACGGCAAGTACACCCAGCCAATTGGCCTGTAAGTTCTATCGCCACCATCGCGCCTCTCCCCATCTACGCTACTTGCTGCGTTTTCACTACTACCTGCTGCCATTGGTCTGTTCACAACAAATAAACTAACATTGTCGTCCTCAAGGTTCATCAACGGCGAGTTCGTCGAGGGTGTTGACAAGAAGAAGTTCGAGGTCATCAACCCCGCCACTGAGGAGGTCATCACCTCTGTCTGCGAAGCCACCGAGAAGGATGTTGACGTTGCTGTTGCCGCTGCTCGCAAGGCCTTCAACACAACATGGAAGAAGACTGCCACCGTCGACCGTGGTCGCATGCTGTTGAAGCTTGCTGACCTGATCGACCGAGATGCCAAGAAGCTCGCCGCCGTTGAGAGTTACAACAACGGCAAGCCCATTGCTTTGGCTACCGGAGAACTGAACCTTGTCAGCGCCTGCATCCGATACTACGGTGGTTATGCAGACAAGATTCACGGCAAGACCGTTGACGTCGACTCTGACTACATGGTCTACACCAAGCAGGAGCCTGTAAGTGAACAGTCCTATACGCAGCCAACTAATCGGGATTCAAATAGCTAATCAATGTCTTGTTTGTATAGCTTGGTGTTTGCGGTCAGATCATTCCCTGGAACTTCCCCCTGCTCATGCTTGCCTGGAAGATTGGCCCCTCATTGGCCACCGGTAACGCTGTTGTCCTGAAGTCCTCTGAGCAGACACCTCTTACTGCCCTTCTCGTTGCTGAGCTCATCAACGAGGCTGGCTTCCCTCCCGGAGTTTACAACATCATCAGCGGTTTCGGTAAGACCGCTGGTGCTGCCATCGCTTCCCACATGGACATCGACAAGGTCGCTTTCACCGGCTCAACCCTTACTGGCCGTGCCATCATGAAGGCTGCTGCCGCTTCCAACTTGAAGAAGGTCACCCTTGAGCTCGGTGGCAAGTCCCCCAACATTGTTTTCGACGATGCCGACATTGACCAGGCCGTTTCATGGGTCAACTATGGCATGTTCTACAACCAGTCTCAGACCTGCAGTGCTGGTACCCGTATCTACGTCCAGGAGGGCATCTACGACAAGTTCATTGCCGCCTTCAAGAAGCGCGTTTTGGAGAACAAGGTCGGCGACCCAGCCCACCCCGAGTCCTTCCAGGGACCTCAGATCAGCCAGGTCCAGTTCGACCGCATCATGGGTTACATTGACGCCGGCAAGTCTGAGGGTGCCAAGCTTGAGATTGGTGGTGAGCGACACGGTGACAAGGGCTACTTCATCAAGCCCACCATCTTCAGTGATGTCGGCCACGACATGAAGATTATGCGCGAGGAGATCTTCGGACCCGTTGCTGCCGTTGCCAAGTTCAAGGACGAGGAGGATGTCCTCCGCATGAGCAACGACTCCACCTACGGTCTGGCCTCTGCCATTCACACCAAGGATCTCGACCGCGCCATTCGCGTCAGCAACGAGCTCCACGCTGGTACCGTCTGGGTCAACAACTACAACTTCCTCCACGCCCAGATTCCCTTCGGTGGCTACAAGCAGTCTGGTATCGGCCGCGAGCTGGGTGAGGAGGCACTCAACGCCTACCTCCAGAACAAGTCTGTCACCATCCGCATTGGAGGTGGCAAGTCACCAATCAACTAAAAAATAAATAAATGTAAAATTATAAAAAAGGAACGAGATGTTACGAATAGGATGAGATTGCTGGGTAGCTTATCTCTTTTTCATTTGCTTATATGTTAATCGTCTGATGGTAGCTAGCCATGAATGAAACTGTATGACTCTTAATTTTGAATTATTCTTTTCGTATATTGAATTTTTTTTCAAAAAAGTTTTGATGTAATCAATGTTGTAGATGCACCATACGCTGTTGACTTGTTTGATGGATGATGGAGTGTAGTTGATATTTAGCCGTCGGGTTTTATAGCCCCTCTCGAGTGCTCTTTAGAATATGGTCTACAGCTTATAATGTGAGATCTAAGTCGTCAACTACGAGGATGATAATACTAGCTCTATAGTAGGATGAACACGAATCCTAGAAAAAGGAGAAGGAAAAAAAAAAAATGACAAGATATATCCCGTCGCTCTTTCATGTTCTCGCAACAAGGTGTGTATAGATTGTGGTTTGTTTCCCCGAATTCTGTCATTGGATGCTACATCTGTTGGAGCCCTGACAGGTAAGACATGCATTTAAAACTCTATTATTTGCACAACTTGAATCATTCTAAATTTTTCTTTATATTGCACAGGGCAACCAAATTATGAGCCTAATCAAGCGGTCATCAATCTCCCCGAGAAAGATATCCGAGTCCCGAGCCTTGGAAAAATATCTCCTTCTAACGCGTTTCGAGCATGCTGGCAAAGCAGCATCTTCGAAGCATCAACGACTGAGCTTCCGCCATCAATTGATATACCTAGTAGGTGTTGAACAAGGCTGCCGGCATCAGGGCTTCCCCCTCTTTGCTGCCTGTGATAAAATTTGTGAGAAGTGACAAAGAAGAAAGAGAGAGAGGCAATGGACACAACATGGACATAAATTTATACAGCCCCTGCGCAGTGGCACTTTGGTGATCGCCGTCCACTGTAACCATCGCCATTTCACTGCACATGTACATGTTACTTCGTTGGCCTCCCGCATTGGTGCTGCAGGGCGCGTAGCGAGACATGCACAAGCCGCCCAATCGGGCAGCGCCACCACTGTGATATGACACAAGCCGCAGAAAGAGGGAGGGGAAAAATCACCTTTTTCTTTTTCTTCCCACTGCTTTCTATGCCAATCCAGCTAGAGGCAGTCATTGTTACTCTTGTCTTCATCGCTTGCTTCATACCTATTTTGTTGCTGCTGCGCTGCTCCTGTTTAGCTGGAACTGTGTTGTTCGTCTCGCTTACACTGAGAAACTCTCGTGGCTGCCTTGCTACCATCACTGAGCCGTATACCATCGGGCTCTCATAAAGAAGAAAAGAAGGAATCATGGCGCTTGGGTTGGGGCTTGTATTTCTACTGGTACGAAGCATCTGATTCTCTTCTCTTCTCTTCTGGTCGCTAATCTAAATGTCAAATTAGGTTCACGCCGTGCTATTCGGCATCGCAGTGTACGTTATACATGAGATAAGCCCAATGATGCCCTGCTAACAACATACACGATACCCTCAAACAGAGTCGTCTATTTCCACAGCGCTCATCTATCCCTCCCCATCAGCTCCGTCGTTACCATCCTCACAGTCCTACTTCCCATCGTCTCCTTTCTCAACTCCTTCATACATCCCAGCCTCCTCCACTCTGCTCGCAGCTCATCAAACCCGTTCGTCCGCCTCAGCCCAAACGTCCTGCAGACTCTTCAAAGCCTTGTCACCACCGTTCTCGCAACGCTTCTCCTTGAAAAAGTCGTGCCTTCGGATACGGTGGAATGCCTGATGAACAATCAGTGGCTGGGCTTGTGGCGCGACAAAAATGGGGAGGCGATTCGCTTGATTCAAGATACGCTCAACTGCTGCGGCCTAAACACCCTCAAGGACAAGGCCTATCCGATTTCTGATCCAAAGGCCTGCGCTAGCATGTTTGACCGCAGTCAGGTGTGCAGAGGACCTTGGAGATCGGCACTCAGGAGCAGTGCAGGGACAGACTTTGGGATTGTCATTGTGGTGGGGGTGTTGCAGGTGAGCTGTCTCTTACACCCTTTGTCTTACTATATCCATATACAATACTCACAATTCGAACAGGCTCTGAGTTTGCTCATGACTAGAGAAGGTACAAACTGGTGGACTGCATGGCGCTCCGTCAGCTGGCACCGACAGCAGCAGGTCAACCATCGGGAGAGCCGTCCACTGCTGGCAGGCATCCCAGACGCAGACGCAGATGTAGACGAAGTTGTCGAGCAACAAGAGGACTCTGCTCGTCCGCGAGGATATCAGAGCCTGACCAACAACATCGATGAAGAAAACAGGCCTAGGGTTGAGCCGTCCGCCATTCGTAATCGTCAAGAGGTCAATGTCTGGGATTCCGACAACTAAATTGGATTTTTTAAGTGTTCCTCCACATTAGGAAACATTATCACACACAACTTGTGATACAGCGCTACCAGCCAAGAGTGATATCTGTTAAAAGCTTAAATTGTCTTTCTATGATATTAGTATTGTCTTGTCTCTATTTGGTCTCCGAAATGTATCTCTATCTCTTTCGCGACTCAAGCGCCTCCTTGCCTAGCTTCTCCAGCGCACTCTCATACTCTTCTATTCTATCTTCGTTCATCTCCTCTATCATCACTCGATCCACCTTCTGTGCTCTCTTCACGCCGGCGCCTTTACCAATCTTGCCCCAGAACCAACCACTCTCTCCGTCTCCCACAAGCGTCCAGGCACATCCAGGTCTGCCGGCTCGAGCAGTTCGGCCTACACGATGGACATAGCCGGCCACGCTGGGGGGAAGATCGTAGTTGACGACGTGCGGCAGCTTCGGGATATCAATACCACGTGCGACAAGGTCAGATGCGATAATGAGGCGCAGGGGCGAAGAAGGGGTGGTGAATGCTCGCAGGGTCTTGCGGCGGATGCTGGTGGGTGTGGTGGATGTGAGGGTACTGATTTGTGTGGCGAGGGACTTGTCGAGGATGGTGAGGAGTCGTGATAATCGCAGTGCGGCCTCGTTGGATTTTGTAAATATGAGAGCTCTGGGTATTTGCAAGTTGGGTAGCGAAGAATGTGGTCTCTTTTCTTTTGATTTTGAATCTGCGTCTGGATCTGCGTCTGAATCCGAATCTGAACTTGTATCCGAATCTGAAGTAGTGTCCGAATCGTCAGAGTCTGAATCTGAGTCGGAACTAGAGCTTGAATCGTCAGAGCTGGTCTCCGAAGCCGAGTCTGATTGTTCCTCCGTAGCAGCCTTGTCTGACTTGGTCGCATCATTATCGATAGCCATATGTCGGCTCCGTAGAAGATCAAGGAGATATAATGGCTTGAGATTCGCATCATGCACTCTCACGGCGTACTCTCTCAGCAGTTCCGGCAAAGAGTGCTCCGCGACCTGTACGTCACTGCCGCTTTCCAGAACAATCAGCTTCGGCCTCTTCAACGCAAGCTGGTTCAAGAGACTCAGATCCCTAGTCAGAGTGGCACTGAGAAGAATCTTGCGGACACCCGAGTAAGGCATGTCGGGGAAATCTCTGGCGCCGTAGTGGCTGACCTTGAATTTATCAAGGACAACGTCGAGCCATCCCTGGAAGCTTTGCGCAAGAAGCTTATCGGCTTCGTCGACGACGAGCCAGCGGACATAGGAGAGTGTGAAGCCCGGTGTTTGGTCAATGTGCTCGACGAGACGGCCAGGTGTGCAAATGAGGATGTCGACCTTGGAATGGAAATCGATGACTTGACCTTGCCAGGGTCCGATGCGAGGATTGACGCGCCGTGTGTCGGAGCTAGTGAGAAGCTCATCTATATCCTCTTCGCTGGCACTTCTCGACGAGGTCTGATGTGACAACGTCTCTTCTTCGAGCTGCTTATAGGCCTCTGGGTCATATCGCGTCTCTTTGGTCACGAGGATATCTTGCTCCGAGGCCAAGGACTGGTTACCAATTGCGATACCAATGCGCACTCTTTTCCTATCCTCTCCTTCGTATGCCTTTGCACAGAGCTCGAATACTTCCTGTGCCTGCTTGACGAGTTCACGGGTGGGTAGGACAACAAGACAGCGCAGTCTTGTAACGACACTGTTACTCAGGTCTCTTACAATGGGCAAAGCATAGGCGAGAGTCTTTCCGGAACCAGTCGCCGCTGAAACGAGGAGATCGCCGGGTTGTTTATTCGTTGGAAGCAATAATGGCAGGGCCGCTGTCTGGACGGCAAAACCCTCTGTATAGCCCTTCTGTTCCAGAAACCGGGCTGCTTTTGGAAGAATACCGAGATCCGCAAAAGGCGTTCGCGTGTCTTGCGAGACACGGATTGGCGCTGCAAGCCACGGCGGGAGTGTCTCGTACGTTGGTTTGGCTGTGCTTGGTGCGGCGGGTTCGGGCTGTGGGAGGGGCTCTAAGCCATGGAGCTCGACAGGCTCTTCCGGCTCTTCTATGATGCCTTGCTCTTTGATCATATCTGAGTACTTGAGAGATTTGGCTTTTCGTTCAAAGACGGCTTTGTGCCGCTTATCCTCTTCGTCGTCTTGAGCCTCTTCCATGTCAGCGTCTTGTGATTTCTTCTTCTTTTCTCTTTTGGGCGGCTTCTTCTGCTTCTCAGCGGGCTCAGAGGCCTCCGGGTCGCTTTCGGCTTCAAGGCCCTCATCTACCATATCAGCGTCTTCGTCATGGGCGCTATCATCTTCTCCATCGACGTCGGCTTCTTGTTGGCGAGATATTGATTCATTGGAGGGCTCGTCGTCTTCATCGTCTGATGCATCTCTTTTCTGTTTGTCCTTCTTCTTCTTCTTTTTCCTTTCTTCTTTCTCTGACTCCTTCACTCTCTGCCCCTTCGAGGTGCTTTCGATCTCTTTTGAGTCATTATTCTGTTTCTCTTTCTTTGATTTTTTCGACTTTATATTTTCGGATACCGGCAGCTGCTCCTCTTCGTCTCGTTTTCTCTTTGGTGTCGCAGAATTCGACTCATCATCGAACCGCTGGATTATCGGTAATGCTTCTTGCTGTGTGGTTTTGGCGCCAGGGATATAGCGAGAGTAAGAAAGCCCATCTACATTCGTAGTCGTGGCAGCGGATGGTGTGGGCGACTGTTTTGTAGCTGAAGAATCTTCGTTGATGCGCAGAGCTTTCTGCCCTCCAGACGGAGGGATGTACCTCGCATACATTCTGTATATTGAAAGTAAGAAAAGAAAATACGAAAAAAGAAATGAATATTGAAGGCAATTGGCCTCAAAAATTAGGAGAAAACCAATGCGCTATGCCAACAGCGTCGCTATCGCTTTTCAAGCCAGTACAATGCGATGCGGACGAGTAGCCCGCGGTAGCTCGTCCAAAAATTTGGCGACAGAGCTGTTATCGGGATTTTGCCGTCTTTCACCGCCGCGCTTATCAGCGAGCTTAGCGTCATCACTGAAGACGTTTGCCCGATTTGGGGGAGTGAGCCTATAACAAGAAGCCACTACTAACGTACTGCTATTTACATCCCGCAAGGGGTCTCTAACCGCCAACCAGTGTCGCGCTTCAAAAGAGTCTTGAACAGCATTAGATGCGCTGGGATTAGACACAAAGAGATAAGATGAAATGAGATGAGGCGGAGCAAATAGGGAACAAAAGCAGAGATCTGGCAGCAGGCGAAAATGAGATGGCCATGAAGAAGAGGCTTACCAACTCAACTCATCGTCAGTCTCAGCATCAGTCTCAATATCACCATCGCGAAGATCCATGATCAGGACATCACAATCACAACCACAAGAAGAGAACCCAAGCTATTAATTCCCACCACAAATACAAAATGGGGCGCAAAACATACAACATCGCTATGGTTAGCGACTTCTTCTTCCCCCAACCCGGCGGCGTCGAATCGCACATCTACCAGCTCTCCAGCAAGCTCATCGACAGAGGCCACAAAGTCATCATCATCACCCACAACTACGACGATCGCAAGGGCGTTCGCTATCTCAACAACGGCCTCAAAGTCTACCACGTGCCCTTCCTCGTCATCTACCGGGCGGCGACCTTCCCCACCGTCTTCTCCTTCTTCCCCATACTGCGGAACATCTGCATCCGCGAGCAAATCGAAATCGTCCATGGCCATGGCAGTCTCAGCTCTCTTTGCCACGAGGCCATCTTGCATGCGAGGACGATGGGTCTGAGGACCGTCTTTACCGATCATTCGCTATTTGGCTTTGCCGATGCTGCGAGCATCTTGACGAATAAGCTGCTCAAGTTTATTCTGAGCGATGTCGATCACAGCATATGTGTGAGCCACACATGGTGAGTGAGATGCTGCTACTGCTGATGTGGCCTCATATTCAGTACAACTGTTTCTAACACAAATCTTAGCAAGGAAAACACTGTGCTTCGCGCTTCACTAGATCCTCTCATGGTATCAGTCATACCTAACGCCGTCGTGGGTGAAAACTTCCGCCCTCGCGACTATCCAGCACAATCCGAGAAGGGGGAAGGCTTCAGGGCCGAGCCGTCTCCTCGTCTACTCGGGCCCCACGACGTCATCACCATTGTCGTCATCTCGCGCCTCTTCTATAACAAAGGCACTGATCTCCTTACGGCCGCCATCCCGCGCATCCTGGAGAACCACCCCAACACGCGCTTTATCATCGCCGGCTCGGGCCCCAAGGCTATTGACCTGGAGCAGATGATTGAGACCAACGTGTTGCAGGACCGCGTCGAGATGCTCGGCTCCATCCGCCACGAGGACGTTCGCGACGTCATGACCCGCGGCCACATCTACCTCCACCCTTCCCTAACAGAGGCCTTTGGCACCGTCATAGTCGAAGCGGCCTCGTGCGGCCTCTACGTCGTGTGCACCCAGGTCGGCGGCATCCCCGAGGTCCTCCCCTCGCACATGACCACCTTTGCAAAGCCCGAAGAAGACGACATCGTCGCCGCCACGGGCAAAGCCATCACTGCCATGCGCGCCGGCAAGATCCGCACCGAGAAGTTCCACGATGAAGTCAAAAAGATGTATTCGTGGTCCAACGTCGCCATGCGCACGGAGCGCGTCTACGACGGCATCTGCGGCACCATTAGCGAGGAGGAATTCTACGGCTTCGACACCACCGGCTACAACGGGAGCCGCATCCGCGACTTTGCGCTGATTGACCGGCTGAAGCGCTACTACGGCTGCGGCATCTGGGCCGGCAAGCTCTTCTGCCTGTGCGTCGTCGTAGATTACTTGTTCTTCTTGTTCCTCGAGTGGTGGTTCCCGAGGGAGAATATCGATATTTGTAGAGACTGGCCGAGGAAATCACCTGCAAAGGACACGGCACAGGATTCGATGAAGGTTGCGCCGAATCAGCGTTCAACTTCGTCGATTAGAGTTGCAAAGTTGGATCAGTGAGGATGGAAGCATTCTATCATATCTGGACTGGGGAGTCTAGACGGAGGGATTGATGATTGCAAGTTGGAAGTGTCTTGAAATTGGATCGTTGGAATACTCGAAGCTATGAAATGATACTTAGCTATAGCAGCCCCCCTTAATGCCAGTGTAGCGTTCTCATCACAGTTAAGCAGAGGAAAAAATATGCAAGCTTTTATCTTCAAAAGTGAAGCTGATTAAGTTGGGTGGTAATTTATTCCGACAAATGTTAATTCTAACAAAAACAGCGCTATACACAACTCGTTAAGCATTCCCAAAAATGAAGCAACAAACTGTAAAAATTCGTCGCTAAACCGCCGAAATTCCCTTTCCCTTCCTCTCTTATCCTGCCACAAAAGGCCCCTATTTCGATAGTTTCGAGCTTCGTGATCCCTTTTGAGCCCGCGATCTCGTCCCACGAGGTGCCCCACGAGATGTCCCACGAGACGTCCCACGAGGCCTCCCACGAGCTGTTGTCTCGCCACGCATTTTCATACGCACAGGCCGTATCTAACTCCTGGTACTGATGCGCCGCCTCTTAGCCGTCCCCGAGGCCGAGGCTGAATCTCCATCACCGGCAAGCTCATCCTCTTCCTCGGCAGTGTCTTCCGCCGGGGTGGCTACGCTGCCTTGCCTGGTTGTAGATATTGGCGGAATGCCTCGATCTTTCTCCGCTGCTCGCAGGTCCCCGAGCAGCTTTTCGACCTCTAGGAACATGCTCTGTGTGTTTTTGACAACCCCATTCTCATCGAGCCGGTATCCAACGATTTCCTCCTCGTCGTTCTGAGACCTTCTCATGAATGCTGGCCCGGGGCCGCGATCTGGATCTGGGTTGTACATGATCGCATTACAGAACATGTGCACCAATTCACGCTCAAGATGAGCGCTATTGATGATTCCTCTGGGAGGTACTAGGTCGTCAGAAATGGGGAGCCAGACACTTGCCGTACCAGGATCACCACCGGGCAGGTTAGCCGCTGCTTGGAGTGCTGCCTTGTTACCCGCTTTGATTGCAGAACGAATAGACGTAATGTCTTGCGGTTGCAGTACAATCTGCCGGTAATTCGGCGCGTCTTTCTCTCGCAGAGCCGTTGCAAACATGTTTGCATCGCGATGACTTGATATCTGATCGAGGGCGGACGAGGACACCTTTGTAAAGCCTCTAGTCCATAAAACGTGCGTTGGAGGGCCTTGAAGGTCAGTAGGGGTATCTTGCCGCTTCCGCTTGGATGCACGGGCCATACTATTTGGTGTGCCTAAGAGGCCCCGTCCTGGCATGCTTTCATCGGCAGTGGTATCGCCGGTTTCTTCACGAAGACGCGGCGTGGCAGCAGCTTCCTTCTTCACTTTAGTCACGGAATGATCTAGGGAGAGCTCATCTGTTTGAGACACCACGGATTGGCTTCTCCTCGTGCCCGTAGCAGAGGGAGTTGCGCTCGCACCGCGACCTTTCTGCATCGATCGTGGAGGTCGCCCGCGGGGCGCCTTCGCAGGGGGCGTTGCTTCGACTTTCGGGCTCGGTTTCGGTACAGCCAACTTCGGAACTGCCTTGGCCGAGTCCTTTCCGACCGCAGGTCTTGGAATAGGAGGACTAACAGGCTCATATGCCGGGCTCTCTGGCTCCGATGTAATAGGACCGGGTGTAGACGGCGTCGACTGAGAGGCCCATTTCGTTCCGAAACCTCGTTTGAGGGAGACGGGACTGGACGGTGCTGGAGTCCGTGGCATGGAAGACGCCGGACTAGGGCGCCTCACAGGCGGCGTAGCAGCAACCTGCCGAATCACATGCTCTGGGATAGGGCGCGGCGCTTGAGCAGCATTCGTCGAGTTAATTGTCTTATCTTTGGGTGCAGGAGAAGCAGGAGGCGCAACTCGGGCTCCCTGCTGTGCTGCAGAAGCGCCCGGCTGCCATCGCGGCGTCGCAATTGCTCCAGGGGCTGCCTTGTTGGGGATGGGAGATCCACCAGCAGAAACTGAAGGTGTTCCTTTGGGCGTAGTTGCGGAAGCAAGTGGCCGCTGATTCTGGCCCCTAGCCTGGAATTTCTGGGCGAGCAAAGACGTTTGTGCTGGCAGTGTTCTCTGAATATGTTGAGCTTGAGGAGTTACCTGTTGACCCTGCTGTGCCTGTTGCTGCTGAAGATGAGCTTGGGGCTGTTGCTGAGGTTGAATAGGGCGTCCTGGGGTAGCTGAGGGCGCCGTTGATGGCGGGCGAACTTGCGGTACTGTGCCTGGTCCAACTGGACGGGGAGGTCCAGGCTGTAGAGGAGCAACTAGCTGTCCCACAGATTGAGGATGGACGAGAACGGGTTTTGCCGGGCTTGGACGAGCTTGCTGTTGTTGTGGCGTGGGTGCAGCTTGTCCGTGTGGAGGTTGTGGAGGATATTGGGTATGCGGCTGTTGTGGCTGCTGGGGAGATGGATGTTGTGGATGTGGTACTGGCTGTCGTTGCCACTGCTGCGGCTGCTGCTGCGGCGGTGGTGGTGTCGGCGATACCTGTTGCTGCTGTGATGGTTGTTGTGTCTGAGGAGGCTTTTGAAGAGCAACATTGTTCGTGGAAGGGGGGATTGGTGGTGAGACTTGCTCAGCTGATGGAGCCTGTGCTGTCTGCGGAGGTTGATAAGGCTTCTCCCACTTGAGCGAACCGGGGGCTGCTGTTCCTGAAGCGGTCTGTGGCTGCGGTGGCTGCGGAACAGCAGTCTCTGGACGAGGAGAGATAATTTGCTTTGGCGGCTGCTGTGTAGGTGGTTGCAGGACCTGCGCGGTTGACTGCGTGGGAGCTCCAGGAGGCGCTTGGAGTACAGAAGAAGCTCCATTTGGTGGTTTCGGCAAGGCAGACGTTCGAGGGGGCGGCGTTCCAGGCACCAACTGACTTGGTGGTGCGACCTTTGGTGCTGCAATACCGGACATGGGAGGCTTCGGCGGCGGGACATGTGTGTTCGGCGTTGGCCCCTTTCTGATGCCCGCTGGGGTTGCTGGTGCTTGTACTGGAGAAGGGGTCACTCCGTTTGAAGGCGGCACTGGTGGTTGCACTCCCGCTGCTACAGGTGTCGTCGTCGTTGTCGATGCTGTCCCTGCCGCTGTCCTTGGATCTCGCGGAGCCAGTGTGGGCGTCACATTCTGGCTGGCCGCCACTTTGGCAAGCCGTTCCTTTTCGCTTCGTTCCAACAGCTGAATCTCCCTCTGTAGCATCGCAAACCGGCGTTCATCCTCGCGAATCAGCCCCACAGTATGATCTCGATATCGTGCGTATAATCGATCGACTAAAATCGGAATCTTGTCGACATTTTCGTACACCTCCTTCAGTGTTGGTAATGGCGGGCTCGACAGTTTCCTCTTGCGTGAACTATCGCTACCACCACCTCCACCTCCACCCCCGGCTGCTGTTCCGTCCCCGTCAGTACGCTCCGCCTCGCTATTGATCTCATCTCGCAACAGCTGCAGGAACAGCTGCTGCAGAGCCTCCGGGCTCAGACGCGCAGCATCGTACGTGTCGCCGCTCTTGATGAGAGCATTCCCCTTCAGAAGCTCAGAGATGCGCGCAAACGCCCCGCCGTCGACCCCGTGGGATAGCAGCGACTGGAACAGGAACAGCGACTCGAGAGGCGTGTAGGTGGCCGGTTGATTCATGCCCCAAGGTCCGCCTCGCCTGCTATCGAGGAGGCCCTCACGCTCCTTCGCAACAGGATAAATGGGCGCCACGGTCTATAATCACCGATGAAGATGGAAAGCAAGTTAGGACACATGTTCATCTACGTCATTACAAGGGAATGATAATGATCCGAAGACCCAAAACGTACAGGCAGCCTTGGATCCAGATATTGGTCCTTTCAGACAATGGCTTCAGCGTCTTTTCTCATTTGACCAGAAGTAGCTCCTCGACACGGCTGGCTTCTCTTTTTCTTTTCTCAATTGCGCTACGATTGTCTTCTTTCTTATACGACCGCGATTTGTTATTTTTTTTCCTGTTCGCGACCGAGTTTGTTCCGATATCACGTGACGGTAGAGATTCTTTGACGAGGCTGCGGGCGGAAAGTTGTGTTTGAGAATTTTTGGAGATGGAAAGGAAGCAAGTTTCGATAGGCGGAGAAGCGCTGGGGACAGGATTTCGATTTCAGCCACATCACGTGATCCCTTAACGGGCATGTCACGATGGCATCAGCCGCTTATAACTAAGTGAAAAGTATCACAAGCTACGAACAATTTTGTTTTCCTTTTTTTGCGATAGTTATTCCTTATCTTCGGGAATTATCATTCAAAAAGACACGCGCATGCTGTACTGCTTTGATTAATTCCTTTGTTATGCACGCATCTCTCTGAAAAGTACAAAAGAAAAGAAAAGGCAATATCATGCCATCACCGCCATGACGAACCAGCGCGTATAAGACGCTAAAATGCATCTGATTTACCAACCAATAAACTCCAATTGCCTCTCCCCATGGTATCATATCAGCGCTATAAAAGCAGACCCCCATATCTGAAGCACAGTCCACCTCTTCCCTTCAGCCCTTTTATCTTGAGCTTCCCGCGATAATGAATGAAAAATCCTAAACGCCGTTTGTGGACTTGTTCCGTCCATGTAGTGATTGGCCATCTCCCGAAAATAAATGAAATGATGGTGTTCTTCTAACACAAATGAGAATGAATATTAAGTATAGTATCATCATGATGATGTAGTGCTTGATGCTTCGTCTGTGCTGCCGCGACGGTCTTCGCTCGACACCTCTGCGTCCCGTTCAATCGGCTGACTAGAGAGGCGTAGCTTTTCGTCTAACAGGGTGACAAGTCTTTCGGAATATTGATCCAAGAGCCCACTTAGGACAGTCTCGTTCATCGCCCTGCTTCTGATTGCACGATCGCCCAGTGCAGCTGCAGTGAACCGCAGCTCTTGATCTAGTTCGGTCAGGGCTTCAGGGTTGATAGGCTCTGCAGACGATAGCTTCTTCCTGTATGCCCTAAGAGTGCGGCAAGTCTGTTCTGTCGCTGCGTTCAATGAACTGCTCCCACGTAAGTTGGGTGTCGAATTCTTCTTGCGCGCCATGCGATCATTCAAGACTGGTAGCGAAGGTCTGCGAGACAGTCGGGACCTTGGACTGAGCGGGGGACTGCCAGCATTGGTCCCCATGCCTTTTCGACGCGACGGAGTGTCATCCATGACCCTGGCACTCCTGGGACTGGCGGGCTGCGTCTCAGAAGGCGTCTTGGCGCTCGCAGTAGTAGATAGATTGAGTCGAGAAGTGCGCTTACGCAACGTTCGAGATTGTGATGGTGGCGGTGGTGTTATTGAACGTCGTCCTCCCGAGACTTCGCGCGGGCGTTGGAATTCTGCTAACTCGGCTTTTGATAAGACTTTTCGCAAAGTTGGTCTGTTAGAAGTGGCATCTCTCGCAGGCGACGGCTCTCTACTCAATCGCTCGTGCACATCCAGAGACCAAATCATGATTGTTCCATCAGCCGCGACGCTTACAACCTTTCTGCCTTCGTCATTGTCTTCAACCAAGGAGACTCCATTGATAGCCTCTGTATGACCCCATTCTCGATCCAAAAATGTACCAGAGATAGAGTCATAAAGACGTATAGATTTATCGGTGTTGGATGCGCCCAAGAGAAAGTCAGAATCTCTGGGAGAGCCTTGTTCAACAGAAAGGGATTCAAGGACTGCTGATTCTATCCCAGTCTCATCCATACACTTGAAGCAGTTTATTGGCCGCCCCGTCCTGAGGTCATACTGACAGATTGATCGGTCCAGCATGGAAACAAACATTGTCCTATTGTCCAAGCTTGCAGTCATGGAAGTTGGCGATGCTTTCAAAGTGACAACTCTCGCAGAAATGGCCGCGATTGCATCAGGATTGCCTTCCTTTGTAACCAAATCATGAATCTGCATCGTCCGATCCCATGCACAAGTGACTACCTTGTCAAGTGATAGGATGAGCACCTGAACGACCCTGGCAGCAAATTCAATCGTTTGAAAGTGCTCAATATTTCCGCTAGACGTGCGGTGGAATAGCTGTGCTGTGCGGTCCCTACCGCAACAAGCCATCAGAAATTTCTCCCCCTCTTCATACAGGCTGATGCATGTACAATCAGCCGAGTGAGCTTTAGTATCGAGTATGAATTCTTCCGTGGAAGTATCCGTGACTCTCAACACTCCCAGCCGATCAGCTGTAACCAAGAGACGTCCGCTTTTTGAGATTTTGACACAAGCCAGCTGATTTACAGACTCCGCATTGGAGTCTGGCGCGCTCAATACTTCGAGTGGAATACCAATCGACTTTTTCATCTGGCCATCCAAATCCCAGAAGGTTACCATGCCCGAGTTCGACCACGTCAAGAAAGCCGCCTGAATTTCGTTTGGCCTATGCATGGGGTAGATGCCAGCGACAGGCTCTCCTTGGCCTGGAATATGGATATGATATAATGGGCTATCCGATTGACCGGGTATGTAATTTAAGTCCCAGACATCAATTGATCCTTTTGCGTCAACGGTGACGGAGTTGTTAGTAGTAAAGCCCAAAGCAGCCAATCCTGTCGAGTTTTGCGAGGTACCAATAACACAATCCTTGCTTCCGTCCATCAACCTGATGACATCGATTTTGGCAAAGTTGCCATCTCTGCCCCCCACATACGCAACGTCGCCTCGAATTTCAACGGTCGATATAAAGAAATCCAGACTCAGGACACTGATAATTTTTGTCTGCTTGTCGTCGCCCTCCAAAATGCAGACCTCGCCTGTCTCTGTGCAGATGACTAGTCTATCCCCGTCGGCAGCAGCGCAGTTGAACGTTGCCTCCAGAAGCCCTCCCAGAATAATATTTCGGCCAGGCAAAGTTCTTTGAGAATTTGGCGACAAGGGAGGATGGTCCACTCCAAATTTGGGCTTGGTGGGAGACACCCCGGCGTTGTCATCAATCTTCCACATCTTGATATGACGAACGCCAAGAGTAATGAGAGAGTTCCCCAGCCATACCATGTCCTTCACATAGGATGTGCACCTGTTTTGCTGGAAGAGTTTCGTATGGCCGGTGCGAGAATCGACTTTCCAGACATACAGATAGCCATCGTTGGCAGCACCGAGTGAGGCAAGATATTTAGAATCCGGAGACCACGCAACGGCATTGACGCCAAATGTATGCTCATTTATTGAGACCAAGGGAACATCAGACGATGTCTCTTGAAGGTTAAAAATCAAAACTCGAGGCGCATAGCCGGTCTCACCGACGGCCAAGTACTTGCCATCTGGACTTAGACCCAGGCAGGTGGCTGCCTTGATACGCTCACGACTGGTCCATGTCCTGGGAGCCGGCCCGTCGGACCAATCCGAGCCACTGTGAGAGTCCCGGTGGCCGGTAGCTCGGTTGCGGCTGTCATTTGCTTTCGGGGCTGTCGATGTCGTCGGTGTAGAAGGCGCATGCTGGGAGGCGGAGTAGAGGGAAACCACACTCGGCCGTGCTCGGTAAAATCGCTGGGTATACTGATCACCGTCGACAGTCACTACGACGACGGCACCGCCAGCGGTGTAGGCGAAGCAGTCGTTGACGGCATCAAAGGCAGTTGGCGAGCGACATGTTGTTCCGACCACTCTCTTGAGCGAGAGGCGAGATTCAAAAACGGGTCGGCCGCGCAGCGGGGATCTCGCCCGTCGGGAGGTGAGAAAAGGTGAATTGGAGGGAGTAAGCTTCAGCCGGTTGCTGGAGGGAGGTGCCGTCATCTCGCCGCCATGGACTCGAGCAGGACAGAATGATTATTTGCAGTAGGATAGAGGAAAAAAAAAAGTTTCAATACGGTGGATGGAGGCAGTAGAGATGGTCAGGATATCATTGAGATGATAGCAACGACTCAAAAAGCAGTGGCAGGAGGAAGAGCAGAGTGAGTAAGAGACAAGAGACAAAAGAGAAACAGCAAGTAAAAAGTCTTATTAGCCCGACGATGCCTTGGTGCCGTTGGGCAAAGAGAATTTGCAGGTCGGGTAGGGCAAAAAGGAATGACGTGCGGTCAGCCGTGTGTTGCTGTTCAAGCTCTGTCCGGAGGGGCCAGTGATAGCGGTTTGAACAAGATGGTGAAAAAGCTATCAATCCACTTGTGTCAACGCATGATGGATCAGGCGGGGCGGCGTGCGGCGGCTAAGGGTTTGGGACTCACAGCGACAATGAAGAGAACATGAAAGAAAGAAGAAAGAAGCTCTAGTGAAACATCGCGAGAACGGACGGTTGAATGGCTGTAACGGCTGTGCTGTTGGTGTTGATCCCACGCAAGTTGCACAAGTGAGATCAAAGAACGCCGCACGTTAAGCCAGCCTCTCCGTAGCGTAACTTGGGCTTTGTTTTCTTCCCTCGTGCTTTGTTACGGTAGTCTCCAAGCAAGAACGCCTCTTGCTAGGCACCACTGCAGCCACAAACTGGAAAAGAAAAAAAAAATGGAATGATGCAGCTCGGCCGACGGCCACCACCACAGCGGCTCCAGCGCTACAAATCAACGCTACCAAGAGCTATGGAGCTGCCCATTTAGCGGCTGTGGTTCCCGGGGCGCTGTGGGGTTCCGCTTATACACTGCAAGGGGGGTCCTTTAAGCACACAGCTCCAGGTCAGGAGAGCATTGAGAGCCGCCAGTTGGTTGCTGGAGTGCTGGAAGCGCTGGAACCAGAATCGCTAAAGAGTTCAATGCTGAGCTCAAGCTCCGAAGTGGAGCGGCTGACCAAGAGGCTGCCCTATTGCAGGCCGTCACCCGAGACATCAAAATGGCGACCAGCAAGGGCCAGGCCAGACCCCTGTTGCTGGGACACCGAAAAAGGAGATGGGCGAGGCGCTAGGCTTTGTTTTGTTCCCGTCTTGGGAAGATGGCAATGTCAATGCCAGAGACGTTGTGATGGAATGTTAAATGAAGGCAGAGATAGCTCCGGATGGCGTCCAAGTGCAATCAAAAGAGACGGTGGCACTACCGACCATTAGGATCTAGCCCTGACCAGTATAATTGCAATGACTACTTCTGCATAAGGCACACAGCAGATGCAGTAATGGCAACTTCACTTGAGACATCACCAACTACCATCACACAGCTATGCAACAGGCTAATCTCCTTGGATGCCATCATTACCTCACCCGGTTTCCACTCTCGTCGCAGCCAATGTCGTTTGCGTTACCTTCCCCAGCTCTCTACTTACAATACATGCAGCCGTGATGGATCTCAGACAGGGCCCGGGGTTGGCCGAATCAAGACAAGAGACCTGAGGAGAAAACAGACCTGGGTCCCCAGGAGACGAGACCGAGCGGTAAAATGACGACAGATCCCTGCATCCGCCACCAGTGTTGATGCTTTTTATATCTACACTGCGGAGCAATCTTCAGTTCTTTAACGAGAGAGATTATTCGTATCTGTCGATATCTATATCTGTACTCCACAATGCTCGGCCAATCCCATATCCATCAGATCCCGTGGTCTATTCGTTGCAGAACCAACGGCTGATATTGATATTCTACTTGGAGCAAATATATCACGCTCTTATTCAACTATGGTCTATACTACATCTAGTATTCTATACTACTGTCATCAAGCAATTCATTATGACACCCGTTTCCAATACTAAAACCGGTACGGGAACACACAGGTACGAGATACAACGCCCCCTGCCCCCCTTTATTGCTCTTAGATCGCCAAATCTCATCACGCCTCTCGACTATACGAATGTTAATTTCTTTCTTTTCTGGCTATATACACCACAGATCTCCCTATTACCGGCACTTATTCGAGATAACATCTTCAGCTTGGGCCAATCAATTATTGTAGTGTATTTAATCTTCAAGGCTGACGTCAAAAAGAAAACATCAAAAGCCGGGATTCAGACACCGGACCCCGGTCACTCTGCACCAGGAACAATTTATCTACCTCCTGACGGAAACACTTGACTGTATCTCGATTTAATTTAGATATTTAGTAACAAGTGCATTGCAAGGCTTAGGACTTGGCAATTAAGCAAACCGTACTCAGTCCGGCACACAAGTCTCTCATTGTATTCCAATTGTTCAATATTTTACAATTCTCTCAAGAGGCTCACACTTAAAACGAACACTCATATACTATCACTATTTACCACCGCCTCAATTCCCCCACCCCCTGCTTCACACCACAAGCCCTTCCTCTGATGCCTCATCTCGTTCCAAACGCTCCAGCCCAGTCCCAACAGCCCCATACACTCGCAGAGGCACAGGCACGTCAAAGCTCTCACACGCCAAGTTCTCAACCGCCACGAGAACCAGGCCTCCCTTGTCATCTCTTGAAATCTGCTCAAGTAATGGAAACGGCGTCTGCTGTCCTCTCAGGGCATCGTGTCCCTGTGACGGCACTACAAACTCTACCCGAATCTTCCATTCAAAGCTGATCCCACTAGTGACAAATTCGGGAGTAGCAGAGATGGGTATTGTAGGAGTGAATACGACCCGTCGAGTGAAAAGCGTAGATTCCGAGGTTGCAACGTGCACTTTCCGTGTAACTCTGTGAACGCTCGATTCGGATCGTACGGCCAACGTCGAGTCTATCTTTTCCGATGTTTCTAGTGTTGCATGAACCGCATAGCAAGGTATATCTGCATCTGCAAAGTCGATAACCATGGTCACGACCTCCCCTAAACGATAAGCAGGCCGAGTAAGCATGACCACGCCGACCCTCTGACCATTTCGCGCAATCTCAAATCGATTAGCGCTCTGCTGCCCGTTTGTCATATTGCTTTTCATAATAGCAAGACGGATTGCCTCTTTGGCCGGGGTTGCATCATCAAAGCTAGACGTTGATATCCGCCTTAGATCTGGAGTCGCCGTCGGGGATAATAATGACGCTCCTGCTTTATCTGCCGGTCGGTCAAGCAGATCGTCTACATATGATAAAAAGTCGCTCATTGCGGCAGTCGGCCCGGGTTGTTCTCGCTGTCTGTGAACTTTCTGCTGCTTCCCAACCATCTTGACAAGAGCTTCATCGCGTAGCAGGATGTATGGGTTCATGAGGTCGTGTCCCAGAATTTCGCCGTAGTTGTTGACGCTCCCCAGGACACGGAACGGAACCTCGACTGTCCGAACATTCTGTTCTCTGGCACCCCCTGGCCTCTGAGTGCCGATAACCAGACTGTATGAGATTTTAATAGCCTTTCCTTTATGTGTAGGTGGTAGCCCTCTGGGGAGTTTGAACGTATACTCGAACGAGCGACTCTCCCCAGGAGCCAATTGTAGGTCGACAAAGAGAATCGACTGTGGAGTGCTCAGTAATGGAACGGCTTTGGAGTTTGCGACACCACGCATCTCTTTGATCGTGCTTAGCTCTCCGCCGCCAAGAAAATCACCGAGAGAATTGCTAATGCTACCCCAGCCAAATCCCCGCAAAAGGCCATTCTCTCGTCGAGCAGATTCCAGTCCAACCACTCCGCCGCCTCTCCCGCCAACAACAGCCTTTTTCTTGACCTGTTCAAAGGGTGTAAGGCTGATCAAAGAACCGTCCAAAGAGAAAGAGCCTTGTATCTGAGCAAAGCCCATCATTAATGACTCAGTCTTTGACTGAGGTATAGAGAAAGAGGACCCTCGGCGGGGATTCGACGGTCTACCGGGGCCCCTGAGCAGAGGCTGCCCGACGTATTCCGATGCCAATGTCTCGGATGAATTATTGCTCATAGAGTAGAATTCACCACTACTCCGCGGTGTTCCTCCACCCATGCTTGTGCTGGAGAGTATGCGAGCCGTGGGTAGGAGAGGTTTATCAGTCACGGGTGACTGTTCTTTTGAACGCACAGGGATAGGGCCGTCGACCGGTCCCGTCCTTGGACTTAAAAGCCCATTTCCTGATGCCTTTCGCAGATTCAAAGCCGTTTCTGATTCTGGTGGGGGTGCAGCGGGGAATCGAAATTCGGGCATGGGCATGGGGTTCGACAAGGCCTTGGATGACCTGCGCTGCATAGATACATTTGACGATTGGGGGCTCTTTGGGCCAGTAGGCAGTCGACCAAATCTATCGGGAGGATATGAAGCATTGAAGAGGGGAGAAGATACTCCTCTTTGAGAGAAGGAGCCTTGACGCGCCAGTTAGCCGAATTGAGCCTCTCTTCCATGTGTAAGTAATACGAGCGGATTTACATACCTGATTGAGGTGTTGAGGGAGCCACAGGCGGTCCCCGAGAGATTTGCAGACTGCTTGCGCGATTATGAGAGCGTCTTGGCGTTCGTGGAGAGTGGTCTACTCGCGGCGAATGTGAATGCTCCTCAATGGTGCTGGTGGTTGATCCGATGGACACTATAGACACGGATCGCTTGTGGGCATGGCCAGACCGGCCCTCGCCGGGAACGACGGGCTGAGGCCATTGAATCGAGCCCTGCCGACTCCTCGTGCTGGGCGACGGCACGCTCAACGACAGAGCCGCCCGCCTGTGCCCTCGAGACGACGCCGCAGCCGCCTTGCCGCGAGGCTGCAGCGGCGAGGCGAGCCTCTGTCTCTCGGATGGCGACTGCTGCTGGCCGTTTGCCTGTGCCGGCGACTGGCTCGCCTCGGGGGCGATATTTCGGAAGGTGACGGTGCATTGAACCGCCTCGCCCGCGAAGACGGTCTGGTCGCGCCAGTGGACGAAGACGCGGATGTTGCTGAAGCCGTCGGGCATGGTGGTGACGAGATTGGTGGTCCCTCTCAGCGCGAGGCGAGTGCGAGGCAGCGGCCAGGACAAGGCAGAGCCGACATCTCCGGCTCTGCTTGGTGTCGAGCCTTGCCTGTGGAGGGGGCGCGCAGCTCAGGCCGTGAATCAAAGAGGGCAGAAGAATTGAGAGGCAGACGAGAATTGGAGGGCGAGATCGCAAAAGCTGTTATTGAGGCGGCAACGTCATGGTGTTGAGTGTTTAGTTGTTCGAGCTGGCGGACTTTCCAGCACCCCAAGCCGCTGGGGTGGGCCTTCTGAAGCGCCCGTCCAGGCAGCGCCAATCAGCGCCGGGCTCCCCGCTGCTGCAGGTCCCCAAAAAGCCAAGCAAGCTCTCCACCCCTCACTGGCATGCAAATGCCAAGATACGAGCCCAGGCATGTACATTTTCGGTGTATCTTTTTTCGATAATTCAAATCTGTCTAGCGCTAGGCCATTGCAATTATGAGCTTCCAACTTTGGCATTCAATTCACAACTATTGTTACATCATTGCCCTTAGGCAGAGTAGAATTAAGATAAAATAGCAGACGCAAACCATAAAGAGAATGTAACGCTTTTTTATCTAGAAATTTCTGTGCTCCATAGGGCCGCCGCTTACTTGCATGATACATCGCATGGTATAAAGCTGACTGCCGGCATGAGTACCAGCAACAACGACAAATTTCACAGCTCCTTAGTGATAGTGAAAGGTTTACCGCCTTCTTCAAGGCTCATGAGATTCATTTTATGAAGCAAGGAAAGGGAAAAGAAAGAAAAGAAGAAAATAGGCATATGTAATTCACTAGGGACATTGTGTCGCATGAGTTTATCTATATATACCTGTACCTAGCAGGAAGTATCCTTGCCCAGGTGTAAGCGCCTCATCCTTCGGAATTTAGCCGTCCAGGCCTCATATTGCTCACAGATGACTGAATATCTCTACTCCTAGCTTTACATCTTGATACCAGAAAGAGAAATGAATTTCTAGAAAAGTAGATTCAAAAGAGTCCCAGCCGTAATACTCGGTAGTTCAAAGGAAAAGCCAATATATTTTTTCCATCTTAGTATCTCCCATCACCAAACTCCCAAAACAGAATTCGTACTCAAATACGTGCTATCCCCCCCACAACGCCTTGATACGCTGCAAGCACTGCGCAAAAATGCCATCAAAGTCGTAATGCTTACATGGTATCTCTATAATACACACCATAAAACGCCAAACATACAAGTATTAACAAATAAATCGCCAAGATATTACAAAGCCGTTTGGAGTCGGCATAATAAAGAGGAGAAGAGAGGAGGTGAAACGGGCTCATCCACTCATGTACAGAAAGTCACCCCTTTTTGGTTTTTCTGGTTTACATCCCCAGCTCCCACGATTCTCCCCAAAGCTCGTTCAAGTTTAGACCCAACAGCTCCAGGCTTGGGTCGAGATTGAAGGGCTGTGTCTGGTCGTTGACAGCCCAGGATTGGTCCACTGAAACCGGTGGCAGTGTTGCTTGAAAAGTAAAAGGCGTAACGGACTAAAGGAATAGATAGTTAGCAAGATATCACAAGACGAAAAAAAAATATCAAGTAGTTGCCATCACTCACTTTGGGTGCGTCAGGTAAATCCGCAGTAGATAAAGGCCTAATGCCCGGCTCAGCAAGTGGTCCGATCATAGGATGAAGAGAGGACCCCGGCATCGACGACGATACAGGAGGCTCCTGGTTCGCGAGAAGCTTGTAATGGAGATTTACAAATCTCTCTGCCGAAGTGGATTTCGCCACCTCGGTCGTCTTCGTGCCCAGATGCGCCTCGAGAAGACCCAAGGCAGCACACATGATGGAGTACCCCCACGGCTCGTTATTACCACAACGCAGCAGGCGGTCCTCCTTCATGGCGATGCACTTCTCAATGAGCTTCACGGTGTGGTGCGAGTTGATCATGATCATGTTAGTCGACCCGCGGGGCTGCAGCATCGTGACGCTGCAGAGGTTGATGCACGTGGTGAGGGCATCCTCTCGCAAGAAGTTGAGCGCTCGGACGCCCTGCTCGTATAACTTGTCGTGGAGGAGAACAACGTCTCTCGCGGCGTTGTAGTAGATTATTTCGGAATATTGGTACTTGGAATTTTGCTTGCGCAGCTTGAGGTAAGGCTGATGTAGAGGGATAATGTACTGCCTCAGCTGGACGTGCAGCAACGTATATGCAATTAGGGGGTTCTTTTTGGTGCCATTGTTATTCTCAAGATTCATGTCCCAAGAAGGAAGGGCATCGATCTCATGAGTCAAGTCGTTTGTATAGCGAATGACCTGGTCGTAGTCTATCTCAGACAGTGGCCCGGTAAGGAGTCGGCTGAGCTCAAGGCGAAGAGGCAGGCTCTGTCGTGCCAGATTTTGGAATGATGAGAATGTATAATCCTTGGCTGGCTTAGAAGGTGGCAATGCCGTCGTGTTCTCGTCAAAGTCTTCATCGTCCAGATTCCGTGGGGGATTCGTGTCAAAGTGAAGCTGGCTCACCAGCGTCGGCAGGCCATGGTCAAACGAGGCTTGCATATCAAACTCTTGCACTGTCGCCCATATCCTCCGTCGCATCTCCTGATTATACACTGTGATCTTGCCGCCCATGTGGCTTGGCTCACGGTGTAGCCCGACGGCAATGCCATCACGGATCAGCTGCCCTGAGCTTGTCCAGAATCGCTTCTTCTTGATGGTGTTGACCCGCTTGCCAAGGTAGAGCAAGCAAGCTATCTGGTAATGAATAAGTCGTCGGTGCTTCTGGCTTTGCTTGTCAGACCACTTATCACACGCCTTGATCCACTTCTCAGCTAAATGTTGTGCATTCGACATCATGCCAATGAACTTGAGAGCCTCGTGGGTATGCACACAACTGGCTACAGCCATCATTGACAGGACCAATGCTGTGAATGCCGAATATCTCTGTTGAGTTCCAGGTTTCCAGAATTCGGCATACTCCTTTCGGAAAGTGGGCACATGCACAATGCGGTGGATTTGCTCAAACTGATCCAGATAGACGTTAATGAGGGCATCTGCCTCTTCCTTCGAGGGGAGAAGGGCTTCTAATTCCAGATCCTGCTGCTCAAAAATGGCATCTCGTTCCTCCTGGCGGCGCTTGCGGTCTTTGCGATCATGGAGTATCACCGGACGAAGCCATTCATCCGCCGTCTCCCGCATAAAGGGACACAGCCCAGTCAGCTCGACAAACGCCATGCTGGCATTATGGGGGCCGAAATAGCGTGTTCGGAACCCCTTGCCTCGAAAGAAGCGCAATTCGCCATTTTCACCAGCCATCCCGCTCTTCTCGATGATCTCCTGCTCTTCCGCTCGAGGTCGAGCCTCGCCATCGTTTGGCGCCTCATCCTTCTGCGTCGACGGCGAGTTGGTGCCCACTATGGTGCTCCCATCCAGCGACGCTGCACCAGGCCGTGTCAAAAGGTTCTTGAGCTGCGTAATCTCCAGCTCCAGCCTGCGGATGCGGTCGTGGTCCTGGCGAGCCAGCTCAGAGTCTCGGGGTGAGAAGCCCGAGACGGCATCGCCAATGCCGAAGCGCCGCGAGTCCAGCTGCGCAAAGGAAGGGGGAATGCCGGAAGATGCATTAACCACTTCTCCGTTGCGTGATTCGTAGCTGCAGCGATCAGGGGTGCCACTCTTGATGCAGCGCTCGCATGGAAAGCCACGATCGCACGAAAGCTTGCGGCGGCGGCACTCCAAGCAGCTCAGTCGCACGCGCTGCCTCTTGCGAGCCGGTGGTTGGTCAGAACCGTGTCTTGATACCGAACCCCCGTCGGAGTCCGGGCTCTCGCTGCGATCTGCCATGGCCAAGATGTGTCGGAGTTACGACGCCTCCAGAAAAAAAAAGTTATGTAGGGGAAATTCAGCGCAAGGCGAGAGGAGGGGTCCCGGGTCAAAAGTGTTTGCCGTTGCGATTTTTATCAATCTGATCTGATAAAAAATTACGCTGGCCGCTGCGTCACGGGCGCCCTTGATGGATCAAATCCGAGCCGAGGTCCGAAGCGCTATGCTCGAAGAAGCAGGTATCGGACTTCTTAGTCATTCAGCGCTCCTCGGACGTCCGAGCCGTTCATGAGAAGCAAATGAATATTTCAGTACTTTACCAGCTGCTTTCTTCGTAATATATACCTAGGCATAGACGGTATTCAATCCTGCCGGCTGCTGTATCCGATTACGTCTCGTCGCGTTTCACGAATTGTGACGAACTATGCCGGTGGAAGAAAAGGAACCATGAAGGTTGCGCCGGTGCCGGGTTTCTGTCTGTCACTCGCTCTCTTGGATTCAGATATTTAGCGCTATTTATGAAAACAACTTTATAATGGTAATTGCGTCTTGGCATCCAATGCTATCTATATAAGTCTGGACAGGTTTTTCTCCAGTCCATATACCCAACATACCATTTACGTGCAGCTCGCTCAGACTTTCCAAACTAGCCAAGCGTGAACTCGACGGCCGATGGATGACAGGCTAAATAAGAGACTAGCACAACTCGGCCTCAACTGGCAGTCAATTGAACTTTCCAGAACAAGACACTGGGTCGCTTCAACTGCACGTTGCTAGTCAATTTATTCTATGAATGTGAGTATCCTCTTCGCTGGTCTTTGGGTGATGTATACATATACATATTCATCAACCTTCACAAGCCTTGCCATCTATATATGGCCATGAGAGCACATGCATGCTTGCCTCTTCGGTACTCTCAAAGTCCGCTTAGCGATCATAAAAATCTCCGCGATTTCAGCTACCATGGATCTGGTTCTTAATTCCGCTATTCATGTCTCCTATCTCCACTTGGGGCAACCTTCGGCTAGGATTCTTGGTGACTCACGGAGGGTCCCCCGGTAGCACTGCGGACCCGAAGCCGAAGCCGAAACTCCAAAGCTTTGTCTCCCCAGGATCTGTGATGCTCAGCTGCAACCCAGCAGGTCTCCGATAGTCATCCGGTCGCGAAAATGGCGCGCTCGCACGTGAGGGTTGCTCCACGAGCAGCAACCGAAGTCAGGATTATTTTAGGTAAAATGACGTCGAGATAGCATTAACGCAACTGTTTGGCAAACCTTTAGACTCTCGTGATCACTCGAAGATGAAATGGGTGTCGCAAACTAGAGTTTTTGCCCGCCCCAGTCTTTCTATCATTTACGCTGCCGCTTGCCCTACGAGGAATGGCCATATACATCCACACTACATCTCGGGATACAGGTAGCCAGCTTGTCTGATGAAGCTTGTGTAATGATAAGATATCTCATCTTTGCTGCTTAAAAGGTTACACGGCACGATCGATAATTTAGTACAAGCTCAGTATCAAACATCTGCAGTTCCAAAATAGACGCTATCAAATAGTGTGTTTGGATGAGACTCTATTAGTCGAGCTGGCGAAGGTACAGTAAACCAAGTTAATTACATTACACGACAACTCGATAGACAACAAAGAGCCTGATGTTTGGGCTGTGAGTTCGATTAGTAGCACTACCTGTATGTTTTCGTATGGCCACTTCAATTCTGTACCATCTCTACGCACTCGCAATTTACAATTCGCGCTATACACTGCATAATAGAATCATCAACAAGGCAATTGTTGGATGTCTTTTATCTATCGTTATCATCGATCAAGTACTATGAGTTTTCTATACTTTCATTGTACTCTTTTAGTTTTCCTCTTCTTCGCTTGGCCATCGATATATCCATATCACAGGCGATATATAAGCTGCATTGGAAATCTTCGCTGGGGTCGCTGCTGGGTCTGTAGAGCGCGGTTACTAGTTTTAAAACGATATACAAACAGGCAATTATATTGACAATTTGGTTCTCCCCTTTGTCATTTCAGCCAAATCTACGGCTGTCATCGTATGATTTCCAGATGATACTCGGCCGTACCTGATGTTGGCAGAGGGATTCGGGCATTTTACGGCTAGCCGAAGACTCCACTTTCAACCTCATCACCTTATCTGAGCGTCTCAGACACATCAACTAAAATCCTGGAGCATAGGCCTTTGTCTCATTTAAAGCTTGCAGCCCTTCCCCTCAAGAAGTTTCTCAGAAGCTTCTACAAAACATCTGCATCCGCATAACCTACATATATGTACATACATATATAAACACAATGGCAACCAATCGCGGACCCCCCTCCGAGGCAGAAATCAAAGCCCGCATCATCTCCCACATGAACTCTCAACACACCCGCGAACTCTCCCACTATCTCCGCCACTACAACGGCCTCTCCCCGCGCGCCGCCGCAGCCTCTCCTGCCATCCAGGATCTCGACTTCAAAGGAATGACCCTCAAGACCAGCAACGGCACCACCTACAGTGTCCCCTTCTCCCCTCCCCTAACGTCCTGGGCCGAAGCGCGCCCCCGCGTCATTGCCATGGACGAAACTGCCCGCGAGGCTCTCGGCCTCAGCAACATTTACATCACGGAGTACGCCATGCAGCAGGGTTTCGACTGGGTGCCCTTTTTTGGCGTGATCTTCTACTACTTCTGCGCCATTGGCTTGCCGTGGCTTGAGCCGGGAAGCGTTCCGTGGGAGGTTCTCAAAGTCGTGTTTCCAGGAGGGCCTGAGTGGTTCCGGTGGATTGTCAAGGCCATTTTCTGGCCGGTTGTTGGGATTCATGTGACAGAGGCGTTTCTACTTGACCGATTCAGGCTGCAGAAGCACGGCGTGGTGAGGTGGTCTCGGGTATGGTGGATATGGGAGATTACTATTTTCTGTGAGGGCTTGACGTCGTGGAGGAGATTTGATAGGCTAGTTGCCGAGAAGAAGGCTGAGAAGGAGGCCAAGAAGAACTGATGCTCTGCATACGTATGTTCCTACAGCAAAACATGGGGCAATACGGCAATATCATTATGACGAGAATCTATGCGACTATCGTCTATATAGCCCATCTTATCACTTATTTTTCTATCACCAGTCTACATTCTATTGTTCTCGCAATCTTGTGATAATTGCGCAGTTCACAAATCACCATAATTGTCATATGTACCTTGCATCGCCTGTGTGCTCACCCATTCCTCACTAGCCAGCCCCCTCAGAAACCTCTCTTCAAGGTCGTCAGAGTCCTTGTGAAAATCACAGGCAAAGTCGCATTCCGGAATCGTTTCCTCGCCAAAATATTTGCATATAGAGGCATGTCGGCATGCGGATATGTTTTCGCAGTATTGTGCCAACGCCTGAAGGCTCTTAAGCCGCGCCTGGTAATTGGCATCCATCTGAGCGTCACTTTTTATCATCCGACTGGCTCGTTCGAGATCCTCCCTGCTGTAATATAAGAAACAATAACCGGCGTTGCCATCACGCCCTGCCCGTCCGACTTCCTGATAATAACCCTCAAAGGACTTGGGAAGCCGCCAGTGCACAACGAAGCGCACGTTATCCTTGTCGATACCCATGCCAAATGCCGTTGTAGCTACAATGATATCGTAGCCTTGCTCATTGTTGATCCAGTTGGCCAAAGTGTCTTCTTTAACCTCACTGGGCAACTTGGCATGAAAAGGTCGAGCGCCAATTCCCGCGTCTCGGAGACTGGCCGCGAGTGATTCGCATTCGCCCCGAGATGTCGTATATATGATGCCCGAAACATTCTTAGTCCTTTCGCGCATTTGGGCCAGCTCGCTCTGCCGCGGTTCGGCACGTCTACGCTCATATACTCCTTGTATCCATGCCAAAAAGTCTGAGAGACGGTTGTCGTCTTCGTCTTTTGTATATCTAATTTCTAAATGGAGATTGCCTCGCTCTGGACTCATTAGAAAGGTCTTCATCTTTTCTGGTGTAGCATCGAGACGCAGGACCTTGAGGATATCCTGCCGCACTCGAGCGTTTGCTGTCGCTGTAAGGCACATGATAGGTACATCAGGAAATGTCTCCCGAAACCAGGACAGCCGCTTGAAGTCTTTTCTGAAATCGTGACCCCATTCAGATATGCAGTGAGCTTCGTCAATGGCAATGCGAGCAAGCTCTTTCTGCCTGTAGACAAGCTGTAGAGTTGTACGAAAGCGCGAGCCAGAACAGAGCTCCGGAGTTACATAGAGAAGCCTGGTTTTTGGGTGACCAGTCTCCAGGTCACGCTGTATGCGGTCTCTCTCCTCGAGCGGCGTGTTGCTGTTTAGAGAGCTAGCGTCGATACCTTCGGCTCTCAAAGCTTCAACTTGGTTAATCTGTGAGCAGCGTCTTTAGCCACTGCAGGACACCGAGAGCGCTAATCAACGAGAAGAAAAAAAAAAGGACAGACAGCCAAACGTACCATTAAACTTAACAACGGCGATACAACAATCGTAACTGATCAGGGCTCAATGTTAATTTGCCTCTTCTCTGCCGCCTGTAATATGTGAGACGCGTCTGATCCAACTCACTGCCTTGGTCAATCACAGCGGGGAGCTGGAAGCACAGGCTCTTGCCAAACGACGTTGCTGCTTGGACGTAAACATCATGGCCGCCGAGTGCTGCCTCGATGATTTCGCGCTGATGCGGTCTTGTAAGAAGTGTCAGCTGGATCCGTTTTGATTCACGGGTATAAATCCACCGAGAAGCTTACCTGAAGTCTTCCTTGTGGAACTGCCGCCGGAGAGTGAACCCGATGTCTGTGCATGAATTTGCCCTCTGCAGGGGGGGCATGGCAGAGAGAATCTAGGCTTCGCAGCAGCGGTGGCGAGCACAAGCTGGCATTGGCGGTGAAATGGGCGATTGCGTGGGTGAGTGGCTATGCGGCATCGAGAATGCGGTGCATATGTGGATCGATGGGTTTGGCTGGTATTCACAGGGCAACGCTTCAATGCTAGTCGTTCGCGGTAGAAGTATTTTGACGCTCTTCTAGAACGCGCAGGGCCAGCTACCACGGGGGTGCGGAATATGGAGAACGGTACATGACTAAAGCCTGCTGAGCGGATATTAATAGAAGTGCTAAGTGGCCCAGGCACGTGCATCAGGGATCTCAGCTAAACATCAATTGATGCTGTACTGCTTGTGCTACGGGTCTAGATATTGTAGTGTAACAGGTTTAGGATAAGCTCTCGTTAATTCTTCTTCTTCATTTTGGTGCCTCTTGCAGGGTCGCACCACTCAGGTGACGATATGTCCTGTGTAAGCCACAGCATCCCAAAAGGATCATCTAGTGGTGCCTGAACCAAGCACAACGTTAACAACGTTCAGCCTGGAATTCCTTCTAGCGCAGTTCCCCACAAGCATGGCGGCCTGTTAGCGTCTCCTCTTTTTCACTGCTTTTTTTTTTTTCTTACTTTTGCCCCAGCTGAACTCATTCCTGCGTCGACGGCCATGACAGCGGCCGCAGCGAAGCAAGCGAAAAGCGTCAGTGGCATACGTGGAAAATACTTATGATAGCTATACAGATGTAGCTGGCTATATGTACCTTATCTTATCATTAGCGGCGCCACTGACCTGTTAAACTTGAGAAGCTCCACCTCAATATGGCTATGGACACGTAGTATGGCTAGAGTTTCCGCATCTGAAAACAGCAACATGTATAGAGGAATAGAGCGATTCCCGCAGTGCTGCCGGCAGTGGCCGTAACTTGGAAGCGCATTGATAGTATGTATTGACACGTAGTAGTTAGGTAAGTATTGATAATGCAAGTCTTCGTAAACTGGCTCTCTATAACCGTACTATACACATCTGAAGATGGAAAAGGGGCCAATCGACGAACATGTACACGCTACTGGCGCGGTATCGATCTTTGCAGTAAAATGGACGAGTATCTGCTACTCCAGATCACGCCCGCACCGCTTGCCGGGCTCGTGCTAGCGGACATGCGAGTCAATGTTTACATGTCAATATGTTATGCAAGGCCGAGAGCATGCTGCGCCGTGCTCCGCGTACAGTATCGCGAGATGCGAGCGCCGCAAGGGTCTTACAGTGCTGTCATCGACACTGCATTCGCCCACAGCGGCATATGCTCCGTTGACAACCCAGGACGAACGAGAACAAAACGGCAAACCAGGGCCTACCATGACAAGATCACGATCCGGCTCAAGCTCACATGCTGCCCATCACTTCCCAAACAGCACTGACAGACCCAAAAGTCCCCTATCAGGGCTCCTCTGAAGGCGCTGTGGCTGCATCCTCGCAGCGGCCCTCGCACTGTCCGCGCCAACCACCGTTGCCCATCCCGCTAGTGTTTCAGGGGCTCTAAACGGAACCTTGAGCAGGACCCCCAGCCAAAGTCTATCCGCCCAAGTTAGTGCGAGCCTCACGTCCGTCCAGAGCCAAAGCGAAGCACACGTCCTACGACCGGCTTCCTCAATCTCTCCCGCTGTTCCCTTCTCCAGGGCAAATCCGCGCGCGCTCTCTTCTGCTGTTTTAGGCGCCTGAACCGGCTTGATCATGATGATCTCACGTATTTCGCTTGATCATTCGTCGCAGCCCCGATCTGCTTAAACGCACAAACCCCCCGGATTTCTGGCGCGCGAGGGCTCGAGAAAAGAGAGGGGTGCTCTGAAACATTTTACACGGTCAAGCGCCTCGGCCCTTTGAGCTCCCAACAGCGCCTCTTCGCGGTGCCTTGTGCACGTGTGCGCACAAGTATACGTGCGACAGGAAGACGAGTATCAGAGAAAGGAACAGAAAAGAAGAAGAAGGAAAAGAAGAAGGGCTGAACGTGCAGTTCTCGCCGGCTAAGACGCCATGGAGCGACCCGACCGAATGCCTGCCAACGGCATGGGCAACGGTCCTGGAGCTGCTCCTGGACCCCCCACCACTGCACCTCCGGCTCTCAGGGGCACTGGCGCAGGCACTCCCGATAATAACGTCCCGTCTCAGGCTCGCCGTCCTCTTCTCACCACGACTGCTGCTCCTCCAACCGGCCAGCCGCCGCCGCCCATGATGCCGCTTCCGCCTCTGCCCAATGGTCGAAATGGCCCGTCTCCTAATGGAAACTCGCCCGCGACGCCCGTTCTGACGGCGGCTCAGGTCATCGGCCTGACACGCGAGGCAATGAGGCATGCCCTTGAAAACGAGAGCCAGGCCGTCGATGTTGGCCCTGGCCTCAAGTCGGGCGTGACCATCGACTTGAGCCGCAAGGGCATTCAGAAACTTCCTGAGGAGGTTGTTGATATAGTCAAGAACGAGCTAGAACGGTGAGTAAACCAAATAAATAAAAGAAAGAAAGAAGGGGAGAAGGAAATTGAAGGAGGTGGCATAGATGAACCGGTGGAAAGAAGAAAAGAAAAAGAAGACTTGTTTGCTGACAGCTAGGTGTTACGATACAGACTCGCTCTATCACACAACCAGCTTTCGTCTTTGCCAGCCCGTTTTGCCGAGTGCGTATCGCTTCGATACCTCAACATCAGAGGCAACCAGATCAAAGAGTTTCCCTTACCTGTACGACGACCCATGCCTCCCTTTGTTTTGTCTTACCAATGCATGATGGACCGGCTAACACAAGTCATTAGCTTTGCGAGCTCAAATCCCTTGAAATCCTCGATCTCGGCCGTAACCAGCTGCGAGTGTTGCCGCCGGATATCGCAAAGCTCACATCTCTCAAGGTTCTCTCGATCCCAAAGAACCAGATCCGAGAGCTGCCCGTCTGCTTGGCGGAAATGACTTCGCTTCAAGTCCTCAAATTTGAAGGAAACCCTATTAGCTTTCCCCCACGAGATGCGCTGCAAATACCGTCTTCAAGCCCCTCCAACGAGGGATCTGGAAGAGAGGGCGAGGTGTCAGAAGTGACCATTACGGCACATATTAAGAAGTTTATGAAGTTGCACATTATTAGCGGCCGCGATGCCGAGGCGACTGGGGACGAATCCAGCGAGGACACCAATACTCCTCGGCCGCACCTACGACGAGTGCCAAGTGGTCGATTCCCTATCAAGGTAAGCAGTTCCGATGCGTCGGACATGCGGACACCTAATATTGGATCACGGCCACCTCCTCCCATACCATCGCGATCACATTATCGGGGTCTTTCTCAACAGAATACGTCCACTCGTCGTCCGGGTGTCCTGCCTTTGACCATCGGAAACATCAGCGAGCGCGGACGCAGCAACTCCGAGACGCTGATGCACTCGGAGAGATCGAGCAGTCGCCAGCGTCGCATGGGTATACTCGCAAAGAAGGCCACGTCGGACCTGGGCACGCTCGATGAGGTTGAAGGCAACAACAGGCTGAGCCACTACCGAGGGCTGAGCCATGGCTCTGCCATGCAGCAGGGCAATCAAGCAGTACCATCCAAGAGCCCAGCAACGCCTACCGACTCTCTTCAGCGACCGGTTTATGTTCGAAGACTTTCGGTCCTCCCCGAGCGCCGCCGAGAGTCTAGGATTTTCGACCCCGTGATTGAAGCTGCCAAGGGCATCCTCTACTCGGTGTTTCAAATCCACCCCATGATCCAGATGCTCATGACGCTGACCAATGACGGATCCGCGAAACGCTCAAGCCTTGAAATCGTATTTTACAATACCAATTCTCATGTTGAAGAGTTGGAGCAGGAAATCCAGAAGCATGACATGGCCATGGCAGAAGAGGAAGAACAGACCTTTGGGGACAATGCCAATGTGCACCGCGCCTGTCAGACTCTTGTCGGGGCGTATGGCCATGTTTGCACGCTGTTGGCCGATAACATCGATACCTTTGTCAACAATGGAGATGCTCGATATATACGGACGCTTTTGATGTTGATTTACAACAGTATCATGGAGCTTCGCGTCACCCTCTCCTCTGTCTCCACTGAGCACAACAAGCACCACCTCTCTGCGATGGAAGTCCCCGATACCAGCAATACGATCAAGCCGTACTTCCGAGAAGCGTCTACTACCGCCCCTCCGCCTCCACGGCCAGCGGCTCCTCGAAATCGCAGCGAACCAGCCATACATAATCCAAGCAACCTCAGAGTGGCAACCGACATACCCGTTCCATACCAAAACGGAGGCACGCGCACTGCTAGGCTTGCATCGGCGACACCCAGATCCAACGACTCTTTTCAGTCGTTTGGCCGGGATATCACCTCCGATTTCTCCGAAGAAGATACTCAGTTTGATAAAATATATCTGGCCCTGCAAAAGTCAACCGACACTGTTGTGCACATTCTACCGAATTTCAACGTTCAATTGACGGGAGGAATCCGAAATGCGATACAGCAGCGGGCCCCGAGTGCCATGATTCGAGACTGGAAGAATCTCATTGCAATGTGCAATGACGCCATCCAGCAGACAGAGATTTTAAAGCATCGACTGTCTCTCATCAAGCTAAAGGACCCGGGAGTTCGCTCTCACGCCGGATTCTGGAATCTCTGCAGCAATTTCATCTCAGCATGGACAAAGATGATGTCCAAGATCAAATCCGAGATCAACACCATCCCCTTGCCGCCTGACACTAGAACTCGATTGCGGCCTGTCCATCAAAGCATGAAAGAATTGAGCATCATCATCATGAACTCTCCTTGGAGCTACATTTTGAGACCCGCTGGCGTAGGACCAGGCATCCTGTCGCCCACCACGCCGCAAGTTCCCATCACTCCTCAGAGCGCCGCTCTTGGCCCGGCCATGCAAGCTACCGTTGCCACGCCACAAACAGGGTCTTTTGCGGCTGTTTTCCAAGGCAACGTCTTTGATCGCGCAGACACACTCATGGCCAACCCCGGCATTTCCATGTCTCGCAACGGGACCATGTCGAGGGGCCATTCTGGATTTAATTCGCTATCATCGATATCGTCCATGTCATCAGACGGCGTGCCGACTCCGTCCTCGGCCTTTAGTCCTAATGTTCAGCTAGGACCTGCGCCATATCGCCTTAACGGAGGAAAAGTAACCCTTTGAAGCTCCTCCGATCTTCTTTCTTTTCTGCTTCCTCACTCTAATGTCAAAAAAACCCGGTTTATTACTATTGATTATTTATTCTCTTTTCAAAATTTCTTTAATCTTCTCTTTTATTCTTCTGCGTTTGGATCTCACCAAATTGCTTTGATCGATAAAGAGGGATTCTTGCATAGCACGTACTTGACGGATCTTACGAATGATTATTCTTGTTGTTTTTGGAACAAAAAAAATGTTGGCTTGAGAACGAGATGCTGTTACGTTTTTATTCTTCCTTTTTTTATTTTTATTTTTCTTGCATAGCCCTGGAGTTTGATGGCTTTGTTACGAACGAATGTGTGGTCCTGATGGGCATTGATCAGAAAAGATGGGAAGGGGAGAGTTTTTATTTTTCCAACAAGTCAAGAAAGAGATTAACCCTCCAACACCGCCAGTTTGCCTTTGGAAGGGAACACATCCACAACTCTAGGGCAAAACGATACCATGATGAAACAAAGTTACTATTTTTGTAGAGGATAGAGATATGGGAAGCACAGAGCGTTGGTGTATACTAGATTTACCTTGTCTAATCGACTTTTTTTCTCCCTCTCTCTTTGAAGAGTTTTTGTTATTTATTATGGAGGAAACAGGGCGCGGAAATGTTTGGGAACTCTTAGAGATGAGAGACAAGATTATATTCAAGATTTGAGTTTGTTCTTAAATAGGAGCTTTTGAACCCGACTGGCTTATGATTGTGAACCATGTGGTCGTGAACAGAGGGCTACTTTCGTCATAACAGTGTTATAGCAGCACTTAATACTACAAATACAGCTGGTAATTCTACTAAGCACTGCGCACCTATACGCTTGTGGCCTTGTTGACTTGTGGTTGCAAGTACATGCATGCAGCTCAAAAGAGAGTGTGATTTGCACCTTTAAACGCCGACCTTGCATAACGAGCCCCCCACAGCACCTTTTTAAGCTGCTGGCGGCATGATGTCAAGTAGGCACATGTATATATTGGCTAAGACGCTTGGATGGCCTTGACGGCGGTCTTTTAGAACCTTACACTGCCGAGGGTGTCGGGATTGGATTAATGGAGGGATACTAGTACTGCATCATTACATCTGACTTGACTTTCTTGCTACAGTGAATATCGAGAATTTAAGAGAATAAATAGTCATTTTACAGCAAGTGCCGAGGATTACCATCGCAGCGCAAAATGTCGACTTCATCGTCCATCGACGCTCTGCGGAGGCTCGCAAACCGCAGCAACAGCAATAGTAACAATAATAACAACGCCTCATCTAGCAGCAGCAACACCAACAAAAAGAACAACAACAACATGCCCCCCGCAGTCGCCTCCTCTTCCTCATCCTCAGCCCAGCCTCGTTGGTTCGCCCAGTCAGCCTCATCGCCCTCCATCTCCTCCACCACCGCCGCCGCCGCAGCCTCGCCCGCCCTCCAGCCCACGCTGCCCTCGGCCGAGACGCAGCGCCACGTCGCCGAGGCCCGTGCCGCCGTCGTCGCGTCAATGGGCAACATGCTCGACTCGGAGCTGCAGTCGCGCGCGGGCATCCTGCACGAGAACGCGGCGGCGCTGGAGAAGCAGGAGCGTGACGTGCTGCGCGCGACAGAGGGCTTGCGGCGGGAGACGGTGAAGCTCAAGGCCGAGGCGGACAAGGCTGCGCGCAAGGTCAAGGAGCTGGGCAATGTGCAGAACTGGGCGGAGGTGCTGGAGAGGGGGTTTCTGGTGCTGGAGGAGACGGTGAGGCTGGCGAATGGGGGGGAGGATGAGGATGAGGATGGGAGTGAGGGGAGCTGTAGCTGTAGCGAGTGTGGGAGGGGAGGCTCTGGTGAGGGCAGTGATGGAGAGGGCGATGAAGGCGATGGTAGTCATCGTGGTGATATCGATGGTGTTGATCATATTGGGGAAAGGATGGACGTCGACACCATGTCGGATGCCAGTCGAAGCCTGATGGAGCTGGCCTCGAGCACCGGCACAGGCCGGGCGAAGGGATCAGAGACGGCATCGATATCGACTGGATGATTTGATATTGCTTTTTACGAGATATCTGACGAGAAATGATTCATTTGTTCCGTGTCATACGAGTGGCTATTCCGAAATGTCTAGATTTGGAAATTGCCAGGTATCAAGGCCGCTGTCATCCATATCATAGAACAAAAGACTCCATAGCCAAGCCCTATATAAGCACTTATTTTACAGGATTTTGAACCGTAAGACTTATGCTTAAACGAAGGCATGTAGCAAGCGGATGCTGCTCAGAGTAATTATGAGCTCAATTCGAGTGCATATATTTGTCAATTCAAGAGATGAACCTTGTAACTTCCTGGATGGTCTGAGATCTGAATGCTATATAAAGGGTATGTTGAAGACGACCATTTTGAAGAGTAGAATTTTCTTCATTGCATCAAATTCTTCTTCTCAAGGACTTTAACCTAGTTGCTTCAAACTATGAAATCATCATCCATTCTGCTCAACATTGCTGCCCTTTGCGGCGCCGCCAACGCCTTTTGGGGCCAAATGGCAGCCGAACCCAAATACCAAGACGAAGGCGGTGTTTATCAATGGGTGCACTTAACCGACTATAACACCGGTTCCAAATATTCAACTCAGTTGCCAGGTGGTTTTGATGGATGCGCCGCACCATTTGCATGCTACCCTGTGTAAGTCTTATCTCGAACTAAGAATAAATACCTACCTAGATAAACGATTTTGGAAAATTGACCGGTAAACCAGATTCAGAGAAGACTCTGGTGGAAGCTACAACTTTCATTCTAAAGTTTGGAGGTCTGCTGATGGCTGCCATCATATTGATTTCCAGGGAGGTCTTGATGCACATGAAGGATGGTGCTGTGGATCACTCCCCTGTGACTTTTCGGCTTAGCAAGAGCTGAACTTCTCTCCTCCCAACATTTTTTTCTTCCTGTTGAGAGACGGAAAACAAGAGGGGAAAATGGGGAATATACGAGGAAGAGTCGTGTTTGGGAGAAATACGTGATAATTTAAGGGAGTGTACAAAAAAAAAACAAGCAACTCTGTTTCTCTATTCTATCTCTTTGATCTAGTCTCCTCTTTTGCTCTATTCATCATATGTGATAGATATTATACGCCATTGTTCTCCTCTCCATCCGTCATCCTGCATAAACTGACGCAAAGTAATCTTGTTTACAACAGCCCAGGAAGGATAACAAAGCGCTTCTTCTTGTACTTGTCACCAAACTCCTTGCGGTATGCCCTTTCCTTGCCCTTTGCCCAGATGAACATCTGCACCGCACCGATGGTGATGAAGAGCGCAACAGACCAGTCACGGCTAGCAATGATGATACCAGCCCACGCCAGGATCTCGTACATGTAGTTGGGGCAGGTAACAAGCGAGAAGCCGTAGCCGTAGGGGATCTTGCGCTCAGTGCCGCCAGACGACCGCAGGCTGGAGAGGTACAGGTGCACCAGCGCGTTGCTAATCTCGCCAAACAGGTAGAGCGCAGTGCCGGCGGCGTCAACAAGAGGCTGATCTGCGGTGGCAGCCAGTGACCAGGGGCTGTAGTAGATGGACCAGGCACACAGGGCGCCTGAGACGGCCCAGTAGAAGAAGCTGTTCTTGAAGATGTTGCGCGCGGGCATGGTGTTTGCGGAGAACTTGTGGACGAAGAGCGTCTCAATTTCACGCTTGACAAAGTGCGCCACGATCATGCCGAAGCTGAGCCATTGCGAGGGGGACATGGACGGGTCCTTGAGGAGATACGGCCGGGCGGCGACGGCGAGGCCGTGGATGAGGATGGGGCCGAGATATTCGATGACGAAGACGGTTCTCCAGGCAATTTGGAGGCCTAAAGATGACGTTAGATCACGGTCAACACAGCAATTAGGTTAAAGAATGAGATGGAGAGGCATACCGAGATCCTTGACGAGCACTTCGCCCGCCTCAGCAACATCCTTATCCTCGGCAATCACAGCCTTGCGGTCCTTGAGCGTCTTCCTCGTCGACGTGTAAAACAGACCGACGCGGTTGTGGTCGCTGATGCCAGTTTGCTTGGCAATCAGCTTCTTGACATCTTCGACCGTGGCGCCGGCGGGGAGGTCGATTGACGGCGGCAGCTTCTTGATGCCCTGCTTGGGAGCTGTTTTGGGGGAAGCCAAAAATTAGCCCAACGCTCGCAAACCAGCGTGTGAATTGCGAATTGCCAATCGAATCAATCCAATTGCAATAGCGAATACTTACAGCGATTTGTCAGCTTGAGGGTCGTTAGAGAAGCCATCTTGAAGGTCAAGCTGTGGTGTTTACAGAGCTTGACAGGAGAGAGTTGTAGGATTCGTGTTGGGGAAAAAAGACACCACAACCAAGTATTCCTCGGGATGAGCTACGGGGAGTGGGGTGTTGAGACTGCGCGGTACGACATGGTCAGTAGCGGGGTACGCCGCTGAGCACGGATTACGTAGGGAGAGTGAAGTAGCGTTGACTGCCGACCAGGTACCGTGCTATCGAGTGCAGGGGCAGGTCGACAAGGTCTTTTAGGGTCTTACCTTTCACATGTCCGTAAAATGTTAATAACGATTTACTTTTTGACACTATGATTCATGCCGTTATCTGTAGTGTTACTCGGGTGATTACATATTGCTGAGCCAGTTCCAATGCCAGTAGCCATCATAGGCTGCCTTTGTCTGCTCTGCCATGATCGAAAGCTTAGGTATTGCAAGCGTCGCTAGTATATAGCTGGGCAATGCAGAATACCAGGGCCGAATAGAAGGTATGAATCATACTATTCATTATTAGATACTACCTTGACAATGTTGATCTACATTTGTTTGTTTTCGTCCAAGTCTCGCAAGAACATTTTGACAGTTCAGTTCCTTCTCGAGTTGCTTAAGCAAGTATTTATACGATACTCTACGCCTTTTATATAGGAAGAGGAGAGAGAGAGAGAAAAGCTACAGAAGAACAGTTATGTCTGTAGTTGCTCGCTTACCTATCATGAGCTTAAATAGCTACTTCTTTCTCAATGCTAGATAAATATACCACTGGGCATCTATTATAACAGAAAACAAGTGTCAACAATCAGAGTGTAATCAATGACTCAAAGACTCGCAGGCCAAGTGTCCATCGCACTTTAGCAGGCAGACCTTGTCTGCAAGAGCAATGATTAGATGGCGGCTAAGTGAATTGAACTTCTCAAGTCTCGCTGGAGATTCTCTTGTTCAATTTTCTCGCCGCACCTTGATGGCTACCTGCTCTAATCTGGAGATAACTTCATACCTCGCCTTATAACACTCAAAATGCCAGCAAAACAGCACATGCTCTATAAAGCCGCTTCGCCCACATTATTCTTTACTATTATCCAATCCTCCAGTAGAGGTACAGTTGCTCTCTTTGCACTGTCAAGCCAGCTGCCAGCTGCCATGCTCTCATATCTTGTGGTATATGGCTTACGTGTCCCACTGAGAGGAACCAATATCTACTCAGATCAGAACATGATTCAGAGACAGACAAGCTTTGTTTGCCTTGGTTCATTCCTCAACTGCTCTCCAGACTTCCTCAAGATCCTATCACGACCTCGCAACTAAATTCATAAGCCCTGTCACACTCCTTACCTTTTTTGGCCACGATTACATTTAAGTACTCGAATCATGTCGAGAGAAAGAAATGATAATGGAGGGATGAATCCAACCGCCGCCCCATTCATCCCATTTGCTTATCCTCAACCGAGCTTTGCTACCCAGCGTCCCAAAAACTGTCGCTCAAATATCCAAGATGGGAAGCATGAAAACAAAGAGGCTGCTTTGCGAGCTCGGGATCAGGTAATGTCGAGCGTTTATGGGAAAAGGATATCAGCAGCTTGATATTTCTCCCGTCTTCCTGTTCCCTCTCCCCGTCAATGGTCCCCCTTCATCGATTGCGCAAGCCAGGTGCAAGGTTTCACAGGCCACGCGGCTACTAATTGTGTGCGTGATCAGATGCTTCGTCCTACTGGCCCAAACCTCAGCGAGCCTGTACACCAGAACCCCTCGCCTCGTCGTTTTAAGATCGATTCCTCAGATGGCCTTGCTCATCATTTCTTCTTAAGACGAAGAAGTACAAGACGCACTTCTAGAGCTGGTGGCAGGACACATCAGAAGTCAAGGCTAGAGACAAGTGGCGAAGAGGCCCTGAAGCCCTTTGAAGCTACCCGTAGTCAACAGCATCGCATGTCTAACGAGAAGGCAACAACAGAGACAGAGACAAACAATGGCAGTACTCCAGTAAAAGTTCGTCTCTTACTCTTACAGGTTGGGAACGAGTAGCTTATCATTGCAGGACTCGCAAACCATGTCTGTGGACGGCGTGCTGGTGCAAGTTCAGTGCCAGGTCCGATGCCTCCAAGTGGGCATCCGGCCTATGAATACTCAACTGTCCTTCCGCAGCAACAGAGTGGCGGTATGATCCCTCATTCAAGCCATTCAGTGTCGCCTAGTATATATCCTCCTCCTCCCCCTCCTCTTCCGCAAGGAGGTTGCTTTCCATTGCTTCATATGGTTCCCTGCCCAATGGTTCTTAATCCGACAGGTCAACCACAACAATCAAATCATTTTGCTTTTGCTTTTCCGGGCGCTTATTGGCCACATAGAGACTTTCGTGTGGGAAGTCCTGGCTCTCAGATCGATCAACAGAACCCTGATCCCGATCGAGAGCAGGCGGACCCAAGGAGTTTCGGCCCTCTGACGCGCAGTTATCCTAATTTGATACCATATGTACAAATTCCATATATACCGCATCATGTTTCTGAAGAGCACGCTTGCTCGCCGGTAAGTGGTTCACAGTTCGAAGTTTATCATTTCAAAATTTGCCGTCCCAGATTCGCACTTCAAACATTAACTATGCAGAAGAATTCCGAGGAGAATAGAGTCGTAGACCAAAGCAGCCGTGTAATTGAGATCTCTAGCGATAGGTCTTCCGATAATAATACTAAGCCGTCAAATTATTATCAGAGCGCCAGCGAGAAAGTGAAGCCTCCGTCAGTTGTCGACGGCCCGCAAGCTAAGAGAAAGGCTGGCGAGGAAGACTGGCAGCGGTTTCAACAATCCCGCCAGGTGCCTCTCGGCCCTCAGCAACGTCATAATACGTCAAATCAGCCAACTCAGAAAAGTAAGTCACCTCTACACGATAACTAAATCACCAAAACTCAACAAAGAGCTGACAACAACACCAACAACAGTCGCTCGGTATCCCACGATGCAATCAGCGAGTGTCATCACCAGTCCATCGTCTAGATTTTCGAGAAGAAGCCATGTCCCCCATAGACCTGCCAACAATCAAAGCGCAACCTCAACCGAAGTAGCATCATGGTCACAATCGAAGCGATGGGTGAGCTCAGAAACCAAAGAGCGCCGGGCATTTCAGAAGATGGTTCTCAATCTCCAATTCATGAAGGCCGACCAATCGCCTTTCATCCCAAAGACTCCCGCCGAGTTGACCGAATTCAAGATCTCCCTGGCAGAAGCCAAACGGCAGAAGCTTGCCAAAGAGGTCAAGCTCCTCGAAGAAAAGAATCGGAATAAAGAACTGGCCAAGGCGTCGGGCTCGATGCCAGTATTCCAGCCACAGGTGCTCTTGTTCAACGGACGGGAAATGGAGGACAAGCTCTCACCGGTATTCGCTGCTCAGAATTGCTTCAACAAAGAGGACACCGCCACAGCGTGCCAGCGTGTCGAATGGCCATCGCTGGCCGAGCTGAAGGAAGAAGGCGATAAACGTGCTAGATTCGGTCGATACCTACCCCTTCCTCGGATGAACGTCGTCGCTCCCACGATCCTGGAGAGAGAGCAGAAAAGCGCCTACAAAGCAGACGGATCCATCTTGTAGGAGAAGAAGGCCGTGAAAACTGGATCCTGGAATATCTCACCCGTCACCTCATCATCTGATGAAGAGTCAAGCGAGCAACCGCCGCAATTGGAGATTGCTGAGATTAATGGATTTTTGAAGGATTTTATATTGGATATTGAAAAAACCAGCTCATGAGAAACGCGTACATCACGGAAGACGATGCCGGCAAGAAGTGTTGCCGAGGCACATTGAGAAAGAGAAAGTTGAGAGTCAGTTTGCTTTTCGATAAGGACTTTTGGGCTATTGGAAGAGGCATTGTTTCGCATGCACGACGCACGAAACGGAAAATGGAGGTCACAAAAACGAGAGAAGCAAGAAAAATCATGTACAAGTAAAGCAATTCTGGCTTGATGTAGGACTGAATGAATGTATATAGAAATTATGCAGCTCGGCATGGAAACGACTCGCAATAACTGTTATCACACAGATATCAGCTATAGACAGTTTTGGTACTCTCAATCCGCGATTTCCTCTTTCGAAAAATAAACCGGGGCCAGGCTTAGCGAGCAGACGCGGAACAACGTGCTTCCACCACCGCCTCGCAGGTAATTTTTCGGTGGCCGAAGAAAAGCCCTTAGGCGAGGTACGTACCGCGGGCTTAGCGCAACCCACAACCACAATTTTCGACCCAATTCAGTCCCTCCACTTCTTCTCAGGCCTGTGTCCAAAAAGTTTCATTCCTTCCACATTCCGACAAATTCGATTGCCCTGGTGAGCACCATTATCATCAGGTAAGTGCTACAGATTTTCCTTGAAGACGGCTTGGGCGATTCCCTTCATTTCAGCAGGATCAAAAGAATCAATTCTTTCAGCATCATCGTCTTCGACTTGGAGGAGGGGAAGCTGTTCTTTTGATGCTGCTGAAAGAGGAAATCTTGTCGACCGCTTTCTTCTATTTACAAATCACATACTCTCTTTTTCTCTGAAAATATTCAGAAGACTAACCACCAACCCTCTCTTCCGCCTATAGAACTCGCAATCATGGGTATCTCTCGTGACTCCCGCCACAAGCGTTCCGCCTCTGGTGCCAAGCGCGCCTACTACCGTGCGTACAACCATACCTGATATATATATTCCGAAAGCCCGTATAGAAGCTTTCTTTTTTGAAAGATGTTCATACGTTCTGACCTCCATCAACAGGGAAGAAGCGCGCTTTCGAGGCTGGCCGCCAGGGTGCCAACACCAAGATTGGTGCCAAGCGAATCCACACCGTCCGCACTCGTGGTGGTAACCACAAGTACCGTGCCCTGCGCCTCGACTCCGGTAACTTCGCCTGGGCCTCCGAGGGCTGCACCCGCAAGACCCGTGTCATTGCCGTCGCCTACCACCCGTCCAACAACGAGCTGGTCCGCACCAACACCCTGACCCGTAGCGCCATTGTCCAGATCGACGCTGCTCCCTTCCGACAGTGGTACGAGTCCCACTACGGCCAGCCCATCGGCCGCAGACGCCAGAAGGCCCAGGCCGCCAAGGAGGGCAAGGAGGCTACCGAGGAGGTCAAGAAGAGCAACTCTGTCGAGAAGAAGCAGGCTGCCCGCTACGCCGCCTCCGGCAAGGTCGAGTCTGCTGTTGAGAAGCAGTTCGAGGCCGGTCGTCTGTACGCCGTCGTCACCAGCCGACCTGGTCAGTCCGGTCGCTGTGACGGTTACGTCCTGGAGGGTGAGGAGTTGGCTTTCTACCAGAAGAAGCTGCACAAATAAACTCGCAACAAAATGGCGTGAGTCGGATGGGGTGTTCAAGGTTTTTTCGTTACATCTTGGGCATTTTCAGGGCATCAAGAGACCCCTTTCCATATAAAGCATCGGAATGGGTTCATAGGGAAATGAAAATCTTTTTCTTGCAGTCGTGTTCAAAAATATTCCATGTTTGTTTCATCTAGTATGATAATGAGACAAGAAGAAAAAAAATTCAATACACCCGTCTTTCCGCTAGAATATACCCGTACTTGTGATCTGTATGATATATTGATCGCATTAGAAATATATACATATATTAAGCTTCTATGAATAATTTTTAGCAAAAGAAAAAGGTATTAGCGTTGTGGAAATTCCAAGAAATGCAGAGAAGCATAACGGACCTTGGACAATAAATGCTTCAGAGTCGTCACATTCAATTCACCGTACAAATCAGGAGTTCACATAGGTATGCCCTATTGTGCTAATAAATATTTTCCATACTTTCCCTCTCTATCTCTGCAAAAACTCTTGTCCTATAAAAAGAAACCATGCATGTCGTAATCCCGCTAGAGCGTGAATGCTGTTCCTAAACATCCTTCATTTCATCACCAGCCAGTATATGAACTAGCCGGGCATATATACTGCTAATTGACCACTAAAAAGGGAGGAAAGAAGAAAACTCCAAAGAACTTTTTTTTTAAGTGAAAACGGTTAAACTAATGGGAGAAAAACATGGAGAGGGAGAAATATGATGGTCATGATAATGAGTTGGTATTCTTCCTGTCTTGTGATACGAAGAATGGGGGAATCAAGCAAGGGAGTGTAAGAATGACTGAGTGTAATGATTGGAGATATGCTTTGGCTTTTTTTTTATTGTTTTTCCACATTTTAAACGAGCTACAGTTTTAAGCAAACTGGCGCTTCAACTCAGCCCACTTGCGAGTCAGAGCCTCGTGTTGAGAAGAAATCTGTCAAATAATTGTGGTTAGTCCCTTTTCTCCCACATTCGAGAACGATGGCAGTGCCACCTATGGATATGAAACGTACCTCGGCATATCGCAACTTTGTCTGCACCAGCTCCTCTTCCAGTTCGGCCAACTCTTTTTCAACTTTTTCGTTCTCCAGATGCACCTTCTCATTACGCTTCATCAAATCATCACGCTCGAGTTTCCAGGTCTCTTCCATCTCCAACGGCTGCCTCTCAAGTACATTCTTGAGCTCTCGAACTTGGTTCTTGAGAGCGTCATTCTCGTCCTTGAGTTCGTCATTCTCAACCTTTGTATGAACAAGCTCTGTGGCAAGGTCAGCCTGCTCGCGATCACAGACTTCAACCCTCTCTTCCAATTTTCGAACTTTGATTGTAAGGCTCTGGCTAGACGTTCGGAGATCCTTGAGCTCCGTGTCTCTTTCTTTTTCAAGCTTTGTCTTTTCTTCCCACTCCGCAGTATATCCTTCCAGAAGCTCCGCAGTGAGCTTGATTTCGCAAGCATCCCTCACCAGCTGGTCTGCTCTGTAAATCTCTTTATCGGCGCCTGAGCTAGAGCTACCAAAGAAGCCATTCTCCAAAAGACTGCCTTGACTAGGGTCTTTGTCGATGTAGACATCAAAAAGCTTATCTTTAAGATAGGTGGTGAGCTGCTGCATATCGGAGATCTCCAACAAAGTTTGGGTATTCTTCTGCATCAGAACGATACCGAATCGAATGATGGCTGACAAACCCTCTGAGAGGATCAAATCGTAGATTCTCAACACAAGTTGGAGAGGGAAGCGGTAAGCAAAGAGTGTGAGGAACCAAGGGGTGGCGTAGAGATGAGGAGAGATGCCTCGCCGATGAAGGTGGCAATACAGCGCAGGTTCGAGATCTTCCAGTAGCCGCTCGAACTGGTACAGGTTCCGATGCAGTCCAGGCATGTCGTGAATGAAGAGATCTCGCAAGCCATAGTGATTCATTAGGCGGACAAGCAAGCAGAATGCTTCTTGCTCCGGCATATTGAAAAGCAGTGGCATGATCAGGAAGTTCATACCCTGGGCATAGCTCACACCTTCATCGAATAGAGCATAAGCTTTGCAGACCCCGAAGAGACCCTCTTGAAGTCCTGCAGCAGCCGCATACTTGGAATAGCTGGTGCGAGCACCAAGATCACGACGAATTACTTTCTCCAGCCTCTGGATAGCCTCAACATCCTCCTTCTCTTTACGCATCCTTTCTGTAACTGCTGCTGCTTGCGCCTTGGCGATTGCCTCGGCAGACTTGTCGGTCTTTTTGTCGGTCTTTGATCCTGAGCCGCCTGACAATTCAGAGTTGACAGACGACGCGGATGACGCTACGCCCTCGCCACTCTGCACACTGAGATTTGCGTTGCTGAAGCTGCTTGCTGCCGTGCTGCTGCTGTGTCGATTTCGGTTGTCTTTCTCTGTTCCCCTAGCAACTAGATCTCTGTAGACCCCTTCTAAATCTTCATTCTTGCTCTGTGCCAGCACTTGCCAAATGACGCCACGGATGGCGCTGGGAATGCCTGTGGCAATGGCCCTGTTCAGCTCCTCAGCACTCGATCGCGCAACGGCAGCCGGGCCTTCGTAGACAACTGTTTGCCAAAGATCCCAGTCAACCTGTGACTGGTCCACCTCTGGCGGGCCTACATTGATACCGGATGCCGTTCCAGGTGCCAAGCTTGCGCTTGGAGGGGGCAGAGGGGACTTGGGTGGCAAATCCACTACTGCAATTGTTTCTCCATCTCCGCTCTCACTTGGAATATCATCGGTGTTCACGGTGAGCGGGGCGCCATTTTCCTGTTGCAGCCGAAGCACCTTGAATCGATCTTTGAGACTATTCCGGTTGGTAGCTTTACCATCGCCCTCACGTTCTTCTTCGAGTTTGCTCAGCATCATTTCAGAACTGCTACCGTTTGTAGCAACGGAGCTAGTGGTGTTTCTCCTCGCTGATGTCTGAGTTGCCGGGGCCGCACTGACATCTTTGTCTTTACTAGAATTCCTAGATAGCCAGGAAAAGGGGCTGGTGAGTTTCCTGCCAACAGGTGCAGGGGCAGGACTGGCGGTGGCAGCAGTAGTTACGACGGCAGACGCTATACTTTTTACTGGCGATGAGGGGGCTGGAGTAGTGACGTTGTTGTTGGTTAGAGAAGTTGTTCTGCTTAGTTGGCCCTTCTCAGAAGGGCTTTTGGGCTCTAAAGGAGGCAATTAGCAACGTGTGAGCAAAGCATTCGTATAAGACGGTGAGAGAGGGTGAAGGGTACCTTTGTGCTGTGGGGTAGCATCATCATCATCCAAGTTGACAACGTCGAGATTTGATGTGTTGGAGATATTGGAGACGCGGTGTGACAATGGAGTTGAGCCACGTGAAGGAGGCTCTGGCTTTTCCTCGTCCTTGACTGAATCTACTTCTTCCTCCTCGTCGCTACCAGCTTCAGATTCGGAGGCATCCTGCTCGGGCGGGGGAGGTTGAGACTTTGTAGCAGAAACAGATCGAATAGATCTCTTGGTCAAGGATCGAACAGATGCGGCATCGACGGCGTCTTCGAAGGTGTCCTGCTCAGTGGCCTAACTAGTTAGCCCCTGCTTGCTCGGCGTTTGCCATTTCCTGCGTGTTGTCGGGATACCGCTCGACATACCGTATCATCAACATCGGAGTCGGTAAGAGACGGCCGCCTTTCCTTCAGCGACGCCTCGGTCGAGTGCTGGGAAGCTGCGTCGTCGTGCTGCGACATGATCCCCTTTGCAAGTTGCTTGGCTCAAGAGGTGATTGTACGGCGTATCAACAGGCACCGTTCAACAACGAGCCATCCAGCGGCTCTATAGAATTGAAACTTTTTTTCGGATGCTTGGAACTGGGAAGAATATCCTTGACAATGTGGGCTGCGGGGGCGTGGCCGAGCCAATGCGGTATAGATGACAATGGTAGCAATAAGAGTAAGAGGCCGGTCAACAAAGGACAGGTCTCACAAGAAATGACGAATGCTGGTGTTGCGTACAATGTGCTGTTGCCGACTCCTCCTAGTTGGTATGTACAGGTTCAAGGTCAAGAGCTTTGAGATTTTGTCTCAGGGAGCATGCAGCCATGGATGGCATGGAGTCCAGCTGTCGTGGCCGCCAAATGGCACGTTTCCCCTGGCTGGCCGCTAAGCTCAGCGGTCTCGAGCCAACAGTGCGGGTGCGTAGGTGGCTCAAAGAGGGCCTCTGCAGCGGGTCTTTAGCGCCTAACGGCCTCTTGGAAGGGGTTTAGCGGGCCAGCTCTGCCTTCCAGGCGCTGCTTGACTGACGGAGGCGCACTTGTGCCGCGGAGCTTTTCCTGATAACAGCGAGTCGCTTCTGGCGGTGTCCAGGGTCGCGTGCTGTTCGGGCACTGGTGATCACCAAACGGGAGCTGTTCGGCTGCGCTGGGGAGAGATGGAGGGGTGGGGGGGTTTTTTTCGTCAAGTGGGTGGCCCAACGACCCCTTTTTCGTGTCTCCTCTTTTTGCATGCCGTTTTCTCGGAGAGGGGAGAAGCAGGAAGAAGTAGGAAAAGGCAGCCATGGTACGAGAGCTTCACAAAGGGCGTCGACATATGCTCTGATACAAAGAACTCTCTTCCCCAGTCAACCCCGTGACCGGTCATCCTCATCAGCGCTTTTGGCCTCTCAAGGCTTTGATGTCTTCTACAACTCTCTTCCTTGTCTACCACCTACCGACTGATTCCGCAACTACCAACTTCACAACATTGTAAGCAGCAGCAACAAGAATGGATGGAACCTAATGTATTGCTACCTGGATGGGGGGCTTTGCCTGCTTGTCTTGCATCTGGCATTCAACCCCAGTCTAGAACAATGCCCAAATTCTCTCACCATGGCTAGCCCGCAGTGCCAATGACCGACTGTTTCAGAGTCACAAGATAGCTCAAGCTCTTTGAAACGGAGCTGCTACCCGCCAAGGCGGCACTCTTGGCAGCGCATACTCGTAAACTCGCAAGTGAGGCTTCAATTTCCGTGTTTAGACATGACAAGGGAGTATCATGACGCCGTAGAGCCAGCATTTAGCCACAACGCCCGCCAGTTTCCAGGGTAGCACAGCGGCTTTTCTGACAAGCTGTTTGTGTCTACTCATTCAACCCTACTCCCTTCTCTATCGCCTTCTCTAGGTAATCAACTCCAAAAGCAGTGACATGGACCAAGTCGTCTTTTACAGGAATTATGTACGTATGGGTCTTGAACAAGTGGCTGGGTGCGTGCATGTGGGTAAATAGTAAAATAAGGTATCATTTACTATTAATAGTAGGGCTATCTGTTTGGATACATTCAACTTGTCAACCCTCACAAAGCAGATGCGCGACATCTCTACTGATTGTTGTTATGAGCACGGGAACAACTCATGGGACCATCCCCGGCTCTGGTGTAAGAACGATGACATTTGCGATGACAGCTGAATCTTAGCTCCACCTCTGACTTCCCCAGATTCGAACCATACAGCTAGAGGTAAGGAAATAGGTACCAACAAGGCCCGTGCTGTTTCATCGATATTCCGCTATACACTTAAAGTAAGTACTGGGCCTAGTAGATGTTTGCTGATCCATCGATGTTTATGAACGGGGCCGTGTAAGGCCAGTTTCAGTATAGATTTCATATTCATGCGTTTTACTCCAAACGCTCTCAGCTTGTGTTTTAAGCCTTGCATCTGCTGAAGTGGAAAACTAGATGAGAATGTGAGGTACGCGGGTAACAGCATTATGGAAGCTTAGTAGCATGTGCCTTTTAATAGGCCGTCTGTCATGATACGAGGTGGATCAGCTGCTATCGATGGAAGCATCAATAAACATGAAATGAACCACATACCTACCTAGTTGGGTATGCTTACTCTGCAGTGACTGATATTTACAATAATACCAAAACGCTAGTGCTCCCGTATCAAACTATGGAAGCATCTATATGCCTAGGATGCCAAAGACAACACAGCATGTCAACACCATTAATACAGCAAAATTTACCTTTCGTGATTTCGTATTGATGATGCAAACAGTTGAGCAAAAATAGCCCAAATGACATCACATAGGTGGCATCTTCTACTACCGGCCATGCAATAATCAGCGGATAACATGCACCGTGCTATTCACAGAGGACAGACAGAAAAGGAAACAGTAAATATGATGAAAACTGATTTATAACTATCAAATATAGCCCTTGATGAAGAGGAGAAGTGAGCTCTTATCAGCAAATGTACTTTTGGCATCGACTCTTGGGCAATACTTTAGTATATGTACCCACCTATTTACTGTTAAGAGCCCTAGATAAGGCAGCAGTGAGCATTGAGCCGCCCAGCGTGTGCTTAGCCAGGCACAAGGCCGTTGTGTACCACCTCGATGTAAGAGCTACGAGAAGCAGCCATAGTGCTATCCCTACCATCTATAACAATCCTACCTAGACAGAAATTGTCTGGCACCTTCTATGTCTGTTATGCCTGTTAAGCTCCCTATTACTCCAAAAGGCAATCTTTGCATATTGCTGATTGGGCCAAGTATCTGGGGCAGCCGCACCTGCTGGACGGGATATTCTGAGTTCCTCTAGTTGCAGGCAAAGAGCACTTGCACCTTACATACAGGTCAGGAGCTCTATGCAAGGAAGCCTTGCTTGGCGACTCATGTGTAATTGAACTAGGCCTGGCCAACATCTTGGAGACTGCTCGATTAGACTTCCATGACCAGTGCAGCTCATTGTAGGGATTAAAGTCTTTGTGGGCGCCGCCGGACTGGAACCACACGGTGCAGGGAGGCCCATAAATTGCCCGAGCAGGACTAGCCGTCCGATGGTGCTAGCCCCATGCAGCCTAGAGGCAGCGATTCTGGCGGGCAGATAAATCTTAAGCCTGTGCATCTGCCGCTGTCGTCTCTCAAGGCGCTGCCATCCCCGCTGATAGCGCTGCGACGTCGCCTAAATGCGGAACCCATAGCGCGCAGCACAGCTGCTCAATGTTTGCTGTGTGCTCTTTCAGCCTGCCTGCCCCTCACCCGCGCGCTGCCTATTCGGTGCCTGTAGGCAGTTCGCACTGATTCACCCAAGTGCGGGACAGTGGGAGGAGCTGCACCAGCCTATTACGCAAAGGCCCACTTGCTTTCCACTGCTCAAACCTGACGTTTGTCAACCATCAGCTCTTTTTTTTCTCTCTCCCAACCGCATCTTCTCTCCACATCTCCGCCCGGCAGCTTCACGACGGGAGCATCTACAAGCCATAATCGACGGCTTGACCTGTGTTCCTGGATCTCTTCTTTTTGACGATACCCCGCCCTGCTGCCTGCCTGGACCCTTGGAATCGCTGTTTGAGGACGACTGCACTCGCCTTACAACTCGCTTCCAGGCTCTCGCAGCCGCATCCTGTATCCTCTATTGACGGATTAAACTCCATATCGTTCCCAACCCGAACCTAAGACTGGCACATCGCTCTCTGAAGCTGCGGACCAATACCGTCTGCGATCGGCGTCGACCTCAGCGAACTTTGTTTGACGTGCAGATAGCCTTGTCCCGAAGCATCGCCTTCGCATATCTGACGGCCACCCCCGCGGTTCGGCTCAGCCCAGCCACCACAAATTTCCAACCGCCAGCCGTGTTCACGGTCTTTGGAATTAGTATTTGCTGAAAACAAAAAGCAAGTCATCTCGACTGCACTATTCGCGCTGCCGCGCCAGCGGATAGCCGGATCGAAGTGGAGGGGGAGTTTGTATATGAGACCGCGGCTCGGCCGCTCCTGTTCTCATCATGGGCAAGATTACGAAGACGATGCAGTATAAGCATCGGGAGACTTTGGTAAGTCATATATGGACGAGATGGAAGAACACAGAACGAGCAAGGTTTCGTAATGCATGCCCCGAGGAGAACTGTGACGCTGACTTTTCTCACCTTGATATAGTCCCCATGGCTCAAGCTATACGTCGAGTCTGCATCAACGACTCCATTGCCCCTCCTTGTTCAACAACTCGCCGATTTTCCGACACGATGGCCTTTCGGGCGTGGAGACCTCTATCATTGGATTCCCCTGTTAAACAGATTTGATAGCGTACTCGAACTTTTCTGCAAAGTCTACAAATTAAATGAAGGACCTCAACAGCGTGATTTCGATTGCGAAGTGCTTCTCGATCATGCAAAATACCCGGCATTTGAAGGTGAGAAGCAGTGGGAGAGGGACCAGCTTACCGAGCTCAACTTTCCCCAAGATGGCGACAGAGTTTTGATCGAAGCTATCCTCAAATTTACCCGCATGCTGCTAGAGCATTGCGGAAATCGAAGCATCTATGCTAGTAGTGCTCATTTGAACGATCTGCTGAACTGCGCCGCTTCTTCTGTCCTCATTGCTACCCTTGAGGTGGGCTCTGAATTAGCACAAAGATACCAGGCGTCAGTCAAGCGGATAGGTACCGCTTCTAGACACATTAGCGCAGCGCTTCTTGCAAATCATTACAATATCGACTTGGATCGCGTTCAGCAGATAGCATTACCGTTCGTCAAAACGCCCATCTTTGGCCTTTCGGATCCCGCTCCAACCAACCCACCTGCAACTACGTCAAAGGGGAAGGACAAAGTTACCGCAGGAAGCGGCGTTAGAAATGTCGCTACTATGCATGCTAATGATCTAGTCGCTATCGCTACGTCTGATGATAGTCGATGGAGCACTTGGGGTGATGTCAAGGTCTCTTATTATTCGCAAGAAACCGCTACACCGACCCAGCATGACGTCCCAGCAGAGACGGCGCGCTCAACTCTACCGGCAACTCCCACTCCGCTGCGTCGAAGCTCCACTATGAACTCCCAACACACTCCAAAATCTCGAAACACCGCTGGGGAGGACTCGTCTCTGTTTGCCCCGCGAACCTCAGGAATTGCAGAGGATCATGCTTCTTCGTCGGGCCAAAAGACGTTTGAGTTGACCCAATCTGTTGTAGCCTCTCATTCAATTTACGAACTTATAAGTCGATGCCCTGACGACATGCCTCAGGCGGCTAAGTATGAGGTATTCCACCGTCTGAGAGTCGCCAAAGCCCTTATTGGCTCCCAGGACTCGCGTCAGCAAATGCTAGCTACTCGTCTGTTGGCGATAACCAACTTGGCTTACATACATTCTGAGTCAAGCTTTGTTGAAAAGGTTCTCCGTCAGGACATTGATGAGACTCGTCGGTTCCAACTGGTGTACCAGCTCGCTGAGCTGATTCATCCATCCGCTGATGGTGCCGTAGATGTGCCTCTGCGGCTGCAGACGATTGCTCTCGCACTCCTCGAGGCTGTATCAAGCTTTCACGCTCGTTGCCAAGATGTCTTATCGGCTCTCAACGCTAATGTTAATCATGGTATACTTCTTTACGTGATTAGAAAAGCAGTCGCTGGAATGAAAGAAACCCAGGCAGGAGACGATAATGACAAGACAAACGAGGTCGATGAATGGCGAAATAACCTGTTTTCTCTGACGCTGCATCTGTCAATGGCCACTCGAGTGGGTAGTGAAATGGTATCTGCTGGCTTGATGGATATCCTTGTTGAGATTCTCAACATCCGTTCTATCATTGCCCAACGCCACCACTCAATGGTACTCGCCTTCTTGGATGGCCTAATTTGGACTTACCCGAATGCCTTTACTGCGTTTTTCAATGCGGATGGATTGGATGCCGTGGCTAAGCTAATTGTGGACACGATTAGTGGTGCTCGGAGCTTGCTTGAAGAATCTAAAGGTATCAAGCCAGACCAGCAGTCCAGTGCCGTCGACTATGAGATCCCTTACTACCAGCAGCAGACACTGAAATGGATACTTAAGTTTGTTCACCATATCATGTCTAACTCCTACAGTTATAGCGGCAATACAGACCGGCTCCTGCGGAATCTTGCTGAGAAATCTGACCTATTGGCCAACCTGAGGGACATCATTAACGATAAAAAAAGCTTTGGCTCCGTAGTTTGGACAAACTCGGTGACCATCCTGAGCGATTTTATCAACAATGACCCGACAAGCTTTGCTGCCATTTCCGAATCAGGCATGATTAAGACATACCTTGAAGCCATCACTGGACGACCGATTCCACATGACCATACCACGCTACTGAGACACCGAGAAGAGGGCGAAGATACTGAGGTTGTCGAGGCTTCTGCGATTGAAAGAATCACACATGTCGATGAACGACCACATCCTCCCTCAGAAGAATCAATTCGGCAAACGCTAGACCGACCAGTGGCGCAGGGCATATTGGCATCCTCTGACGCTATCAATGTTGTGCCTCAAGTTTTGAATTCTATTTCACTGAACAACGCGGGTATGCAGCTAGTAGTCGCTTCACGGGCCTTCGATAGCTTCTTGGAAGTGTTTGAAAGCTCTGCACACGTGAAGTGTATGGAAACAGATGCGGAGCTTGCGAGCAACGTTGGCGCCAGCTTTGACGAACTTGCGCGGCATCACCCGCCTCTCAGAAAGGCCATATCCAATGCTGTGATTGACATGGTTGCGCGAGTTCGTATGCTGGGTATCGAGAAGGCTCGTCTTGCGGGCTGGGGAGTCAAGTTGGCTCCTATTGGCAGCTTACAGGCTGCAATCGAATCGACTGAAGAAGGAGTTCAGCCCTCCAAGTCACTGCAAGAGCCCGATGTCGACATGTCTGACGCTGCCGCCACTCAAGGTCTAGAGTCTGACAAGCGTACTGAAACAGAAACAGAAACATCTTCTTCAGAGACATTTACGCCCTATATATACGCGCTTTCGACTTTCTTGACCACTTACTTGTCCAACGGTGTGTTGAAGAATAATTTTATTGAACATGGTGGCATTGAACTTCTTCTAGATATATGTCAATCCCCTAGCTTGGCGGCTGGGTATAGCGATTCTATGGCATCTCGAGTTCTCAACCAGGTAGTTTCTCAACTTATTGAGCAAGGCGCTGCCCAAGGCTTGACGTCCCTGCTCAGTCGGGCTCAGCGCGCCATTGATGTGCTGGAGCCACTGGCTACAAAGACAGAAGCAGTCCCTCCCTACTTTGCGCCTTTCCTGGCTCCCGATCTGGGTACCGTCTATACCAAAGAGGAGGCGACTGAGATAATTTCGACTGGCACAAACGTTGTCAAGGCCTTACTCAACGCGCAGACCTTTATCAAGATCATCTCTGATTGTTTCTCGTCTTCAAGGTCGAATTCGCTCCAATTCTATCCCATCAATGTCTATGATTATTACCTAAAATTGGTAAAATCAATCGGGCCTTTGCTACGTGGAGTTTTAGCAGAGGAGGCAGGCGAGCTTACGGCGGTCCCTCAGCACTGGTCTCTAAGGCGTCAATCGCCACCGCTAGAAGGTAATGCCAGAAGCGGTGCTGTAGATGCTGAAGCTGATGATACCTCTTTACCGGATGTTCTTAACGGCACAGATAGTTGGAGACCCAGCGAAGGCACAGACGCCTCTTCGACTTCCCGGCCTACCGAGCAGGAACAGGCCAGCCCCCGGTTCCAAAACTATGAGACGCTTCGAGTTCTTCTGCATCCTATGATCCCTACATCATTTCCCCTTTTCCAAACCCTGGGAAGGGCCCTCTTACCTAGGCGCGAAACGACTCATGGCGACCCATACCACCGACCACGCCATTTGGAGATTGCAAGAGCACTTGCTGATACAGTTCTCGACCACCTTGGGCCATCTGTGGCAGAGCCAGGGCCAACTTCAAAAGACTTTCACTACTGGATCATTATGCTACATACCATCCATGAGATGTTGATTGACCACCGTAAGTTCCGTTCTTTGAAACCATATATTCCCTTACCTGTTTTCGATATGCTAATCCAATGCACAGCTGCCTCGTCATCTCGCCAGAATGATCGGTCAAATGTACAAATCATTATGCCCGTTCTTCTCGCATTCAAGGAGCGCAACGGTCTTGTCGTGCTCAATCACATGTTGCGTATCTTCGCGAATGCAGTGAAGAGTTCTGATGCCGCAACTGCTGATGAATCATCAAAAGTTAAAGTTGCTGCTTTTGGTCTGAAGAAGATACTAGACTTGTACTACATTCTAGTTAACGGAAAATATATCGCCGACACACATACTCACTTCAACCTCCAACGGCAAACAGATCGATCATTGGTTGTTCCGAATATTCTCAGTCAGATTGTAGTTGAATTTCGAGCGGCTATACTGCCTGTAATCATGGAGCTTTGGGATTCCAATTTTATGGAGCGAGTACCAGACCAGACAGTAAAAAGACTTGTCGATATTCTCAAGATGGTGTCATTGGGCGAGAACGAACTGCAGGCGATGCCAATGGATAAGGTAAGCAAAGCCTTCTGGCTATTTATAGATAGATTTGTTTCTAACTGTTCCAGGTTCCCTTTATCCTTCTCAAATACACAGACGTGCGGTTCAACTGGAAGAATGTCAGAAATCTTGTTCGTCAGCTCGCTGATGATTTTGATGATGAGCTAGCCCAGGAAGCTGCATATCGTACTCATGGTAACCCTGTTACTGCGCCAGCATACTGCAGTGCGCATGAAGCTGAGATTGCAGGCACCCGCAATCCTGTCCCCCTTGCGGACGCACCGGACCCATCTGTGTTGGCGGAGACGGGAAACACGCCGGTACTGGTTGAATCAGATGCCAGTGGCTCTCGTGCTCCAGATCCTGAGGCAATGTCGTTGGATACATCCCCCGAGACGTCTGCAGAGACCTTGGACGATTTGATTTCTCGTCTTCCTGAAAATGATGAAGTTGCCAGCGAGAGTGGTGCTGATGCAACACCAAAGGCCGCCAAGCCAACTACCTCCACTGAAGAAGGAAGCTCGACTGAGCAACCTACCGCCGAGACTTTCAACTCGCTCAAGAAAGATCTCGACGATAGCCGGGCAAAACTACGAGAAAATCTTATTGATCAGTGTCTTGACGTGGTTCGAACCCATCCAGATACAGCTATAGAGATTTCCGAACTTATCAGCACCGTGGTTCTGAGACATCAAGAGGATCATGCACATAAAGAAGTTGGGTCTACGCTTACAGAAGCCCTATCATCTATCCCTATAGATGAAAATGAGAAGAAAACTAACGGGAAATGCATCGCTGCGTATGCCCATCTTCTTGCACTTTTGCTTCAAGATGAGACCTTCTTTGATAAAAACATTGATACGCTTCGCGAGAGGATTGACGAATACGTTGCACTCCTCAAAGTTTCACCTTCTACGTCTGCCGAGGAGCTGCCCCCTTGGATTCCTTTCATACTATTAGTACTAGAGACTTTGTTAAGCCACGATGAAAAGCCAACTGCCGTTCAGTGGAACATGCCCAAATCTCTGGATGAACCTGTTGTGGCGCCTGTCATCACACTCAAATCGCCTTTGGTCAGCGATGAGCTCCGTTCTAGTGTCCTGGAGTCGCTATTGGACTTGCTCCCTCGCATTGGAAAGGGTGAAATGCTAGCAACTGCTATTCTACGCGTTTTGATCATTCTGACTCGCAAGCGCCAGTTAGCGAAGCAAGTAGGCGAGAAGAAGAATCTGCAAAGACTCTTCCTCATGGCCAAACAGATGTCGGGCGCAGGATCTGAGCGTCTTAGGCAGACAAGGCTGACTGCCCATCTCATCACTATCCTTCGTCACATTGTTGAGGATGAGGACGTTATCAAGCAAGTCATGAGAGCTGAAATAAAATCGGACTTGCCCAACCTCCAACGCACCCAACGCGGTCATTTAGATGTGTCCACCTATCTGAGAGGTATGGCACCAATTGCTCTTCGTGCTCCTGATCTCTTCGTTGAGGTGACAAACGAACTACTCCGCTTCTCACGGTGGAGCGCACCGACTGGCGAGGGGGCTAGGTCTCAAGCTCTCGTTTGGAAGGAGCAGCCCGATAGCGACGCAAATGTTACCCAGTCAGATGCTGGGAATGTTCAAGCAGAAGATGTCAAGCAGTCTACTGAATCAGGAGATAAAGAAATGTCAGACGCGCACAAATCACATCATGATAGTAAACGCCCTGTGGTCGAAAATCCGGACGGAGTCATCCACTTTCTTCTTTGTGAGTTGGTCAACTATCGAGAAGTCGAAGACAAAGAAGTACCAAAGCCTAGCAAAGATGTGGCATCAGAAGGCGAGTCGACGACAGCTGCTGAGACCCAAGATAATTCTTCTGCCGAAAGTTTAGCAGGAGATGGAAAGGACAAGAAACCAGCAAAACCTACGTTCAAGCCAGAAGAACATCCAATCTTTGTGTACAGATGCTTTTTGCTTAGCTGTTTGGCCGAGCTCCTTCAAAGCTATACCAGGACAAAGGTGGAATTTATCAACTTTAAACGTAGCGCTCCTCCCTTATCCACCAACACTCCTGTCAAGCCAAGATCAAGCATTCTCAACTATCTCATCTATGACTTGTTGTGCCAGAGCAATTTGAGCGGTACCACCGACAATATCGCCTCTAAAAAGAAAGCTGCTACTTCATCTCAAACCCAAAAGGTTCTGGTTGCTCTAGTGTCAAAAACTAACGAAAAGATATTTGAACGCAAGCAAGAAAAGTACGCCTATGACGATGAGCCGGATCTGCTGTTTGTCCGTAAATTTGTCCTTGACACCATCTTGAAGGCGTATGAGAAGGCGCCTCTTACCGATGAGCCACTGGAGGTCCGATATGCACGAATGCAATGCCTTGCGGAGCTGATGAACCAAATGGTTGGAGAACGAGACAAAGATCAGAGCTCTGGGTCTCGCAATGCTGATGGTGTTCAGCCAAGATCGCAGGCGCAACTTCGGCGACTCATGTATGAAAAGGGCTACCTTGATAAGCTTACATCATCCATCGCTGAGATTAATTTGAACTTCCCGGGAGTCAAGCGCGCCATCAAGTATATTTTGCGCGTCCTTCGAGTGTTGACCGATACTGCTAAAGAACTAAGCCATTCGAATATCTTGGTAAACGACTCACAAGCTGACCAAAGTGACGAAGATTTTGCGTCTACTTCATCTCTGTCTGACTTGGACGAAGGGCGAGAAGAAACCCCTGATCTATATCGAAACTCTGCCCTTGGAATGCTGGAACCTCGCGGAGAAGATGACGAGTCTGAATCTGAAGAAGAAGACAACGGCGATGAGGATATGTATGGAGATGACTACGACGACGACGAGATGGATTACGGCGATGAAGATATATCAGATGATGAAGACAATATCAGCGATGAAGATGAAGAGCTTAGCGATATGGGAGAGATCGAGGGCCTCCACGGTGACCCTGGGGTAGTTGAAGTCATCATGGATGATGACGAAGATGACGAAGATGACAGCGATGATGATGACGAGGACGATGAGGACGATGAAGTTGACTCCGCGGACATGGAAGATGTCGAAGATCGAGTGGAGATTGTTGACGAAGATGGAAACCTTATCGAAGACGATGGAGAATCAGGATGGGAGAGCGAAACCAGTGCCGAGGAGGATGACGGGCCAGAAGTCGATATTGACTACGAAGGCGAAGTACAAGAAGCAGATGAAGCTCATCTACATGGTATGGGCCCTGGCGATCTGCTGGATAACATGGCAAGAGCTATTATGGGTGGAGATGAAGATGGATATGAGCCCGAACTTATGGAAGCGCTGGATGAACATTATATGGATGATGGTCACGATGAAGGTGGTACGTATAACATCTCACTTCCTCTCATTCTTCACTTGCGATTATCAATCATCTATGAGTATGGGTGTTGACCTGGAAACAAACAGATGACGACGACGAGGAAGATATTGAAGACGAGGAGTACATCTATGATGATGATTATCCCTGTAAGTGGGCTATATTTTATTTCACCAAATTCCATTGTGGAGCTAATGTTTGAAACTCTTCATCACCAACAGTAAATGATCCACTGCCACCAATGCCAGCTCTTGGCTGGGACGGCTTTACTCCTGATGTAGATGAACGACATAGACAGCTCTTCCTGCTCGATAACCATGGCAGACGGCCAGTACTTGCGCGAATGGACAACCGTAACCCTTTCCCTCCTAGGTTCATGGCTGGATCGAACCGAGATTTGAACGGTAAGTTTGAGATTTGGTTTCCCTTCCAATTGCTGGTGCGTCTACTAATATCTTGTTCAATGAAGATTTCCGCAGTTATTTCTCTCGTTCCCACCGTCATAATGGGCAGCAACCCAACGCAGATGATGGTATTAACCCGTTGCTCCGTCGCAACGACCAGGCTCAAGAATCTCAGCCGCGAAATGGTCAGCCAAATTCGATTGGTATCCGCTTTCCAGAAGGCTTTTTAGGACCAGGAAGACATGTTATCGACGGCCCAATGAGCTTTTTGGGAGAGCTTATGGAATTCCTGCCAATCATGGGCCGTACTGGTAACCAACACGCCTTCCAGGTGCATATCAGTGGTCCTGGTGGCAGTCGGACTGCTGAAATTGGAAGTATCCGTGGCTTGAGAAACGAGCTGCGTCGAGATGTTACAATTCAGGAGCCCCATCAAGCAGTCGCCTTTACTCCTGAATCTACCTTGGATCGCTACCAAGAAGAAGCTAGGATGATTTTTGGTGGAAATCCTGCCGTGGAGGCTTCTAGACTAAGCAATGCTATCATCGCGCAGCTGACTCCTGCAGCAATGGAGTTAGAGAGGAAACTGAGGGCAGAAGAAGAAGAAACCAGAAAACGGCTGGAGGAAGCTCGGAAGAAGGCTGAAGAAGAAGAACGCTTGGCCAGAGAGGCTAAGGAAGCCGAAGAAAGAGCAGAGAGGGAAAGAAAGGAGGCAGAAGAACGCGAGGCTGCCGCTAAGCTCGCTGCCGAAGCCGCCGAAGCCGCCGCTCTTGCAGCTAGCCAGAATGCTGAATCACAGCCTGGCGAGGGGAACCGCAACCAAAGCAGCGGTGCTATGGAAGGGGTTGAATCAACCGAATCCGCCAACGCTGGAGCCAACGGAAGCACTGAGAACACGTCAAGTGCAAATCTTCCTCGAGTGACAACAATGATCAGGGGAGAAGAAGTTGACGTTACCGAGCTGGGCATTGATCCAGATTATCTAGCCGCTCTTCCTGAAGAATTCCGAGAGGAAGTCATCGCTCAGACAGTAAGTGAGAGACGATCTCAGGCTCGAGAAGAAGCTGCCTCAGGGGAAACGACAGAAGTATTCCAAGAGTTCCTTGATGCCCTTCCGGAGGAGCTACGGTTGGAAATTGCGCAACAAGAGAGACAAGAACAGCGCCGCCGTCACCGCGAAGACAGTCGCCGCCAGGTGACCGAAGGCGAAGCAATTCCCGCGGAGATGGACCCAGCCAGTATTTTACTCACATTCCCTCCAGAACTCCGAGAGCAAGCGCTCATTGATCAGGGCGAAGACATCATGGGCCAATTGCCTCCTGATATGGCTGCTCAGGTGCGAGCATTGACACAGCATCGTCCACAAGTGGTTCACCAGCATCGAGGTATGCGTCCCATTGTCCTTCCAGGTAGGACCTCGCTTGCCGCTGGTAGAACTCCAGCCCAAGGCTCGCCAGATGAACAGGGAGAAAATAAAACTCAGCGAAAGGCCGTGGTGCAAATGCTTGACAAAGCTGGTGTAGCAACCTTGCTGCGTCTTATGTTCATTGCCCAACAGGGTTCCATCCGGAATTATCTGTTCAGTGTATTTGCAGATGTGTGTGAGAATCGACAGACTCGCCTCGAAGTCATTAGCACCATCCTGCAGATCCTTCAAGACGGCAGTACGGATATGAACGCCGTCGAGCGCAGCTTTGGCCAGCTTTCACTCAAAGCTAGGAAGCAGAGAGACAAGGAAAAGGATGGCGACCCTAAGGCTCCGCAAAATCTTAAGAGGACCCTGACGACCATTGGTAGTCTTTCCAATAGTGGTCAAACAAACTCCGAGACATCGCCATTACTGATTGTACAGCAATGTCTAGACCTCCTTGTCGATCTGTGTACCAAAAACCCGCATATTCCTTGGCTGTTCCTGACTGAGCACGAGACTGTGGGCTCCTCTCTTAAGAGGTCTTTGAGTCGTCGAGGAAAGGGCAAAGACCAAAAGGCGCACAAATATGCTATCAATTCCTTGTTGACCCTTTTGGACCGTGAGCTTGTAACGGAAAGCTCGCTCGTTATGACACACCTCGCAGACCTGCTGAACCGAGTGACACTCCCTCTACAAAACTTGGATCGTCGACGAAAAGACACACAAGAAGAAGATACATCGGCTTCAAAGGCGGCCGGCGCAGAAGCTGAAGTCGTGCCAGAGACAAACGAGACGGAGCAGCAGAATAGCAACGAACAAGCAGCTGATGGCGAGACGGCAGCCACATCATCCGAACCAAAAGCCGCCGAACCCGGAGACTCGAAAGAACAATCGAAGGGCGCATCACAGAAGCGTACCCGTCAACTGCAGCCTCCAGTGATTCCTCCCCAGAATCTCACCCTTGTGGTAAGAGTGTTTGTGGCTAGAGAGTGTAGCTCGAAAACATTCCAAAACACCATCTCTACTATCAAGAATCTATCGGCTATTCCAGGGGCAAAGACTGTCTTTGGACAGGAGTTGGTTAGCCAAGCACGTCTATTGAGCAGCAATATTGTTGCTGATCTGGATGACTTGCTACCACACATTGAGGCAGCTACTTCCGGAACTGAAATTCAAGGAGTTGCACTCGCCAAGTTTTCACCAGGAGCTTCAGAGCAGAATAAGTTGCTCAGAGTTCTTACCGCTTTAGACCATCTATTTGACGGCAAGAAGAAGAGTGAAGAAGCTGATGAAGCTGGTGCTGACGAGAAGCAAGATCTTGTTACGTCGCTATATCACAATTCAACCTTTGCAACCATGTGGGAGAAGCTGAGTGCATGTTTGAGCGCCATTCGCCAGCGAGAGAACATGCTCAATGTCGCAACAATACTACTTCCATTAATTGAGTCTTTGATGGTAGTCTGCAAAAACACCACGACAAATGATGATCTGTCTCTCAGCCAGGTTGGCAAGGACATGGTGCTATCAAGCCCGCAGCCAGAATCTCGCACGGCTAGCCTCTTCTTCACATTCACAGAAGACCACAGGCGCATCCTCAACGAGCTTGTACGACATAATCCAAAACTCATGTCCGGCACCTTTGCCTTGCTTGTGAAGAATCCCAAGGTTTTGGAGTTTGATAACAAGCGCAATTACTTCAACAGGAGCGTTCACTCGCGGAGTGGTCAGAACCAGGTCCGCCCATCGTATCCACCGCTGCAGCTGTCTGTTCGCCGAGAGCACGTTTTCCACGACTCTTTCAAATGGCTCTGTTTCAAATCTGGCGAAGAGATGAAATACGGAAAGCTCAACATTCGATTCAATGGAGAGGAGGGAGTAGACGCTGGTGGTGTCACACGCGAGTGGTTCCAAGTCCTCGCTCGGCAAATGTTCGATCCTAACTACGCTCTATTTATACCGGTTTCTTCGGACCGCACAACGTTCCACCCGAACAAGCTGAGTGGTATCAACGATGAGCATCTCAGATTCTTCAAGTTCATTGGCCGCATCATTGGCAAGGCTTTGTACGAAGGCCGCCTCCTCGATTGTTTCTTCAGCCGCGCTGTTTACAAGCGTATCCTCGGAAAGTCCGTCTCTGTCAAGGATATGGAATCGTTCGACCCAGACTACTACAAATCTCTTTGCTGGATGCTAGAAAACGATATCACGGATATTATAACCGAGACGTTCTCTGTAGAAGATGACGAATTCGGCGTCACCAAGATTGTGGACCTCATTCCCAACGGTAGAGAAGTTGCGGTCACCGAGGAAAACAAGCACGAGTACGTTCGTGTTGTGGTCGAGCATAAACTCCTATCTTCTGTCAAGGAGCAAATGGAGAACTTCCTGATGGGTAAGTTTTCATTGATTCCAGGCGATCAAAGATTAATCGCAAGGGCAAAAGCAATTTAACTAATTCTTCTCTAGGTTTCCATGACATTATTCCTGCGGAGTTGATCTCCATCTTCAACGAGCAGGAGTTGGAACTACTGATCTCTGGTCTCCCAGACATTGACATTGACGATTGGAAAGCTAATACTGAGTATCACAACTACAATCCTTCTTCTCCACAGATCCAATGGTTCTGGAGAGCTGTCAGATCGTTTGACAAAGAAGAATTGGCCAAGTTGCTGCAATTTGTCACCGGTACTAGCAAGGTGCCTCTCAATGGATTCAAAGAACTTGAGGGTATGAACGGCGTCAACCGTTTCAATATCCATCGTGATTATGGAAACAAGGACCGCCTACCTTCCACACACACCTGCTTTAACCGTACGTTTAGTTCCCCTGCTCCAATTTTCAATATACTGACGTCCTTGATAGAACTTGACCTCCCCGAATATGATAGCTACGATGTACTTCGTTCACAAATCATCAAGGCCATTACTCAAGGCAGCGATTACTTCGGTTTCGCTTAATGTCCGCACTAGGGAGGACGGTGTATTTTCAACAGAATGACGCATGCTTTTGGTACGAAAATATGAGTTCTCAGGTTTTTTGTTCTTAGCATTTTATGACTGTAGTACATAGCATTTGGGATGATTCAGGGTTGGGGGACTTGAAAAAAGAAAACAAAAAGCACAAAAAAAAAGGAAAGGGAAGATGGTTTCCCGGTTTTAGATCTCGTCTTGTTGAAGAGAAGTGCAGATCTCTCTGGCATTGGCAAGACTATAGACATGGGATAACGTGGACGTCAAGGGAAGACTTTTGTTTGATAGGGATGGTTAAAAAGACGTATTGCTTGCAAGTAGATTAGGATTGCCTAGGCTTAGAATTGGGCAAATGCAATGGATTTTGATGTATACATATATCTTCCTGAGGACACAAATAATATATTAAGTTTAAAGTAATCGTGAGGTATAATCAGTAGGGGAATATAGTTTCAATACTTAGGTATCGTCAATAGAAGGGTGATATTAACATCACTCCCTAGAGCAAATAGGACATTGGCACGATTACACTAAGATCCACGCAAAAGCAAATATACTATTTGGACATCGTCAATTCCCAGATTAGGAGAACAAACAAATATACGCAAAAAAGGTGTCACAAATTTTTGTGTCATGAATGCATTGAAATACGTCAAGATGCTTCTAATACATTCGTGGCAGGGGGTGGGCTATATAAAATCTCAAGCCCGAGAGATCCTCACTCCCTATGCATGCAAACCACGGGGGACCGAAAGGGTATGATTGGAATTTGCCCTTTATTTTTTTTCCTCATTCATTATAAAAGAAATAAAACGCCGAATCCTTATTTGTGCATGGAAGAAGCACGACGCTTGCGGGCATCGGCCTTGTGGGCCTTGGCCTCAGCGACACGCTTGGCAAGGATCTGGGCGTACTCGTTCTATTGGATAATCGTGTTAGATTACTGTTGTAATTTGGACCTTTGGGGGCGAATAAGGGAAGTACTCACGGCCTCATCCTTGACCTTCTCGGCCTGGCGGCGCTTGAGAGCGATACGGTGACGCTTGTGCTGCAGACGCTGGGGGGTAACCAGTCTCTGGATCTTGGGAGCCTTGGTGTAAGGCTTCTTGCCCTCGCCCTTGGGCTGGACCTCTCGTCGGATAACGTACTTGCGGACCTATTTGTTTCGCGGATGGTTGATTAGTTCCATTGCCTTCATATACTTTTTTTCAATCTCGGCACCGGGTCAAGCTCTCTTTTTCCTCTATGCTTCAAGAATTTCTTCTTTTCGATAACACGAAGGAAAAAAAAAAAGAAGCTTGCCCAGTATTTTCTTCTCACACTCTACCGGACTGCCACAACCTCCACCGCAGCTCCTGGTAGGCGATGACCGAGTATGGGTGCAGGGTGAAACATACATCGTCATCCTTGGTGAGGTTGAAGAACCTGCGGATCTTGGTGGCGCGCTTGGGGCCGAGACGCTTGGGCTGGACGACGTCGGTCAGGCCGGGGATGTCGGCCTCGCCCTGCTTGACGATGCTGAGGGCCAGGACGGACAGGTCCATGCCAACGATGCAGCCGCGGACGGACTTTCTCTTGCGCTCGCCGGTTCGTCGGGGGCGGTAGCAGGAGTGACCGTCGGAGAGGAGGAGGCGGACACGGCTGGGGTGGAGGACACCCTGCTTCATGGGGAAACCCTGCTTGTCGTTTCCTCCGGTGATGCGGAAGATGTAGCCCTTGAACTCGTCACCGACGGAGTCACCGGGGACCTCAGCGCCCATCTATAATACCCAACATGTTAATTTTCATATTCCTTCCTTCTTGGTATCGAACTGGAGGCCAAAGAGTGAAGAGTAAAAAGTTTTCGATAACGAATACGCAGATCTTGGGCCGTCGATGATCGAAAAAAATTCCAACTTCACACGTCTTTGCTCGGTGTTCGTAGGTGGAAAAAAACGTACTCGCTTCTCCATGAAGATGGCGAGCTTGCGCTCATCTTCAATCTCGATGAGCTTCTGGCTGCCATTGGCAGGGTAGGAAATGTTCAACTATAAGAAGAGTTGTCATGTTAGCAACCGGCGGTGATCCCTCAGTTATCTGTATAACTGATATCATAAAGATAGTGCTTTGTTTGCATCATTCGCATTGAGGAGATGAATGCCCATAGCAGAGAGTTTGGGGGGAAAGGATTTGCCATCGTACCTTCATCTTGCCAGTGTTGTGGTGGTGCAAGTTTTGCTTGACCTGGCTCGCGTGAAGTCGGCTTTTGGTGTTGAAGGAATGGGGAAAGGGCAAAGACGAAATTGGGGCGCGCAAAAAAAAAAAAGAGAAAATGTTGTGTGCGCTTTGCCTAGGGCTCCATTTTGGCGTGTGGGTGGGAGGTTAAGCTGGCCAATCAACGCTCGGAGTGGATTTGTTAGCGGTTGAACAGGTACGTACCTAGAGCTAGGCGATCTCAAGATACAGCCGGTGAAAAGATATCCCGTGTGCCTTATGGAAGCGCTGCGGTTAGAGCTAGTGTCTTTCTCTTGGAGCTTCATGTGGCATTGACCCCACCACGACTGTTCGGAGGGTGGGGCAGGACTCTCATTACTCGCTGATCTCATGAAGCTTCACTTATCCTTTTGCTCGCATGCTTGGATATGATTATCAGACCGATTTTTCTCGGTGTATCAATAATCTATTTACTATATAGCTTTTAACTCTTTCAACAGTACTTTAATACTCCATTTTCAACGTCAATTTCTATACATCGCCCATCCGACCATGTCATCAGCAACCGCAAAGCTATATCCTCCATCAAAGGAAGCCTCCTCCACAGCTCCCACCAATCCTTTTCCTACTCTCCTCCAAACTCCATCCGGCCTAGCCATACTCGAGCTTCAAGGAACCATAAACCTCCCTCAAGATTCCAATGGCGAGACTCTGAAAGATGTTGAGGCCGGCCGACTAGAGTTCCCAGACTACTCACCAGATGCCATTGGCACTGCCTGGATGAAGCGCGTCCACTTATATATCGGGCAGCATCAACGCCTGCATGGCGAGGTGAAGAAGCTTCCCAAGGCGATCGCCGTGGTGAGGAAACGCCAAAACAAGATGCTGCAGAGCTCTGCTGGGTCTTATATGGAACAAGGAGATAACCTGGAGGTGGTCGAGATTGTCAAGTACAAACTCTTGTTTACGAGTCGGCCAGAACCTGTTGGAACGGCTCATGCGCCAGCTTCATGATGAGTCGAGAGGCTGTAGGCACGAATGAAAGTACCTCGATATAAGAAAAACGCCTTATCCGATGGCATACTCTATACTTCTCCCTTTTCATATGAGACACATCAAACATATGAGTACCGGTATCTCACCCAGCACAACGATCCATTACGATCTAGTACGGCGCATACTTATAAGAATCATTATTACCTCTGTGTGAAATAGTCATTCTTGTTTGCAGATGAGTTTCATATACTCTCATGCTACTACGCATCTATACAGTTATCAGCTATAACATCCATGGACGATCCTAGATTCCTTGATTCTCGCATTAACATTTCTTCATGGAATAGAAGGAAGTCATCAAAATTTCTAGGACTAGTCAGAAGGTAAAGCACAAGCCGGCGCCATGAAAAGGTCTTACCTACCATCATTGACTCAACTACATAGAATAATTTAATGTAAATACATCACTTTTGACGCTCGAATTAAAAAAAAAACATATCAGATATATATTTGTCGCTCTACGTTGAAATCATGAGATGATACTCTATAATCACGCCGCAACACCCTCCAACGGCTTTGTTCTCCCCAGCCCATCTCTACCATAATAATCCATCGGGTATATGCCATCTCCGCCATCTTCCTTACCCCAGCCACTTCTCTTACCCAGCACTACAAGCGCTTCATAAGGCGTGAGGAGCGGTCTTGGGAAAGCGTATCCCCAATCAATACTCAGACGCGGGCACGCCACCTGGACCCAGCACTCGACATCGCTCATCATGGCCAGCTTTCCAGGGAAGATTTCGCTCAGGAGGAGGTCAACCTTGGGTATTCCTCGCTCAGCCAGCTCGCGCTCAATCAGAGCCAATGTATGTGGGTTTCCCTGACGACCGAGAGATCCGAGAATGAGGCCCCAGCGACGGGCCTTGCGGGCAGTCTGAATAGCTGAGCGGCGCACCGACTGCATCTCATCGTGACCATACGTTTCTCTCGTCAACTTGCGAGAATACGGGTCGTATCTATAAGCGGGGATGGAAGGGTTGTGAATCATGATACTCTCGAGGTGGAAGCGTCCGTCACCAAGGTAGAGGATAAGGTCGATGCCGTCCTCATCCTGCAGTCGCGGCGACGTACAGCCCAGAATCTCGCCCTTGCTGAGAGGCCCAATTTGCGGCACGACGACGCTGAAGCCCGCAGCCTCGAGACTACTTCGCACGCCGTGAATAGTGGCATTGAACTGGATGGTGCCGACAATGGCAATAGTCTTGCCGCTAGCAAAGTTTCGCTCCAGCGAATTCACCAGATGCGACGTATCGATGCTAATATCAACAAAGACATACAGCGTCTTGACCTTGGTCACATCCACAGGAATCAAACAGCTATGCGCATAATGCACCAGCAAATCGCACCCCAGCGCCCGCGCAGTGTAGTCGTCGATACAGCAGGCGCCGTACGTCACATCGCCCATGATGAGCGTCTCCACGCCAGGGCAGAATTGTGTTATGATGTCGGAAATCGTCGTCGCAAACAGGAGCAGACCCTCGGGCATCTGCAGCGCGACCTTTTTTGCGCCAGACTCGCGCACTCGGTGTATCGTCTTGGGGATCTCGAAGTTGTAGTTGGCCGGTAGCAGGCCGATGGCTTCTTTGATGCTGGGGTCTTCGGAAATTTCTTTGGGCACTCTGTTGAGGAGTCGAGGGGCTCGTCGAGGCTTGGCGGCTACATTGTATGGCTGTCAGAGACGCAACGAAGCAATGATTGAAATTTTTGGTTATTTCGTAGTTTCAACATACCTTGAACAGCGCCGCTGGCGCCCTCTTCCGTTGTGGCCTTTGCTGCCGCTGCTTCATCCGCTGCTCTTCTTCCTACGAACCGCCTCTTGGGCTGTCTTGTTGTGGGTGCCGCATTCTCCGTAGTTTCGTTGTTTGGTTTATGAACCTCCAGTTGCGATTCTTCGATATCTGCCGCTGTGCCGAGGCCGACGAGCGCCCTGTCGTCTTCCATCTCTCAGGTGATTGACGACTGATGTTCCAACTTTTTTTTTTTTTGGGGTGGCTCCTCGCTGCCCCTCGCCTCTTGTAAACGTGCTGCGATGTCTATGCGGCGCAGTAGGTGCTTTGGTAAAATCAAATCTTTCGATATCCCATTAAGCGAGATCGGATATGGAAATAAATTGATCTTTTATAAAGGTTGTTATGTCGAGACCCGTGGCTTGTAAGTGACAAAAGCTTTTTGCGCCATTGCTTGAAAGATTCAAGGTGGTGGGGTGACGCCGATAAGCGTCCCCGCAGTGGACTCTCTCTCAGCTTCTTGACAATACTCCGTACAAGGCCTCTGATTGAACGCATGTAAGTGCACATGTAGTACAGATAGATACCTACTCTGTACCGTTATTGAGCGTCTCTTATCTTAATTATAATTATCCATAGACTCGTGATTTTATTAGCTAGTGATTAAGGCTTCATCTACATCCTATTGTACTCCCACCTCTTTCTCCTTCATCGTTCTTGACCTTGTCAACTCTTCTACTTGTCAATGCTGAATCTGTAACTCGCCTGGACAACATACGGAGCATCTCCAGGTCCCCAGATCTGCTTCCTTCCCCATTCAGGGTTGTTGATGCCGTCGATCCAGTCCTCCACTTCCATGACCAGACATCCGTATTGCGGAATCGTCCTCGGGAACTTCTTGTTGTTGTGCAGGCCCTGCGTCGTCTTCAGCGCCAGAGAGCCGTTTTGCCCGTTGCAAGTGTACACCTGGAAGGCATCCTGGTCGGAGTAGACGTCGAGGTGAATGCCTGACCAAGGAGAAGACAGACTTGCGACAGGGCCTTCAGTGCGCCAGTCAAAGTTGCCCAGCGCGCCGCGGTTGGTGAGATAGCAGGTATCTATACATCTCGTTGTTAGTTCAGGCACTTAGTGATAAAACAAGAAACAGATCAAGTATCAAAAAGACTCTTACCAAAGCCAGTGCAGTTGTTGCCGCAGTTGTCCTTGATGCCGCTCTGCTGGAAGCCCTTGCCCAGCTGCTTCGGCTCCGACCAAAAGTCATTCGCCGTGCCCTGCTTGTTCGCGACAATGTCGCCCGTCGGGATCAAGAAGCCGTCCACTCCGACACGCTGTCCGCCATAGGGCAGATGCAGCGTGTGGTTCAGCGCCGTCTGGGTCTGGTTGTTGGCGAAGCCGTCCAGGTTCCAGTACGTGTGGCTGCTGAGCATGATGGGCGTCTTCTTTGTCGTGGCCTGGGCCACCATGACAAAGTCCCACTGGTTCTCCTTCACGGTGTATGTGATGTGCGAGACAACCTCGCCTGGGAAGCCCTCTTTGCCATCTGGGTCGGTGATGCTGAAGGTGATGCTGGTGGGGGAGTACGCCGTCACCGTAAAGTTGCGCCAGTCCCAGCCATCGGGCCCTCCGTGCAGAGTATCCGACCCGTTGGGGGCAGCCTTGGTGGGATTCTCATTAGGCAGGACATGATAAGTTTCGCCGTCAATGGTGAAGGTGCTGTTCTTGATGCGATTGGCATAGCGGCCAGGCACGCCGCCAAAGTGCGGGTGCTGCTTGTCAATGCCGTAGTACGTCGCATTGTCGAAGCCGCCGACGAGGTCGCGCTGGATGCCATATCGATCGTTGATGAACAGATTCGAAATGGACGCTCCGTAGGGGATGAAGGAGGCCTCAATACCCTTTGCGCGGATCCAGTATTTGCCGTTCTTGTCAGGGCCGTTTCCAGTGCTCGCAGCGCCAGCTGCAAAGGGAATGGCAGAGGCGGCGGCCAGAGCGGCCATTGAATTGCTCGTCAGCTTCATGGTGTCTTTGGGCTTTTGCTTTTGCTTTGAAACAAGTCGACGCGAGTCAATCAATCAAAGACAAATCAAAACGGTGCAATCTATGGAAACAAGCACTCCGCCCTGCAGGACAAGCGTCTAAGACAAGCGAGACGAAAAGACAAGAAGGCCGAGACATTCTACCGGCTGGGGAGGGCCAAACCTCCAGTATTTAATCATGTTCGCCCAACCCAACTCTCGCCTCAATGTTACTTCGCGCGCAGCACCATCTCGTGTTACCCGGTCTGTCGTCCATCCACATGACGCACCGCTGTAGGTCCCGGCCAACCTCTCCGCGTCCACAACAGGCAATGGATGGCGATGATCAGAGACGCTTGGGAGGGGTACCCCGTAGAATTGCATGAATCAACTGGCAATCTCGGCCCGGATCATCTGCTGGCGCTGCTGCAATGGGGAGAGAAGAGCGGCGACAAGTAGAAAAAAAAACAGCTAGAGAATGCGGAGAGTGGGCGAAGGATCGTGGGCATTTTCCGGGGTTGGGCGAGGCTGGTGGTAATGCATAATGTGATGTCACCTCACCATATTCAGATGCAATGGCCCCCTTTTTTTCGTTTCTTTGCTGGGTTTTGGTTGTTCTAGCCTGCTATGAGTAATGAATTCATAAATAATGATTGTTCATGTCTCTTTTGTTCATGGAATTCTCAAAAGACTCTCACATCAATCATCACCAGCAACTCGTCGATGGATCTGACAGGTACCCAAAAGCCGGCCCAGCCCCACAGCTACATGCATCCATCGTCTTACCGACAGTCTACGGCATCCCCAGTGCGGAGAACCAAACACTAGAAATTATGCACCCCTGAACAACATCTCGAACATCACTGGCACGGCTATAACACAAGATGGCTTCATTTTCGTCCCAACAACAAATACCTACTAATATAAGCCAAAGTGCTAGGTAAATAAAAGTGCCCCTAAAAGTGCCCTCAAAAGTGCCCCCGGAGATCCTGCAAGGCTACATGTAGCTAGCATCATCATTACTCCCAGGCCGTTTTTTCATTCCAGCTCTCGTTGGTGCCTAAGCGCTCCAATCGCTACGAGTCCCGGCCGACAAGATTTAATCTGGACGGCATGGTAATCCCGAAATGGCAACAAACACGCAAGAGAATGCGAAATTCGGCTTGATTGGTTAGATAATCATCAGCGGGCGATCGGCAATTCGCTAAGCTGTTAGAACATGGCTTAGCCTAACGCGGTAGATCGGAAAAGGTTTCGTTTTAGCCTTGTGTTTATGCTACACATTACAGACAGGTACCTATCTCTTGGCGATTGTTCCACAAAACGCCTTGGAGGAAACCCACTTCCATCAAACGTCAAAGCTCTTTCATTCATTCACGGGACATTTAAAAAGCTATTCAAAGCTACAGTAGAAACCGATATTACTGTAGTGTCCGGTTTTCATTATAACGAAAGTCTTTCTACACGGACCAGTTCTCCGGCGCAGTGTGGCTTGTACAGTGTAGACGTCGAGACACTACGTACATTATTAGACTGGGTTCTGTTGGCCGGAAGTTGGGTCGTCATCTTTTTCTTAGGGCGAGCATTATATTGCATAACTAATTGTATACTTATATGTAAATCTAGAGCCAGAAGTAAATTTTATATTGTAGTAATATAGTAGTAAAATGGTAGGTGGGGTCTATTTCCATTTGTAAATAGGACTAGCTCTCAGCGAAAGCCTTCACAACAGCCTTCGCTCCCTCAGGATGCGTCATGAGTCGATCCATCTCCTCACCGGCCTTGATATGATCTTTGCCGCGTTTCAACATATCCCTCTCATATTCCTCTACCGCCTTATTTATATGCTCCAGTCCGTTTTCTTCAATCTTAGTAACAAGTTCCAAGGCATCCTTCATGGCGAGATTGACACCCTCCCCATTGGGTAACGATAAATGCGCAGCGTCTCCCGCCAAAGTCACACCTGGTACCGAGTTCCAACCAAAGCTTTCTTCAGGGAGTTGATACAGCGGCCAGCTGCGGAAACTCTCCGCGTTTCGAATATAATCTCTTAAATCCTCAGCCCAGCCTTGGAAGAAAGAGGACAAAAGCAAATCGCGAGTGGCTTGGGGGTTGTTCAAGTCCATGGACGTGCCAACAAAGTGCTCAGGGGCAGTGATGCCAAAATAGATTCTGTATGAGTTATCGCCTTGTCGTTGAATGATCATACGGCTTGGCCCTGCCAGAAATAGAGCTAGGCCATGACCGATTTTGTCCGTCAGCGTCTTGTGCAACAAGCTGCTTTCCTGTATGCGAGTTTCGATGAAGGTACTTCCTGCATATTGTGGCTTCGTAGAGGTGATCTATAAATATTTTGGTTAAAACGTCTAGCTCTTAAATGTCGAGGAAGTGATGATAGCCGTACCGCAGCTCGTACTTTGCTCCAGGCCCCATCCGTCCCGACAACGAGCGAGAATCCACCAACTGTGTTGCCATTGGAAAAATGTAGGACGGGAGACGAATTGTCACCGTCGAAACTTAACTTTGTCAGACGATGAGACCACACTATTTGGTTTTGCGGGATTGACTCCAGGAGGATGTCTCGTAAGCTCCTGCGGTCAATCTCGGGCTTTCCACCGGTCTTCAAGCCGTCTTCTCCATCTTCTGCCTCGCCAGTAGCTCGATGTAACAGCTCTCCATAGGAGTCAAAAAAGGTAACCCGATCGTCCTCCCATCTTGCTTTCTGAGCAAAGGCATTGTACAAACCAGCCTCCCGAAGAGTAAGCTGACCTGTTTCTTTGCGTATATCAAGTGAGCCACTAGAGACTAGTGTCGCCGCTGACTCTTCCCTTTCGTAGACAGTAAAGGGGATATTCTTGCGGTGGAGGAGGCGAGCTAGAGTGAGGCCGCAAGGGCCGGCCCCGATGATGGCAATGGCACTCTTCATTGTGCCGTGACAAACACGTCAAGTTTGGGCGAAGAAGGGTTACTGTACGAGTGAAGATTATTCTAAAGCCTCAGTGAAGCATGCTTGAAGCATGCTTGATATACTTTTTCTTATTCAAGCGGCTCTCTACCTGTCTGATGTCCAGTAAGCTTTCGGCTTTGGAAGCCCCACCTTGGGTGATGCGGCACTCGGGGCCGAACCACTCGGGACCGAGTCACCAAGGCCCGAGCCCCCACTAAGGCCCCGAACTACCGTGCAAATGAAATGTTGATGCCGACGTGGATGGCCACTCCTACTAGATAGCGTGCAGCCCGACTTGATGGCACACATGTTGAGTCATCTCATCTCTTATCTCTTCATCTCCGTTTCATTAGCATTCTTCACGACAGTACTCAGCACGCCGACATAACTAGGTACTGACTGTGGATCGTCAGGGAATAGGGGATTAGCTTTACAACAAGGGATCATAACATGTACTTTCTCTCCGCCTAATCGGATGCCATGGGAACTGCACGCAATCCACCTTTGACCGTTCCCAGCAGGCCAACTTTTGCTTGTGTTCGCTGCGCTGGGCGGAAAGTGAAATGTGACAGGCATATACCATGCACCGCGTGTGTCAAGCATGGAGCTGAGTGCGTGTTTCAACCTCCGCCGCCTCCTCGGAGAAGACGTCGACCTGGGGCAGCTGGACCTTCGATACCTAGAGATAGGCGCGAATACCCGCAAACACGCCTTCAAGCGCAAGGCCACAACCCGAAAGAATCCTCCAATCCTGCTGATACTGATTCACGGAGCCATCTGTCGAGTCAGGAACTTCGCGGCTCACAATCGAGCTCATCAGAGCCGAGTGGGAATGTCAGCAAAACTCAAGTCATCCAAGGACGAGGGCAGTCAATGTTGATTGATAAGTGAGTTCAGAACCCCCCAATAACTTTAGATATATATTTGCTAAGTCCCCGCGTAGTAGCTTGTGGTCAAGAGTTGTGGAAGAGGTGAGTGTCCTGCCGCGTACATGTATCTTGCTTGAGTTGCTTGCTGGGCGCTAACGGTATCATAAGTTTCACGACCCCGAGGATGCTCTGCGGAGGAGTTCAGACGACTCGAGTGATGCAGAAACCCTCAATGATGACTTTAGTTTTGTGCTTAGCGGCCCACCGATATCTCGCACCAAACTCCTTCATCCACCGCCACAACAGATACATGAACTATGGCGCACTTTTGTGGAAAATGTTGACCCCCTCTCCAAAGTTGTGCATATCCCCACATTAGAAAAGGCATTCCATGAAGCTGCAAATGAAGTAGATACGGTCTCGCGGAGCTTTGAGGCACTCATGTTTGCCATCTACAGCGCCGCCGTTATGTCACTGAGCGACGTTGAGTGTGAGGAACGACTTCACGAGCCTCGAAAGCCTCTGCGATCTAAATTAATGACTGCCACAAAGGCAGCATTATCGCGAGCCAACTTCATGAGCACAGCTAGCCTTGTAGTTCTTCAGGCATTGGTCATTCACATCATCTCAGCGCGAGACATGTACGAGCCGCGCGCCCTTTGGACCTTGACAGGTGTGGCGGTTCGCATTGCCCACGGCATGGGCCTGGATCGCGATGGAACACTTCTTGGGTTGCCACCATTCGAAACAGAGCTGCGGCGACGCATGTGGTGGTTTCTGAAAGCGCAAGATCTACATAATGCTGAGCTGTGCGGCCTTCCCAAATTTCGAGATATTGGCCTGAGCAATGACTCCACAAAGCGTCCCACCAACATCAACGACATTGAGCTCTATCCGGGAATGCCTGTCTCGCCGGTGGAGTCGGGAACTTTGACGGACATGACGTTTCTCGCTATAAGATACGACCTACTCTGGTTTGCCGCCGCCCGCGTTGCCAAGTTTCGTCATTTAGGCAAGAGTCTGAGCCAGTGGGATCAGGATTTCGCATCCGAAGGTGACAAGGCGGAGACGGATCAAAGTGTCAAGGAAATAGAAGAGCATCTGGAAAACAAATACCTTCGGCGTTGCGATCCTTCGCAGCCGCTGCAGCTAATGTCGATGCTGATGGCACGGGCTGCGATAGACACCATTCGCTTCATGACACACCACCCACGCAGATGGACCAGCATCAACCAGGCGCCGCCATTTGAGCGTCAATGGGTATGGGAAGTCAGCATCAGGCTTCTAGAGCAGCGCGACATGCTGCAGTCAAACCCTTCACTGAAGAAGTTTGCATGGCACGCAGCGTTTACCATGCAATGGCCTGCTTTCATCCACGTGCTCGATAGCCTCCGAGCCAATCCGTCTACGCCGGATGCCGAGAAAGCGTGGAGGCTGATTGCGAACACGTTCGAGAATAATATGAGCATGTTTTCCGACTCGAGAAAGCCCATCCACAGAGCCGTGCGCAGTCTCTGTCTGAAAGCATACGATGCTCACAGGCTGCAGCGCAATGGTGTTTGTGCTCTCCAGACGCCGGCGTTTATTATGAAGCTACGGCAGCAACAAGAGGTGGCGAAGATCAAAAGACAAGCCTGCTGTAGGAAAGCCGAGGATGCCTTCCAGTGGGACCCCATCAGCTCGGAGGCCACTACTGCATCGACAGGTCTTAAGCACAGCACGATATCCAACCAGGAAGACGCTGCGGAACACGTGGATGCTGGTGGTCAAAACCAACGATTCGAGCATGTCAATGAGCACGGCAGCGAAGCTGAATATACCTATACCATAGAAGACATAGACCTGGATTCTCTGCTGGCGGGGGACGGCAGCGCAGATAACAGGGCGTATCAAACTATCAACTGGGAGCAATGGGATCTTTTCCTCGCCGATTCCAATATCAATTGAGCAATGCTACTGCGAACCCCATGCACCTGTTGAGCAGCAGACTTGTCGAAACTCTCCACACTATCAATGACTACGATTCTAAGGATAGCTCCAACCTTCCTATGAGCCCATTAGGTAGTGACGGGATGGACTTACTCATATGGGCAATAGTCAAGAAATCTTCCTGATGAATGAGCTTGAAGCTTACGTTCTCATCACACCACTTCGTCATCTGCGCAATGGTTGCAAATTCCGCGAACAAACTTTGACGTATAGCCGTCATCTTCATACTCATATGCACGTCGGAACACGCCATTTCACCCAGACGGGCGAAGCGGCTTGCAGGCATAATAAAAATTTCTTCATTTATAGTCATTCATAGCCATTCGAATTGTATCTTGGTGAAACGAGCCAGTCATACTACCTATCTGTATATGTATATACTCTCAAAAAGAAAAGGAAAAATTCACTATATACTCGGCATGTGAAAAAGAAAAATATGGTTAAATATAACAAAGAATCGAAAGTCGTCAAGAGTTGAAAGTCATGGCTTCGTTATACAACAAACACTCTCTTCCTTCCCACGAGGAGTAAGAAAGAAAGAAAGGAAAAGGAAAAGGAAAAGGAAAAGAGAGAAAAAAGTACAGTTTTTTTTGGCTAGCCTTTTGACTGATCTTTTTTGACTTGTTTTACTGACAAGAAGACCACCACTGGCCCTCCTGAACGCATTTGTATGGGGACTGACACTGGGTAGAACCAGTGTAACCATCACCGCCGCACTTAAGCACATAAATAGTTAGCAAAAACGCTTTTCTTTGGCCAAGGGGGAGGATTCTATCTTACTTGTCCCCATTGAGCAACGCTGCCACCGCCGTTTCCAGAGTTACTAGAGGCATGAGAAGAGGAATTTTCCGGGAGAGAAGAAGCAGAAGAAGTTGGAGCCGGAGGAGAATAAGCAGCAGAAGAAGTAGCCGGAGGGGAAGAGGAAGACGCCGGAGCAGAGTAAGCAGGAGGAGGATTCGAAGCCGGAGGGGTATAAGTAGGAGGAGAACCACCGTCGTCGGGAGTGTCCGGGCAAGTTTTGCCGGTCGTGAGAATGCTCTTGGTCTGCTGGGCAAAAGTGCAGCCGGCAATGACGTTCTGGTCAGACCAATGGGCGTCCCAGAGCATCACGCCGCCAAAATGAGAGTCTGACTTGACGCTGTTGACGATGGGGGCCAGCTGCGATGGAGAAGCGTAGTATTTGGCGCCTGATTTGAGGCCGTTGGCGCCCATTTCTGAGGCAGGGGCACCGATGAAGATCTTGGCGTTGCTGGATTTGGAGGAGGAGATGGATTCGACCCACTGGTCGTAGTTGAAGGGACCGTTGGGAGTCTCTCCTGCTGTACCGAGAGAGCAGGTCGGGTTGTTGTTGTAAAACTGGACAAAGAGGTAATCGAAGACGGAGTTTTGGATGGCGTCGCTCACGCTCGCATCAGGGCAGGGACACTGGGGAGCTGCGGTGATGTAGTATTGCTTGCTGGTGTCCTTGGCGAAGTTGGAGCGCAGGGTCGAGACCAGGTACTGATACCACTGCCTGCCTTGGGGGTTCGCGTCGCTCGAGTGCTCGAGGTCAAAGTCCCAGCCATCGACGACAACGTCGCCAAAAGGACGCTTGACAGCAGGATTGCCAGGTTTGCCGTAGGCATCCCAGAGGTACTGGCCGATGTTCTCGGCCTGGGACTGGGACGTGAGAGAGTAGTCGCCGCTACCACCACCAAGAGAAACAATGACCTTCTTGTTAGCGCTCTGGCAGCCCTTGATCTGGGAGGCCAGGGCAGAGCACCCCGCAGAAAAACTACCGTCGGGATTGACGAGGCACAGGTCGCCGCCAAACTTGCCAGAAGGGATGTCGCCACTGGCGCCCCAAGAGTCCAAGAAGGACAGGACCAGGACGTCAATGCCCGTCTTGGGTTTGCAGTACTCAGAGAGGGGAGTACTCCCCTGAGAGCCCCCCCAGTAGACAACATTCTGGGCACCGGAAGTTTGATCATTTGCTTTCGTATTGATAGGAGCAGCGGCAGCGAGGCCAACGAGGCTAAGGCCGGCAAGGAGAGTGTGGTAAATCATCATGAATGTGGTTTATACAAGACCAAAAAAGAAGAAAAGGATTGAAATATAAGTTGGATAAAAGTTGAGCGTATAGATATGTACAAATGAATGGTAGGCCAGCTACCAATGTCCAAGTAGGTTGAAGAAAGAAAGTGGAAGAAAGGAATGTGGTGTATAACCAGTATACTTGAAGACTTGTGTGAGGATAAAGAGAAGAGATGATTGTCCATGTCGAGGAAGGCAGTCAGTATATATATGTGTAACCAACAGAAACGTCAAACTCATGCTGTGGGGGCACCATCACGAGCAACACAAAAAAGAAGAAAAAAGGCCCGCTTGAACACTACCAACCGGAACAGTTTTCACCCCTTCACGGCTGGGGGGGCCAAGGAGGGTCGCACATGGAAAACACATTCCCCGTACAAGAGCTGAACGCCAAAAGCTGATGTGAACAGGACTAAAAAAACAATAACCCGATGGATATGGACAAATGGTGTTATTCGCTTCACCTGCTCCACCACCCCTCCCCCAAAAGAGAACAAGGGGAGGGCTTCCATCCGGGCTAATCGAGGCTTGCCATTCGCAGCCTCGTGAGATCCGACTCCACGTTTTGTGCCGTGTGCCAGGCAGCCTAGAACAAGATGGAGAGATGAAGCCAGGATGGCATGACAAGAGGCAGCCAAGGCTCAGGAACCGCAACTTGAGCGCATGGCGTCAAAGCGCCTGCACATGGGCTGCTGTGCGCACATTGGCCAACTAACCGCTACGGCGCACAGAAGGCACGTCCCTTTTAGGCAGGTCCGTGGAGGCTATTGGCACCCCATGCTCCGCGTTAGCGCTTCGTGGCGTCTAATCAGAAACGCCTGTCCAGCCTGACATGGATGAGGCTGAAACACTGAAACACTTGATCCCCGGCATACTCAGGCGCCATGAGCATGTATGTACTGCATTCAGGCATTAGTATTTTCGTCTTTTCCCCTCCCGCTTTCTGATGTGTCAGAAATCCAATCTTCCAAGGCTTTGACGTGAGGCTTTCTATATATGTGTCACAAAATACCATGTTCCTGCGCTAGCGCCCTGAGGGACTTGTGCTGCTGAGAATGATAGCTGCTTGCTTACCTGCTACAAACACCAAAATGGTTGTCAGGCCATTAGTCGATTTGGCCGATATCGTGGATACTGGTACCTACTAATGAGCGAATGCAACTCTGAAATCTACATGTACTCGTCTTTTCGAATAAGTCTTATTTCGTCTTATTGTTTTAGCAGATCTAATTTCCATTTATTCTGTGTACTAGATTCTCAAGACACCAGACGAGTAAAGGATCATTCCCAGCTATACTTCATACACCAAGCCCTTTTCTAGACATCATCTCTATAGATCTATCAGGCCGCGCATCAGGCCGCCAAGGATAGTAGGGCTGAAGTCTGATAGATCCTGCACAGCGCACCAGGCGAAGCCTCATCAAGCCACGGGCATGTTTCACACGGCCATTGGACCGTGAGCCATCTAATCTAATTTAAGGGACCTCCGTTACTCAAATGCGCTAATGTGCCATGGCGGGCATGAGGCTAAAATAGATAAAGTCAATCAGCAAATCATCATCATATCCTCGTGCTCCGTCTTCAGCTCTCACGTTCTAGTGAAAAATAATTTGATTTGACATTTACTCTGCTGCCTATATTCACGCTACAACCCTTCATCCGTAACCATGCCAGATTGCTCGTCCACTTCCAGCGCAGTCGTAAAAACCAAACAAAGAAAATAAACGGTACTAAACAGCTCCTGCAGCTCGAGACTTGCACTTCTACCACAAATATTATCACACACTTCCAAGCCAACTATTTATAAGCTCTCATCTCCACTCCTCCCATAGGAAAATAACAAGACAACCCATCAAGGGTGCATCTATGCGTCAATCAGGTTCTCCTCAGCCTGTTGCCTATCGTTGGAAGCAACCTCGGCTCGCGCCTTGCCCTTGGCCTTGGAGTCCTTCTGGGATCGCTGGTAGAACTCGTTGAGAACCTTGGCGGGAATACGGTTGAGCAGGTCCTTGGGGTAGATTCGAAGCAAGCTCCAAGCCAGGTCTAGTGACTCGTAGATTGTTCGGGACTCGTAGGCACCTTGGCTGATGAATTGACGCTCAAATTTGTCCAAGAACTCGAGTGACAGCTTATCCTCAGATGACAGCGCCTCCTCACCGACGACAGCCTTCATGGCGGCGGCATCACGACCAATAGCATACTTGGCATACAGCTGGTTGGACACATCACCGTGGTCCTTGCGAGTCATACCTTCACCAATAGCAGACTTCATCAAACGTGACAGTGAAGGAAGCACGTTGATTGGTGGGTAGATACCACGGTTGTAAAGGGGTCGGTCGACGAAAATCTGTCCCTCGGTAATATATCCTGTCAAATCGGGGATGGGGTGCGTGATATCATCGTTGGGCATAGTCAGAATGGGAATCTGGGTGATGGAGCCATTTCGTCCCGTCACACGGCCAGCTCGCTCGTAGATGGTCGACAAATCAGTGTACATGTAACCGGGGAAACCACGACGACCAGGAACTTCTTCTCGAGCAGCTGAAACCTCACGAAGAGCATCGCAGTAGGCCGACAAGTCTGTCAGAATGACCAGGACGTGTTTCTCAAGCTGGTAGGCGTAGTACTCGGCTGTTGTAAGGGCAAGACGAGGAGTAATGATACGCTCGATGCTATCGCAATGTCAGCTATGAATTCAAGTATACTTATGGTGATAAAGAGAGTCCTTACGTAGGATCGTTAGCCAAGTTGAGGAAAAGTGTGGTACGTTCCAAACTGCCGTTCTCTTCGAAATCGCGGGTAAAGAATCGAGCAGTCTCCAAGTTGACACCCATGGCACCAAAAACGATGGAAAAGTTCTCCTCGTGGCCGTCATGGACTCCCTTGTTGGTGATGCCCTTCTGCTTGACCAAGCCAGCCTGTCGGCAAATCTGGGCAGCGATTTCGTTGTGTGGCAGACCAGAAGCTGAGAAAATGGGAATCTTTTGTCCTCGGGCGATCGAGTTCATGGTATCGATGGCTGAAATACCGGTCGCAATCATTTCCTCAGGGTATTCCTATAGGTTTGTTAGTCCATTCAGATTCCGTTCGGGACGCGAGCATAGATAGCGGCAACTCACTCGGGAGAAGGGGTTGATAGGACTGCCGTTGATGTCGAGATACTCTTCCGGCAGCACCTTGGGACCCTTGTCGATGGCTCGTCCAGATCCGTCAAAGATACGGCCAAGCATGTCCTCCGAGACACCAAGCTTGAGGTTCTGGCCGGTGAACTTGACACGAGTCTAGACGTACACACAAGCATGATTAGCCATTAATCACTCAGCAATTGATCGCTGCTTCCACATACCTTCTTCACATCGATACCAGGAGTACCCTCAAAGACTTGGACGACAGCTCGGTCACCTATCTCTCAGTTAGAAACCCCATTCTATATAGGCATTCGCAGCGCCATGCTCATATATGCATATCCGTATCGGGCCATCACGAACCTCGAGCTTCCAGAACCTGACCGTTCCTCTCCGTACCGTCGGGTAGCGTAAGTGTAACGATCTCATTGTATCGCGGGAATTTGACCTAAGTTGCAACCACTGGTTAGCACCTCAGATAACCAAGCATTGAATATCCCACCCGGTGCCGCTGAGCTGCGCAGCAAAAAGAATGGTATCTGAAGGAATCGAAAGTGATGGGCTAGATGACGTACATTCTCAACAATAACGAGGGGGCCATTGACACCGCTCACGGTGTTATACTGCAGTTGTGGCACAACCGAGTAAGATGACGAATTGCGTGGGTCCGCCATTGCTGCGAATTCTATGTTGCTGTGCTTCGCCTGGTGTCTTGCGCTTCTGTATATAGCAGCCTCGAGCTTTGCCGTCTAGGATCACCGCTCTGTCGTTTCTCCGTATGCACAATAGTACGAGTCGTCGTCGGGGATATTAGAAGGAGCGTCAACAAGGACAGATCGATTGGGCGAGCCAGGAGGCGATAAAAAGAGGTCAAGATGCGGGGCACTCAAGCTCCAAAGCAGAACCACCAAGCACAGACCCGATGCCTCAGCAGTCTTTGTGAACCGTACAAGAGAGGGAGAGAACGCGGAGGATGAAGCCAAGATGGAGATCAAAAGTTCGGAGTCGGAGAGAGGAAGAGAAGGCTGGAAGCGAAGCAGCTCGGACGAAGTGGGGACGCAGAGACGCCTTTGCTTTACCGGTTTGAGCAGCGCCTGTAATAGTGAGCGTAATTAGTGCTGTTCGCCGCCGCAGCCTTCTGTAACGTGCGCTGCGCAGGAAAAAGTAGCCCCACGCCGAAGGTAGTCTTGTCCACCTGGAGTCAAGATTTGGACAGCGAGAATAGAAGGTCCTTGGCGGGAGACGGCCGTGACATCACATGACATTTGAACTGCATTCTTGTTGCTAGGCGATGCCATTCCCAGTATGAGCAGGTAATAGTGTCTTAGAACCATATAAACTTTCATAGAGGTAAAGCGGTAATTTTATTCCACCATAAATAGCTTATGCAGGCATAGAAGCGTCATTTGGTAGCCATTGGACAGTACCAGACAAGCTGCAGAAGCTGTAGCTGTGGAAGCTACCCCTCCACGCGGCATCATCAATTAACAGGGTAAGCTCGGCGCTTCAACGAGCGGGTTCGATGGCGATGCGCCTGTATCCAGATGAAGATGAACAAAATGCTATATGTATATCACTTATACATGCATTTCATTTATTTATTTTTTCACATTAGTTATCACACTTTTAAGCTATAAAACAGTGCGCCTATGCCTTTACAGCCTCAGCAGCCGCAGCCTCAGCACTCTTCCTCGACCTCGCTCCCAAAACCGCCTTTCCCACCGAACTATCATTGCCCTTCCCCAGCTCCTGCGTGATCCAAGCCCCAATATCCGTCACCGCATCCAAATCAACCCCCGTCTCCATCCCCAGCGTCTCCATAAAGTACACCATATTCTCCGTCGCAACATTGCCCGTTGCGCCGGGGCTGTAAGGGCATCCGCCCAAACCGCCCACGCTGCTGTCGAATATCCGGATGCCGTGCTCCAGCGACACGGCCGTGTTGACCAGCGCCTGGCCGTAGGTGTCATGGAAGTGCATCGCAATGTCCTCGGTGCGGATGCCCGCCGAGGCCATGCACTTCAGCAGCGCGCTCGTCCGCGGCGCGGTGCCCATGCCGGTGGTGTCGCCGAGTGAGATCTCGTCTGCGCCGGACTCGAGCAGGTCTGTGGCAATTTCAGCCACCTTGTGAGGGTCGACGTCGAAGCCTTCAAATGGGCAGCCCAGGACGACGGAGATGTAAGCTCGAACGCGGAGTCCCAGGGCCTTGGAGTCCTGGATGACAGCCTTGAAGCGTTCCAGCGATGTCTTAATGTCGCAGTTTAGGTTCTTCTGAGAGAAGGACTCTGTAGCAGCCGCAAAGACGGCCACTTCCACAGCTGGCTTCGTAACATCAGGGTCTAGCTGTGTAGCAAATCTTCCCGGATTCTGCTTGAGCAGCTTCTCTGCATTCTGCAAGCCCTTTATATTCGGTGCGAGGAAAGAGTAGGTAATCGGAACGGGAGCCTCAATTTTTTGTTGCAGGATATGCTCCAAGATCTCGTCCGAATTTGCCATCTGCATTACTTAAAGTCAGTCTGAATCTCCTTCTTCATTAAGCAAAGGTGCATTCTCTTACCTGAGGTACCCATTTCGGCGCAACAAAGGACCCAGCTTCGATGCTCGTCAAACCCGTCTTCGCCAACCGCTCAATCAACTCAATCTTAGTGGCCAGCGAAATGGCCTTCTTCTCGTTCTGCAGTCCGTCTCGTGCGCCGACCTCGACTATCCTGACTCGATTGTCGGATGACGTCTGTGCTCGGCTGGCCGTGGCGAAGCCTCTGTGCACGTACAGCGGCGCAGAGCGCCTGCACGCCCGGCAAATGGAGGAACGAAGAAGAGACATGGTGAATTATGGTGATAAGAGAAAGAAATTCTGGCTGAGAAAGGCAGATTTCGCCAATTTCTTGTGGCTAAGGAGGTAATACTATGCAGCTTGGAGCGGCCGTTGGTTTAGTCGCAGCGGGCGGCGATTGTCGCGTAGTATCGGCCCGTGGCACCACCCCCGGACGGCTATTGCGAGTCGGGGGGTAGCCCTCCGCAATCCTCGGCTTAAAAAGGAGCGCCTGTTAAAAGAGGATGCACCCGTGCAAATTCGGACCGCGGACTAATTAAACAACACCTTGATACAGTCTTGCCAGGTAATGGAGGATCATAAAGATTTACTGTAGTGCTTCGGTAATATATAGACAATATTTGCAAAGCTATATCATTTTGGGGCTGTCTAGATGTCTTAAGTGTCATGGGCAATATCACAGTTTGGGCACAAACGTTGTAGATTATTAACCGTCTCCTTATACACCAATTGCTCGAATAAACTCTTATAGATAACAGCGTCTGTTGGCTTCTTCCATTTACAGATTTGCTTTTTAACATTAAAAACTGAGGCTTGCGACCTAATAAAGAAAATACACCCCCTGTCCAAGAAGCCACGGGGGCGGGATTAGGTGGTACCGATTTTGACAGTCCATACCCTCAATATCCATGACTCCAACAGCAAAAAGAAAAATCAAACTTAGTACTCAGCCTCCATCTCCTCGTTCTCGAGAGAGTCGGCAGCAACCTCCTCGTAATCGCGCTCCAGGGCAGCGAGATCCTCACGGGCCTCGGAGAATTCACCTTCCTCCATACCCTCACCAACGTACCAGTGAACGAAGGCACGCTTGGAGTGCATGAGATCGAACTTGAGGGACAGGGATGACCAGGCCTCGGCGATGGCGGTGGTGTTGGACAGCATGCAGCTATAACAATGTTAGATCAAAATTACTTTGGACAATTTGACGGGGAAAAAAAAACTTACACAGCACGGTTGACCTTGGCGAGATCGCCGTTGGGAACGTTCTCGGGAGCCTGGTAGCAGATACCGAGCTTGAAACCAGTGGGGCACCAGTCGACGAACTGGATGGTGCGCTTGGTCTTGAGGGTGGCGACGGCGTTGTGGGCGTCGTTGGGGACGACATCACCACGGTACAGCAGACAGGTGGCCATGTACTTGCCGTTGCGGGGGTCGCACTTGACCATCTGGTTGTTGGGCTCGAAGCAAGACATGGTCATCTCCTGGACGGAGTTGGCCTCGTGGGCGGCCTTGGCAGCAGAGATGACGGGAGCGTAAGCGACCAGAGGGAAGTGAATACGAGGGTAGGGGACCAGGTTGGTCTGGAACTCGTTGAGATCAACGTTGAGGGAACCATCGAAACGCAGGGAAGCGGTGATGGAAGAAACGACTGCATCGACATGTTAGCATGCCCGCTCTTTTCAAACCTCTCAGCAAGTCATCAAATATCGGATCCAACTTACCCTGAGCAATCAGGCGGTTAAGGTTCTCGTAGTTGGGGCGCTCGAGGCCGAGGTTACGGCGGCAGATGTCGTAGATGGCCTCGTTGTCGACCATGAAGGAGCAGTCAGAGTGCTCCAGGGTGGTGTGAGTAGTCAGGATGGAGTTGTAGGGCTCAACGACGGAGGTGGCAGTCTGGGGAGCAGGGTAGACGCAGAACTCGAGCTTGCTCTTCTTGCCGTAGTCGACGGACAGACGCTCCATCAGGAGAGCTCCGAAACCAGAGCCGGTACCACCACCGAAGGAGTGGAAGACGAGGAAGCCCTGGAGACCAACGCAGTTGTCGGCAACACGTCGGATCTTGTCGAGAACGCCCTCAATCAGCTCCTTGCCGACTGTGTAGTGACCACGGGCGTAGTTGTTGGAAGCATCCTCCTTGCCGGTGATCATCATCTCCGGGTGGAAAAGGTTGCGGTAGGTACCGGTTCGGACCTCGTCGACGACATTGGGCTCCAAGTCGCAGTAGATGGCACGGGGAACGTACTTGCCCTGGCCTGTTGGAAGCAGGTTAGAGGTGACATATTCCTGACGGCTGGCGAAAACACGGTATTCGTAAACATACCAGTCTCGGAGAAGAAGGTGCTGAAACCCTGATCGGGGTCCTGAGCCTTGCGCTCCTCAGTGAGGTAACCATCGGGCTGTAAAGCAGAGAAAAAGAGACGTTATTAGCTTCGTGATTTTGGGCGTGTGCGAGAGATTTGTAAACATTGGCTCAAAAAGCCATAGAACGGGTGACTATGTACCTGGATACCGTGCTCGAGGCAGTAAAGCTGGAAAAGAGGGAAAACGTTAGCCTAGATGCCCAAGAAACAACAACAAATCACGGGTGCCAATGGCAGAGCTACTCACCTCCCAGCAGGAATTGGCAATCTGGCAACCAGCCTGGCCGACTATCCTCCAAAAGTTAGCATCGTCAGTCAACTCGTGGATTTGGGCGCCCACGATGCGGTGAAGCGACGCGTTTGTTTGGTGGGGAGAGGGGGCCTAAAGGGGCTTCCCCTCGGGTCGAGCTAGCACGCACCGTTGATGCTGATAACCTCACGCATGGTGAATGCTGTTTCTGTGATGTGTGGACGGTTGAGACGAAGTAATAGGAATAGGGAATGAGTGCAAGATTGAGCCCGGGGAAAGCAAAAGAAAAAAGGCTTTTATTACGGGGTTCCAGAGGGAAGAGGTGAAAAGGACAGGAGGATGGAGAACTTGCAGCTGGTTCGTAGAAACGAGGTGGGGGGGAAATTTGGACGGACAGGGGGGGCAGCACCAGGAAGAGCGCAGAGGAGGAGGGGAGGTTTGTTGACTTTTTTTCTGCTGGACGGGGGGTCCAGGCGTGGCTGGAACAGGTAAGCGCGTCTGCGAGTTGAGCCCCCTGGTCGCCTCACCGCTCTAGGCGGGCAGCGGATTATTACAGCAGTATATTGCCGAGATTGGACGCTGGCAGAAGTGAAGCTATCTGTTCTAACACGGGTGCTCCATCACAAAGAAACAGACAGCGCTGGATTATAGCTAGCAGACACGTAGATGCAAAATGTAAACAGTGTAGCAGCTATCGCGAGTGTAAACACTACTACTGGGCGGCTAATCCGTCACCAAGCAAGCTAACACCAGACAGCTTAGGTGCCACAGCCTAGTACCTGAAGACAGAGAGCTCTGTGCCTGTTGGCAAACGGCACGGCTCAGCAGCGTGGTGCCCAAAAGGGGGTCTAGGAGGTACTGTGTACATTGGATTCTGTACGCCGGATGGCCGATGGGTGACATCTAAACAATACACGTTCAACCATCAGCCAATAGCCTGGCCGTCTCTGGCGATGGAGCGCCATTGCACTACCTAGACTATTTCAACATCTTTATATACTTTCAAATACTCAAACTAGCATTCATCTGCTCTGCATCGTCATGTCCACCATATCGTGCACGCGTCTCACTAGTCCAGCCAGCCAGCCGCCACGACTTGCCACCATCGCCGCCTAACCAAAAGGCGGGTAGCGGGCGATCGAATCCAGGAGCTGGCTTGATCAAGCACAGGTACCGTGTACATGCGCGGAGTTAGCCCCTCCCTCGCAGCTGTCCTGAACAGGGCCCGCTGAGCACCGCTATCGCCTCAATTACCAAGCAGAGCGGGTAGAGGAGACCGAATGCGACTACGAAGTGCTTTCTGGTATCAGAATAAACACCCAGCGGAAGGCAAGATGTTGTACCAAAAAGGAGGCTTCAAACAGTGGTTAGCAATACCAGATGCCAATTTGACACACAGATGAGAGAAATACAGTCATTTTTCTTCTCCCATAATTGTACTGTTTGTCTTATCCAACATCCCACATCTGCATCCTATTCTATCCTCTCCTTTTCTCAAAGACCACTGCTTGGCCAACCCACTCCCGTCTCGGAACGCTATTGATTAATGCCTGTAGCCATATATTACTAACAGAACGCAAACACCCAAAGAAAGATGCCAACATGTGCCACCATGTCTGTTTCTGAATAAATAGCACCGCATCTCCCGGTATCTTCCCCAACCACCGGCTTCCCCCTTAGCCTATCTTCCCCCAAAATCGTCCAATCCCCCTATAAATTCTTCTCCCAGTCCTCTGGATAGCTCGCTGAGAGTCCCCCTCCCTTTACGACCAGGGCCCTCCCGAATCGATGGGTTCGCCCAGACTTGCCAGCACAGCTCTCCACTGTAAATGTGGTCAAGTGCTCTGTGCTGGCCCGGCCATGGACCGTGACAGGGAAGCCCCATAATGTCATTGCTAGCCTCCTGACGCCCCGGCGATCGCTGTAGTGCGTTATTGCGACTACAATCAGCTTGAGACATGATTGATCCTATTTCATGCTCAATATTCATTGCCACTTATCAGAAATGCTCATACTCGTAGTATGTACCTATCACTAGTGTAAGACCCACGAATAGTATCTGTGAAGGGAAAAGTCTGCCCAAAGCGAATCTTCCACCCGACAACGCGTGGTACATGTACCTAAGAAGGAAAGGGTTTCCAGAAGCCCATCGGAACGATATTGGAGCCAGGATAAGCAGGTCGGCTAGACCTTTTACGACCCCATGCCTTTTGACAGGAAAAGGAGTAGATGTCATTGTCTATTTTACCCGTAATTGTGCATCAGCGTAACACTGAGTGCATAAAAGGGCCAGCCAGTCCCGTGATGAATTCAAGCTGCCCGACGACAATACCGAATTGATATCCGTGGCCACTCAAATATTAATTAGGCAATGATGATCATCCAAAGCCAAATTTCCCATAACACTAGCTAAGGTAGCTCGCTCAATCCGCCCTTAAAGGAATGATGCTACAGCTGAGTTAGCAGACTGACAGAGTCTTCAGAAGAAGGCATTGCCGGTCGAATTAAGATTTGCCTTTGCTATTAAAGCGCTGTGAATTTGAAGCTTTCATCGCAAATACGACCAAGTTACTCAATGATATGAGCTCTATTGTTTCTCTCTCAGCTATCGTTGGAATTAAATTTTATTCAAGAGCTAGATGCCCTTACATGTTGTATGGTTGCAGAGGGCTACACACCAGCGAACGTGCCAATTAATATAAATGCATTCTTAAGAGTAGGAAGGGAAAGTATCTAGAGGGTTTCGCATGTAGATTCGCCCTTTTCTCCGTTAACTATGAATATTACAATGCTTCTAATTCGAATCGGTTTTGTTCATCATAGGGTACCCGTTGGTACGTACCTTGCCGCTAGCAAAAGACGGCCGGCCAATAGCAAGCGCGCGCTGCCGCCACTATCCAGATCCCGTAACCACAGCTTCGCGATCCATTGAATGGCATCTTCATCTCAGCTTGACCATAGCTAGTTGAGCTCCAAATCAACACTCCAATCTTAAGATTCTTCACCTGAACAATTCTAATTGAGACAAATCTCACTCATTCACTCAAACAACAAACTACAGCACCGCAACAAAACTCTCAACACGCCAAAGCAATGCTCTCCCTCAAGCCACCTCATCGCCGCCATCCTCACCAATCATCTTCCATCCTCTTCCTTCTCCTCCCACTCCTCTCCTTCTTCTCACCAACCCACGCCAACACCGAAAAAGCAATCTTCATAGCACCTGAACCCATCACGCTCTCCAACATCCCACCAGCCCTTAAAGACCAGAATATTCCCGTCCTCGGCCCATCCACTCGCTGGTCTATACGCACCAACCTCACTCGCGTCTTTCCACTCTCTCAGGAAGAAACAGAGCAAGAAGAGCAAGGATATCCATCATGGCTGCTTCTCGATAACCTCACGCCAGGTCAGCGCTATGAGCTTCGCGTTTGCTGGTCCGCACTTGTAAGTATCTGCTGCATTTTCTCACTTGAAAAGTTACCACAAGCTCGTATGATATACGATGCATACATATACGCGTATGAGTATATGGCATTTTGTCTTTCCACCTTCATCACAGACAATCTCTTAAATCAATCAAGGTGAACATGTACTCACATTCCCAAGCAACCAACCGCCTTCACTCTAGACACCTACACCCTCTCCACTATCTTCTCAACGCCATCCCTCCTCCAGTCTCTCACTCAACACACCACAACGTCAACTCAACAACAAATCGTCGACGAAGAAACAGAAATCCATCAACAGAAATCGTCAAACCACCCTCTAACAGCAGCAAATGGTTCTTCCGTCCTTCTACTACGAGTCCTCGCCGCAGCAGACTACTTTTCCCACCACTCATCGCTCATGAAGGACCCTCCCCCGGTATTGGTCGACCTCATCCTGGACCCATATCTCTACAACGTTTTGCCTCAGTCGTTGGTCCCGACAGTGGGCTATATTGTCGTCATTAGCATCGTTTCATGGTTTGTAGCGCGCTGGGTTTCGAAGTCTTTGGTTTCTGTTGCTAGCTCTGGCGATCATGACCAGGCAAAGAAACAAAATTAAGCAGATGGAGTTTCATTTGAAAATAATGATGATGATAATAATAATACCTAATAATAAAGAAAATAATGATTAATACGCTCTCCCTGCATAATAGTACAAAGACTTTAATCTTGTCTCTCATTGCCCTCCGAATCCTCAGCAGCAAATTGTTTCTCAATTCCCTTGTCACATGTTACATAGTCGACATGCTCGCTTCAAACACATCACAATACAATATCTCATATATATCGTTGCCAGCGCGAGGGAAAAAAAAACATGAATATAAAAAACAAGCACCGGATATGCCTCCCTATCTACACAGATGCTACCAAAATTCTACTACTTAGTGTGCCCGTACCATGTGTTACTTTTCATGTCCATCGCTTCTCCTATTCCTATCACACTACCACACGCGTACGGGAAATTATAGATCCAACATTCTGTTGGCCAACAAAGGACGCTAGTCAATCACGGGAAATGATCATTCTCGTTTGAAAACCACAGTCGATGGGTCAGCTCAAAGGTGTATGCCTATTCTCATTGCGAGAACAAAGGTAAGGGGCTTCTTAGTAACCACTGCCGTATCCTCCGTGGCTTGGGTGGCTGCCATGGGGCACAGGAGGAGCGCCGTGTTGGTGAGAAGCACCTGATTGATGAGGAGCACCTGGTTGGTAAGGTTGCTGGCCATAAGGCTGCTGACCACTCGGCGTACCATATGATGGGTTGTAACCACCGCTGCCGGGGGTGGGTGGATACTGCTGCGGAGCTCCACCGGGCGGAGGAGGATATTGCTGGTGTTGTCCGGGCGGAGGAGGATACTGCTGTTGCTGTCCGGGAGGCGGGGGATATTGTTGGTGCTGGTGCTGTTGTCCGGCTGGCGGAGGATATTGTTGATGCTGCTGTCCCGGAGGAGGAGGGAATTGCGGCGACTGTTGCCCTTGTGGCTGGTATGGCGGATGGCCACCCGGTGTTGTACCACCGTAATTTTGTTGATGTTGCCCTCCGGGAGGGGCTCCATAGCCTGGCTGGTGTTGTCCTGGTGGAGCTCCATAGTTGGGCTGATGTCCACCATGCTGTCCGCCTGGTGAGGGAGCACCGTAGCCCTGCTGGTGAGAAGGTGAACCATAGGATGGCTGCTGCGGTGCGTAGCCACTACCTCCGTGCTGTGTTGAGTGCTGGTCGTGCGATCCGCCGTACGGACTGGGAGGCTGATTATGCGAGTATGATTGGCTACCACCGTATGACTGCTGTCCATAAGGTTGGCCGCCAGGCGGTCCTCCAGGAGGAGGCGGAGGGTACGAGTTATTGTGGCCCGAAGGAGGGCTCTGATGAGAGCCCGTGTGAGATGTCGAGGACGTTGCCGCGTGGCCAGACCCATGAGTAGACCCTGGAGGATTGTAGGTCGGCGCTGAGCCAGAGTATGTGTTACCGCCCGATCCTGAATTCGAGTAGCCAAAGCTCGAGTTTTGCTGCATGTCGTAAATCATCTCTAGTCAGCATTCCTCTTCCACCAATATCCCGAGCCTAGCATGTCGGGAGACACAATGATTTGCTTACACCGTGACTTGGTTTGTCTCCGCCAAATAATCCACCCACCACACCAGCCAGACCGCTTGAATGTTGCGATCCGCCGCCTGAGGAGCTGCCTTGACCTTGGTGGTAATTTTGCGGCTGCGAAGGTTTGCCAGAGGACGAGAACAGGTTCGACGCCAGCTGTCCAACCAGTTTTCCGGCAATGGAATCTTTACCACCGCTGCTACCGGAATGTCCTCCGCTACTCCCATGGGAGCCACCGCCGAGGAACTGAGCAGCCAGGCCGCCCAGGGGATTTCCACCGCTGCCACCACCACTCGAACTTTTACCGCCCGTGAGTGCGTTTAAGGCTAGAGACTGAAGCACAATTGAAGATAATCGTCAGCATATATATGATCTCAGATACCCTAGCTTTACGTAAAAGAGAGAGCCCAGAGATAACTGCTTACCCCAAGTCCACGCTCGCCAGCTTGGCCATCAGGCAGGATGGGCTCCATGGTTCCATCCGAGTGCTTTATAGTCTGCGAGCCGTCCGGGTGCGTGATGACCTGAGGCGCCGGTGAGCCGTAAGGATGTTCTGCGCCAGGAACCGGAGTGCCTGTCTGGACGGGGTCGGTGGGAACATCCCACTGCGAAACACCAGTGGCCAGTTGGACGTAGTAGTACTTTCTGCTGGATCCATCCCACTGCGCGATCCAACCAGCGGGCAGGCTTGGAGGCGCAAAGGTAGGGCCCTCGGCGCCTGGAGTCGAAGTACCCGGCATCTTTCGGTTTCACTGAGCGAGCAAAGTATTTGTTTCCTTCCCCGCCTCAATTGTATTGCCAAGGTGTGGGTGGTTCGAGAAGTGGCCGTGCGGTCTGGAGAGCCGTTCGCGGGGGAGGGGAGACGATGGTTGTCAGGCTTGCAAGAAGCAAGGGCCCCCCTTTGGAAAGGGAAATGGAAAACGAAGCAAAAAAGAACAGAATAAAGACGAGAGCAAAGAAGCGAAGAGAAGGAGGAAGAGGAGAGGGTTAAAAAGAGAGGGGCGGCGAGACTAGAAAAAGAGAAGAGGAGAGGGAGGGAACGAAGATGGATGGCAAGTTTGCGATTGTCACCCAGAGACGCTGCTAAGTCAGCTGCAAAGCGTTAGCCGCAGGCCTTTGAAGACTTGGAAGCACAAAATCGACAGGTGGGGTCCGATGAGCGCCTATTTGGCCTGCTGGGGCGGCCACCTGTAGATTCTTCAACAAGGCCGGGGATGAACAGATGGATAAGAATGGAGACTTTGCTTTGTTCCTTGGCGGAATTGGAGCCCAATGAGTCACGGAAAACGAGCGTTTATCTGGTTTATCCTGGCGTCGGTATTGCGCGTGTATTACTTCTGCGTCACACTCTATGCTATGTGCCCAATATTACATGTAATGCTAGGTAAGGTGCCCTGGTACGCCAAATAAGCCACTGTCAGGTAGTCAGGGACATGGATGCTGATGACTATAGAACTCTAAAGAGATTTAGGCTGCTCTTCACAAGACATACGCGGAAGAATATCTGAGCACGCAAGCTGTGAAAGCAATGATCAAAGCGGTAGCATTAAGATGTTGGGACGTACTACTAGTAGGTAGTAGTGGTCAGGATGGAGTTATTCTTCAGCCCGGTAGCGGGTACCGCTGCTGCCCAATGACCAAACCCTGAGTCTCAAGTATATGTTACTCGGAACTTCTTCCGGCGCAGATTACTCTCGGCGGCTCTGCCGTTGTCAAATATCTCATGAACAAGGCACCGGACCTGTAAGCATAGCCCCCAACCCTCCATCCACTGTTCATCGCCAACGCCGCTCCTCCAGCTGGGCTCGGGTGGCGCAGTGGCCCTGCTGCGCTCGAATTGGTGTCTTTTTCCCACCTTGGCTCCCATTTTCTTCTGTTCTTGTTATCTTCTACTGTTAGGCTGTCTATTACCACTAGTATTACCCGAGCTCTCTGAAGTGATGCCAGGTTCATGTTGCCTCTCACGTGATGTTTCCGCTGGCGGCCTCACAGATTCATCAGCAAGTGTGGCTTTGACCCCATTCTCTTATACACAATACAGCAAATGACTTCACAGAGAACACAGCATGCAGCCAATATGTCTAAAAATCACAAAGTCTTTATTTTATCCTTAGGTCTCTCAATATCAACACGTAGGAGGTATCTTGTTTCATCCAATTTTCAGCGTCATGTGTTCCGCCCACCGTGATCCTAAGACCCATTTCCCCTTTGGCCCCAATCAATGAAAGAAATGACAAAATAGTGAGCAAAAAAGTAGCGTAACTCTTCCAATGGCTGCCGGCAACCGCTATGAGAAGAACGAGGAATGAATGAATGAGTGAGTGACTGAATAATAAGTGACCAATTGAAAAGTTGTTCAGCAAGGGAAAAAGTGTGCAAGAAGGAGAGAATGACGTTGGTATAGTCGTGAAGTGGCGCTATTGCTTTGTCCACTGGCAGTATCAGTCTTTTTTCTCATCCCATCCGAGAAGGCGCACGTTTTCCACGACGGTGTTCATAGACGAAACGGCGACTTCGGACAAAGCCTGGGCTGCTTCGCTTCTGAGCCGACACAAAGGCATCGGCCAGTCCGGGCTTACATGGGTTTCCCAGAGCCACAGGCATAGTGACTGACCACAGTCCGGCAGCACATCGCTGGTATGACAGTCCGTCAGACTGGCAGTTATACTGACCCTCTTTAGAGCACTTTGATCCTGCGGCCGTCGAAGTGTTTGTAGGGGCTGTGCCATTGGAAAACCCGAAGGGGCTTGAAGGACTGGGAGAAATGGAATTGCCGCTGCCATTGGTAGGCTGAGGCTGAGACACGGTGACTACCGAAGAGGTGGGCACGGATGGTTCAGTCGAAGATTCATGTTTGCTGGAGCTGGTGAAGGCGACGGGAGCTGTTGGATCTGCCGAGGGCGCAGTGACGAAAACACCACCCGGAAGCTGGGAAGCGGAAGCAGAAGTTGGAGCCGATGTTGAGGCAGGCTGAGAAAACTCTCTGTCACTGGTTCCTTTGTTAGAATACAACTACCTATCGATGACGGAGAATGGAGGCGCCTACATCATCTGCACACGGCCATGGGCAGCCGCGGCCAGCCCGAGGGCGACGGCGGCAACAGTATTGAAGAGTCTCATTATGGCTGGTGGCGCTTCAACAGTTTGTTCTGTTTGCAAAGGAATGATTCTTCTTGGGCACAGTGATGTATGTATATATGCGTTGATATACGTATGCAGATTCAAGTCCAGCCCGATTCACGAGGGTAATCGAAATTGAGTAATGAAGAGGAAAATATCGAAGAAGAGGAAGCAGGGGTCGAGTATAAGTAGATGAAAATTGCTAGAAAATTAGAAATAGGTGAACAGGGTATTGAATCTCAAGTCACAATAGAACAATAGGTAGGTATGGAGTCGAGAAGCGGGATTCGCCTTTGTAAGTTTCGATGTGAGAGACCCGAGTTTGAACAGCAACGCCACAGGAAACGAGAACAGAGATAAAGAGAGAAGAAGAAAGAGGCGAGAAAGGGAGAAAAAAAATTGAACAACCAAAACGCATTTAACTTGATAAGAGGAAAAAATATGAGACAGCCTGCGAACAGCCATCGAGGAGGTAATCCACTTCTCTTTATATAACCCGCCGTGCATTAGTTGTCAACTAACTGAAACAGAGCAAGAAACAAGTCTCATTGATTATCCTGTTCAAACTACACACCTAGCTGGCAAACAGTCACTTTAACCCTCGCTATTCGCTGGACTAAAGTCTCGCTCATCTGTACCCATGCCCAACGTACATGATCCATTCATGTTGATGCTACCTTGTGCACGTAGCCGCGCAAATAGGCGGCTAACAGCCAGTCACGCCCTCCGATCACGAAACAGGTTTCAGAGCAAGGCTATCGGCAAAATAGCATGTCACTCCGTCTTTTACCTTTTATCTCATCCAAATGATAATACCTTGTGCCTGTTTAATACTGTCGACCAAACGCTACTATTCGTGCCAAAAGCTGGTGCTATGAAGGACACCTTTCTATCTTGACCCAAGGCGGAGGGTAGCATTTATCTGTTGGAGGGTTTGAAGAGAACGAAGAAGAAGAAAAAGGCATTACAACTCCGTCATTTTTAGTCAACGTCTGCAATATAATCAGCTTGATAGATGCGCAAACCCATGTGTACCCGCGGGATGCTCCATATTCCATGTATCAACTTGACGCTCTCCTCCTCAAAAGCACGACATTTCAACTCTACCTACCTAAGGTCGCCAAGCATATACTTTGTATTCTTCGTTCTAGCTAGTAGGTAGATACCGAGATACATTGTCACCGCAAAATTGAACCAATTAGAAATGAGTCCTATGAATCCCCTCACATTCATTTATAGGCTATAGGCGTGTGTTACACCAGCCAGCCTTGTCTCTGCCCAGTAGGTACATGTATATATCTCCCCCGCACCTCATTGTATCACCTATTTGATATTCCAATGTCCCTAATGTCACACGCAATCAAGACCAAAGGCAGAACTATACCAGCAAATTACCAGTATGGCGAAAGTTGACATTAGCTCCACAGCCCATTCACATGGCTCCCTTCCAGCTATTGAAGCAGACTCCGGGCCACACAATTCAACCGCCTCTGCATATAAGCGATACGCAGTGTACTCTCCCAACGAGTGGCTTCTGGAATCAATCACTTCAACTGTGGCTCTTGGTCTCGTGATTGCCCTTGCGACTATATTCTGGTCCGTGGACAATAAGCCTCTCTCTGCTTGGACCAGTCTCGTTTCCCTAAGCACAAGCATTTCGATTCTGACATCTGCATACGCCAGTGCCTTGATGCACGGAGTGAGCGCGTTTATTGGGGCAGTCCAATTGGCTTCACTCCAAGAACCAACCCCGTAAGCTTGCTGACCTCGAAACATTCGATCAAGCCAGTCGCGGTATTTGGGGGTCTGCTCTGATGCTTACCACCGTCAAGTGGAATCTGGCCACCATTGGCGCGGTGCTTACCATCGTGCGATTTTCCTTCTCGCCATTCGCACAGCAGGTGGTTCTTCTTGAGCAGCGAGAGGTCGTTGTCCTTACTGCGAATCACGCCGCCTTCGGATATGCACACAATTATAGTCGGGAGGCAATATTTGACTTTACATCAAAGCCCGTCGGTAGGTAAGCATCACTCTCCACATACATGTACCCAGGTATACAAGATTTATAACTGACAAGGCTCCAAACCCAACTAAGGAACTACCCTCCGGATGCTGGTATGCAGGGCGCCATCCTCCAAGGTGTCTATGGCGTCAACACCACATATCATTTCAACTAGTCGCAATGTGCCTTTATGGAAGCCTTCAACGCTTGCAGTTCTAGCTTGTCACCATAACGAGCAGCTTGAGGTACTGCAAACATCAGGCAAGGGCATCAAAGAGATTCAAGACGAGGCAAAGACTTTCAAGGTAAAACTACAATAGTAAAGCCAAGTTGAAATGGTTATTGTTCAAATATTGAAGAGGAGAAAGAAGATAATGAGATCCAAGTCAAAACGAAGGCATTCAAGGTGTATATACAATACTGTCAAGCCTAAAATTATACACGCGTGGACTCACTGGATAAAATCTTATGCTGCTACTGCTGCTACTGTTGTTATATATACATTTACGGTCTAGTGTTTCTTATACAAAATTTAATGGAAATGTTAACTGGAAATTTTAGAAGAGGAGGAACAAGATAATCCAAGTCAGAAGAAAGATATTCAAGATACAGTTACGGTAATACTCGGTCCAGAATAATATGACTACCTACCTATATAGACTTGCCAGATAGAGCTTTCTTACATAAAGTCAAGTTGCCGCCATCTTATCGTACTTATCTCAAGCTGACCATTGATTTCTGTAACTCTTTGTGTTATAGCTAATCAACGCTTCTTTGCCGAAAGCTGATAAAGGCCACTAAGGTTATATTTTCCATACCTGATTATTAAGGGCACTGACGGAGCAATTGATCGTTTGTAACAAACGAGGAGAGGGAGGAAGCATTGTAATTCATTATTCTTGTCAATATCCGTACGAAAGAATTACTCGAATAGCACGTATATTTCATATGTAGGGAACATCTAACATTCCATACTAGTATGCAAATGTAGGTCGACAGTTGACCCCTGCCGGCAATTTTTATCGACTTTCAATTTGATCGCTCAGCTCGGGCCTATAGCATATAACACCTATATCTAACTCTACCTTACACAATATTCACCGGGTAAAGGTAGTAGCAGTACTCTCTTACCATTAAGTGTATATCCACCCACCCGCTTGAGCCTCTCTCCAATTACGCTCTTACACACTCAATGGGTCCATTGCCTACCATCTCTGTGAGACGTAAAGAGTGGACAAGTTGAATAGCTGCCCTTACGCCTCATCGCCCTCTTTCAATCGTCTGAAAGGGGCATCATTTGTGTTTCAAATCATCATCGTTGGAAGTCGTTATCAAATCCCGCCGCTCTTGCGACTATTTTCTCCCTCTCCTTCTGCGACGCTGCTGCTGCTGTTGCCCTTGTTTGCCCCTTTTCATTCTCGTCTCATCCTGCTAAGCTATATGACACCCGTGCAGCATCAAAGCATCGCCTAGCCTCTCTAAGCGGACTAATCTATTGCTGCACCACGTGTCTAAGCCCAAAGCTCATCCTCTGCCCTCATAGATGCTAAGCCATCCTAATCTTTGCTGTTGAAAATGGAATGGCTGTCTCATCAAATGCTCTGACTGGAGCTCTTTAGGTTCGGCCTCTGCTGTTAGCTGCTCTGCAAGCCTCATGCTGATGCCACCTGAGCTTTCATCAGGGCCCCGTGGGCTCGATTTGCTACTTGGTACATCGGCACAGATCATAGTAGAGATCACTCTCCAACGGCCGTCTCATAGCCCTGATTGGGCATAAAGACCATCATTCCAAATGTAGACGTAAACTGTAAACGCTCATGACAATGCCAATCACAGCTGTTCAATATGCTTCTTCAACTTCTTCCCCTTCTTCTTTTTTTTGGTCTGTTTGTTCAAGAAATTATTTTATGTTGTGTTCCTTTGCAAGATAAGATACCGCAAAGTAATCCAGAGCTGTGATGGAAAGCCAGAAAATGTCGTGGTGAGCGAATAACAGCCAAAACCCTCGAACAGAGAGGCAGCGCTCAGGATGACCATTCTCTTCCCATTTTTGCAGATCTAATGATGCGTCTTCTGATGATCTATTTTGCCTCATTGGATCCCTCAGATTCCTGGTTCTGGGGGGAAGTCGAAGCCGTGCGATTGGCCTGCGGGCCGGGATGCGGGTGACTCTGCGGTACATGATGCTTGTTGCTGTTATTGTTGTTGTTGTAATTGCCGCCACCGTTACTGGGCGGTTGTGGGCTATAATGATGTGGCACGTTTGTCGCATAATGCTGAGGTCCAGGTCCGTTGTAAGGTCGCGTATTAGACACTACAAAATGTTAGCCCTTAAAGATTCATCTCGAGTCAAGAATAAAGGGGCGTCACTGACTTGGTACGCCGGTTTGCGCTGGCCCAAATGCTGGCTGGCTGTATTGAATATTAGGGCTCATTCCGTACATGTTATGCCCCTGCTGAGATCCCTGATGCACCATCATGGGCGCCGCTGGCCGTCCCGGGCTGGGATAACCATTTGCTGCTGGCACCGGCTGTGGTGGTCCTGAGGGCGGCATGAACTGCGGATAGTGTGCACCTGGGTGCATCAAGTGAGGGCCGCCCATCATGCCCTGAGGTCCTGGGATAAACTGTGGCTGCATCATCATCGGCGTGCCCAACTGACCCTGCTGCGGTGCGTAGTGAGGGTTGTTAGAGAAGCTCCTAAATTGACCTAGCTGAGGGTTGCCGGCACCAAGGAAGACCGGCTGCCCATATGGAACCTGCGCGCCTGGGTTGACTTGCGGGTACGCCACGGGCAGCTGTCCCATACGGGGCGAAGCAAACGACTGAGCAGAGTTGGAATGCATCATCTGATGGCCATCATTGGCATACGCTTGATGAGGCACGGGCCCGTGTTGCGGTGTGTGCATCTGCATCGGAGGCATATGCGGGGACTGCCGTGGCATAATGTGTTGTGCACCATGCTGGAGATGGAACGGAAGCTGATGCTGATGAGGAGGCATTTGAGGCACAACATGAGCCGGGCTTGGAGTAGGCATACCAGAAAACGGCTGTCGCTCAAATAACTGCTTGTATGTGAGATGCATAGTCGAGTCCCTCTTTTCATCATCTTGTATTTGGCGCCAGGTGGGAATGGTGTCGTAGGCCGGGCGCAGGCCACCATTTTCGTCCCAGTTTCGGGCCTGTGGTCCCTGGGGCGCAGCAAAGGTCTTGATGTGAGATAAGATGAAGCACTTGTTGACATCGATAGACTTGGTCTTTCTTCGGATGAGCTGCTCCTGAGGATGTCCCGCTACGTTAGCGGGATCATGGACATGGTTGATAGCGACGCGGGGGCTGGATGTCGCGCTTGGGTGTCCATTAGGGTTGAATGACGCAGCGAATGGGCTTGGTCTGAATTCGTTGCTGTTGGGATTGAGCTTCGCTCCGAGATGACCGCTGGGACGCCGCGGGAAGTCCACGTTGTTAGAGGGACCAGTAGGCGGAACACGGTTATCGGAAGGATGCTGATGGGGCATGGGAGGCTGCGAGAACTTTTGCTGCTCCACGTTGCGGATGCGTTGCGCCAGCGTGCCACCGTTTGAATGTGGCTGCGAAACATGCTGAGGACCAACTCGGCCATTCCTATATCCTTGCTGGTGATACTGTTGCTGATTGAACTGCTGACGAGGGCCTGTATGGCGGCCAGGTCCGCCGTTAGGGGTGGTGGCTTGGGGCACGGGAGCTCCCCGAGGAGGCCTGGTCTCGGCCGCGACAGGTGCCGTAGATGTTGACGTCTGCTCGGCAGGCTTGGGCAGAGGCGTCTCTTTGGATGGAGTGGCATCCTTTTTGAGGGCGGCGTCAGTCTTGGCCTTGGCCATCTCCTCGGCGTTCTTTATAGCTTTGGCCTGAATCTCCCTCTGCTTGGCGGGATCCTTGGCGATGATGGACACCAAATCCTTGGGAACCGGTGTTGACAGCTTGAAAGAGTTTGCGAATTTCTTCAGCTCTGTCAACTTGACTTCCTTGTCCGCCTTTGCCTTGCTGCTTCTAGCTTTTTCGGCATTGAGACGTTGCTGTGAAGCAAACGATTTGAACGAGTTCAAGACATCACGCTCAACAGTCGATGTTGCGCTGGGGACATTCTGAGGTAGCTGAGTTACGGGACGAGCATTCGCAGTAGGGACTGCCCTGGCGGAAGCCGCCGACTTTTCTGCCGGCTTCTCCTCTGGGGTTTTGGTGTCTTTGGCCGGAGCAGAGGCAGGTGTTGGAACCGGAGTAGGGGTCTTGCTCTCAACGGGCTTTGAGTTAGATGGCTGGGCATCCACTGGCTTTTGGACCTCGGGCTTGGCTGAGGCCCCATTCTTGACAACATCAGAGGCCTTTCGCTGCTCAGGGGCCTGAGAAGGCTGCTTCTTCGGGGCAGTCTTGATCTGCGAAGATATGATGGCTGGGTCAAAAGGAGCGCCTGCAACTGTAGCCTGGGCAGTTGGAGCGCGTTTGGCTGGGGGCATGTACTTGCCCCCTTGTCCAGATGGGAGAGCAGGGAAATCCTGGCGACGAACACCGCTGTATCTGTGCGATGTGTTAGCACAAAAGGTCGCTTCGCAAATATTCCAAAGTAACACAGGCAAACGCTGCAAGTCACAACTCACTTGTCCTCCTCATTATCGTCAGCACGGCCTTTGCCGCCAGAATAATCCATGACACGTTCTTCAGCCACGTGGGCTGTAAGAGCTGCGCTGCGCTCAATCTCCCTAGCCTTCTTGTCTGCGGCTGCCATTCTCTCCTTGTACTTTGGATGGCTGCGATCGATTACAGTGGTATACATGTTTTCGTCATAGTCGGATTTGAGGCCAAAGCGCTTCTCGTTTTCGGCGAATTGGTCCCAGGCGCCGGAAGAAGAGGACTTTTCCAAACCACCATCGATAAACGTCTCACCAGAATCGGGGACCCATGCCTGCAGAGTTCTCTGAGGTCCTGAGTGGCCGTTCGAAATCGCAGTGTCGGTTTTGAACCCAGCTCGATTGCCTAGGACTACTGTTTAGCAACCTCGAGGAAGAAAGGTCGTGCGGAGGGAGAGCGCGCCAAAGGGAAGGCCGATTGCTTACCGTTTGCTTTTCCATCCGTCTTGGCCGAATTGCCCTGTTGAGGGTCTTTTCTTTGAGATGCCGGCGGCATACTGCTGAACTTTCTTCGCCGTGGGCGTAGCTTCCCAGAACTTTATTATCAAACCGCCACAGATTTCAACTGCCTGTCGTATCGAGGAAAGGTCGATGTGAGCAAACTCGCGCGTGTGTCGGCCCTTCGTGGGGAAGCTGCGTGAGTAACCTCGGGCTACTTCAATTAAAAGCTTAATATCTGGAATAACCATGTGTCAGTACAAAATGCGTATGATGGACTGCAAGACGAATCGTGGATTTTGGCGCAAGAGACTGGCAAGATGGGAATGCAGGGGTAGCAGATAGAAGGAGCATAGCCAATGGGGGCAATGCAATAAAGCAGGAAGGTCATCCCACCAGCCAAATCAGCCAAATTTTGCCGTTTGGGTTCTCGGAACGAAGCGGTATCCAGGGGAAAGCGTTTGAAGGTAGGATTGGGATAGACGAACCTTGTGGTGACGATGACGAGAGCTTGTGTCACTCAAGCAAACCGCCGAATCGAGAGAGAGTCGGCGTTCTTATAGCTGAGTTAAAAGAGACGAGGAAAGAGAGAAAGAGAGGAGACTTGGGAGGTTGCTAGTGGCCAGCGCTCACTCCTAAGACTGAACAAAAGAAGCATTAGCGAATCGTCTTTGGAGGCGCTCGCAGAGCAGAGACAGCGATTGTAGAAGGTCAAGAGGCCGAGGCGCAAAGAGGGCTCCTGGACCTGAAGTGGCAGATAGACCAAGAGGGGGGTGAATAGAAGACGCCGTGGGAGGGGACACGGAGAAGGAGCTGGGAACAAACAAAAGACGAGATGGTGCGGACTAGATACCGCAGATAAAGAAGTGGTGTGGTGTGCGAGAGAGTCACCGTAGGGGAAAAAAAAGGGTCGAAAGGCGGCGCTGCTCGGGTGTGGGGAAAAGCGCAAAGAGAAAAAGAGAGGCCAAGGATGCTTACCTGGGGGGGATCTTGAGAGTGGGAGAAAGAAAGAATCGCAGCTGAAAGGATGAACAAGAAGCAAAGGAACAAGAGGATCAGATCTCCGCCTGAACGTCCAGCTCGCCGCTGCTACGATTGCCTCGCAATGGGCAGAAGAGACGGGGAGAAGATGTAGTCGGAAAAAAAGAGAGCGAGTGTGAGAGCAAAGTGAAAGGGAGGACGAGGCGATGGTTATTGGATTCAGCGAGTGGAGGCGAGGCTTCGCCTTGCGAAGTACCCCGTGCCTACTTGGCGGGCGGAAAGGTACCATGCCGGACAGCGATGGATAGTGGGATAGAGACGTGCCAGACTGCTGCGCTGCACCGCTGTTGCCAGCGCTGAGAGCCACTACGACCCCTGCCCGCTTCCTGCCCCGGAGGCTAGCGGGAAGTAGCACCTAGGTACCGGCACGTTTGCACGACAACTAGACTTTAGACTCCGGCGGGCAAGACAACATGGCTTGAAGCATATACGATACAGTGTTGAGCGGCCTCTTCCAACTGTACAGGTTTCTACCTTTCTCTGTGTTGTCTCGTTGAGCATCACTTGGCTTGGGTTTGGGAGGCAGTGTCGATAAAATCAGGAGCAGAGGGCAGTAATACGCTGTAGATAGGTAGTTTTACGCAGTATATACCAGCACGTGTCTCTTGAGCTGGTGTTAAGCTCTGGCCAAGGGCGCTCCTCGTTGAAAACGTCCTGAGTCGCGTGTTTGTTCGTCCAAAATCGTGCGGCTCCAGAAATCCGCACCTTCATGCTCAGAATCTGCGGGTTGCTGCTGCACTCCAGCAACTTGCGTTGTTGTCACTTGCGCATTGGGCTTTGCAGCACGCCCTGCATCCACCGCGTTGTACCGGTACGCGGGCGACGGATGGCGGACTGCGCCGTGTCGACCCAGACGCCTAGCTTTCCGGGGCTTGTTGGGGCGAGTCTGAGATCTGCGGGAGCGGCGCCGAAACTCTGACGGCGCCATCGTGTACAGGTACCTACTTTCTGCCTCAATGGTTGAATGGTTCAATGTCCGTACATGCATTCAACACGCTCGGCAATGCAGCACTACATGCACTGAGCATTGGAATCTCTACTGCGTCAAGCACAGTGCCAGCAGTGCATTGCAGCAGAGCTCGGCGTGGCGCGGCCGTGATTCTCGGCTTTTCTGTGGGTATATCAGAGGAACCTCAAATTTTTTTTACTTTTACTCTTTGTCTGGAAACTTACTGGGATGGAGACATTTGAACATGTACAAAACGATCCGGAGCAGTACACTGCTAATTGTTGTTGATATGTACATGTATCGTCAATACTGCCCCTATCATTTGCTCTTTAGAGCCTTTGGTGCTAGTCTTAGCTATAGCCACGGCCCGAGGAAACGATCGGACAGGCGAACTTTCTGGAACTCTAAGAGCGTCATGCCGCGAAGACCATGCAGCTAGCCGGCGGTCTCTATTTCGGCACGACAACTTTCAGATCTTTTTCTTTTGCGGATTAAGATTCTTTTTTATGAACACAAACAAGAGAAGTCTTTATGTCTCCCTTTCTACTCATCTAATTTGATATCGTTTTAAAAGGGATATAGATACAACTGTATAAGATGTCGGCTCCAGCCGTTGTGGCTGTACGGCAGAGACAGCGCATACGCTATAAGATTACTTACATGATCCATTGATGAATGTCACACTGCACCAAGAGCTGCAGAAGTGCAAACAGCGGTGCTGATAGCGGTATTCACGCGACAGAGGCGAGACTGATAGGTCCAGCAGTTCACTATTACACGGTCATCACTATTTCAAAACAAATCGAGTAGATATAGACCGTCCACAGCAAAATACTAGGTACTAATAGGTATCATGGAAGATTCTCTACATCGTATTCGAACCAGGGCACTGCGCACTAGTCAGCCTGGCGGATCTGTACCCACCATAGCTCACCAGCCATGGCGCCTCAAAAGCGTTTTGACGAGAATCGCTCAACAAGGCGAAGACTCAATTTTCTCACTCACGCCCTTCTTTTCGTAAAAAAATTGTTCTATTGTTAGCTTTGCTTGGATAGCATCTGCATTGATATGAAAGAAGAAAGAAATTGCACAGCGCTCCCACTTGCCCGCACTTGAGCATCCTTGCCCTCTTTGATACTCTCGCTGTTAGAGGCTGATAAACGCAGGACTAGCAAGGGGGCCAAGACAATGGCGATGCAAATGAAAGGCCAAATCTCGCATTTACATTCAGTCTGTGAAAGCTATAAGCCCAAAATACTCATCCTATGAATTACTCTGCCAAAGAGAATTGCACAACCCTTCGGCGAATATTCTTTACTTGATTGATCATTCACTTGTCACTTCATCATCTTATACACCTTGTAGGTGACAATAGCAACACATGCCACTGCTTCAAACTCCTCGGGCGAAAGATAAAAATAGAATCAGGTCTACAAAATTTATGTAGCGCTTGAAAAAATTAACGTCTTGGCTAACCTCTCCATTGCCAAGCACCGTACGCTTCGTTTTTGTGCTTGGCAATGTGAGGAGAAAGGTATTTGTGCAGAAAGGTATTAATTGGGACTACTTGGGCATGTTTTGTAGCTCTTTGGCGTTTGCTTATATTCCCCATACCGCAAGCCAAATCTGCGCCTCCAGCCCGATTTTATCGCACGAAGACCATGTCATGCAGTAAATCAAATCAATTATTTTTATTCTCCTTTTTTTCCGGTATCAATATATAGGGTGGGCGGCAAATTCAAGGTCAAGATGGACAGATGCGCTTCAATGAGCAAAAAAGGAGATTTAATACAAGCGGCCTTTTTCACGCAATACCATGACTTTAACCTCCCCACTTCTAGATGACTCTGACTGTTGTACAAGCTTTTTACGCCCTAATGACCCCCTTTCTATACCCGCAGACCCAGCTCCTCAGCATAAGGCAGCACAAACAAGTCGCCAACGGAAGAGACTGTGGCCTTTCCATCGAGAAGGGTCTTGGCAGCCTAGAGAATAGCACATTCATATTAGTCTACTTCAACGGCAGGAGAAGAAAGTGAAAGCAAGGAGTGAAAAGAGCGACTTACAGTCTTCAGCTTATCAGCGGTAACAGCATCGAGAGACTTGGTCAGGGCAACAAGGTCCTGAACCTTGCCGTTGTTGACGAGGCCAGAGCCGGCCTGCAGAACGCTGGCACCGCGGGTCTGAGCCTTCTCCAGCAGGTTGAACTTGGCGTTGGCAATGGCCTTGGCCACGTCCTCCTTGCTCACGGTACCGGCAGCAATGTTCTTCAGGGCCTTGACAGTCTCCTCAGCGGCCTTGCGAACAGAGGCAGCGGCACCAGTCAGCTGGATAGTCAGGAGACCGGCATCAGAGTAAGCCTGGTTAGCGGAAGCAATGGAGACACCAGGGGTTCCAGCGGTAGCCTTGGACAGGAGGCTGAAGCCAGGAGCCCACTTGATGGTTGGCTGGGCGCCGAGCAGGGTAGCCAGGACCTCGATCTCGGGCTTGGAGCCGGTGCTGTCTGAGCCGGGGAAAGCAATCACGACAGAGTTGCCCGAGGCGTGGCTGGTTCGCTGCTCACCACCAAAGTACTTGGTGGCCTCAGTCTTGAGAGTCTGTCCGCTGCGAGCGGTAGCAGGAACGCCCTTGAAGAACTGGTCGACCCACTTGGACAGGGACTGCGCGCCAGCGCCATCAGCGACAACGGCAATGTTGGGCTTGGAGTAGACGACGTCGGCGAAGCTGGCAACGTACTCCTCGTTGACGTACTTGTTGAAGGGGGCGGAAGGAGAGGGATTCAAGGCGGCACCGAGACCAGAGTGGAAGGCCACGGCGTGAGCGTTGTCCAGAGCAAGGCCGGCAACATCGGCGTTTACGGCAGCCTTCTTGTAGGGCAGGATTCGTTCAATCTCCTCGTGGAACTCGTGAGCTGGTAGCAAGTAAATTTTTTTTAGTCTCTTCCAAGTTTTCGCGATTCGGCCATCTCTTACTGGTGTACTTGGTCTGGGACACAACCTCAGCCAGGAGCTCGGCGAAGTAGGGTAAATCGTCGCGCAAGAAGCTGGCCTCGATGACGAGGGCCTCACGGGTGTGAGAGGCAGTCAATTGGCCTCCGAGAAGCTCGGACTCGCGGGCAATGCGAAGGGCAGATCGTCGCTGGGTGGTCTGGAGGCCATACAAATTAGCTCAAGCTGCGCCAACAGACGGAACCGCCCATACCTTGAAAGCATACTGCTCCAGACCGTAGGTCAGACCGGGAAGAGGCTGGTAACGAGTTCCGGCCTTGGCAACAACGGCCAGCGTCGTGGTCGGTCCCTGAGTATCTTTGGAAGCAACCTTGAGTCCGTTGATATCGGCAGTCTCGTACGATCCGGTGGGGGCTGCAGCGGCGGCAGCAAAGCCTCGGCGAGGCACAACGCCTGACCGGCGGGCGGCCTGCTGCGCACTTCTCGAGAGAGCCGATCTCGAAATCATTGTCGAGGGTGTTGGCGTAGTCAATTGGCAGTCCTTAAGGCGTCGTGATGGAGCAGTGGTTCGCCGAAAAAGAAGTGCCTCGTCGTGCAGCTATCCGTCTAATTTTCGGCAGCCGGGAGTTTTGGTACGATCACGTGACGCGCCGCGGATATCCTCGCCGTATCCTCTCCGAGAGCGACCTCTAGACGTCGGTTTGTAATCAGTGTTTGACAACTTTTCTTTTTCTCTTTCTTTTGATCTGAAAAAGAGAAAGCGAAACCATGGCATCAATAAATATGCACAGAATAACATCGCGATTCGCCGCGACCGCGGTTTCGAGGCCCTTACCGGGATGCCAAATCAGAGCAGCGCCTAGATGGTCCTCTCTGCGGCATCTCAGCACCAGCGTACGCCTACCGGCCATTGCCACCGGATCACGGCCTCAAGCAAGAAAAACACAGCGCTTCGTGCCAGGCGTCTCCAGTCCTGGTAACAGCGTTCGAACAATCTTTATCCAGACTGAAAACACACCCAACCCGGATGCTCTCAAATTTTTACCAAACCACCGCATTGTCCCCGAGAGTATGAGCACTCCGTTTATAGAGTACCTAAACCCACGATCTACGATTTCTCCGCCGCACCCTTCGCCCTTGGCTGCTAAGCTTATGAACATCGACGGTATTACTTCTGTCTTCTACGGAGCCGATTTTATCACTGTAACCAAAGCCGGCGATGCCAACTGGGCTCATGTCCGACCCGAGATTTTTGCCCTGATAACCGAGGCTGTCACTTCTGGCGAGACAATAGTCAACGTTGTGGAGCGCAAGGGTGATGAGCATGGCGAGGCAGCTGTGGAAGAAGACAGCCTGGCTTACAACGAAAACGACAGTGAAGTGGTGGGCATGATTAAAGAACTGCTGGAAACCAGGATTCGACCAGCTATTCAAGAGGATGGTGGCGATATCGAATTTCGCGGCTTCGAGGATGGTCAAGTGATGCTAAAGTTGCGCGGAGCTTGCCGTACATGCGATTCAAGTACGGTAACACTTAAGAATGGCATCGAGGGCATGCTGATGCACTACGTGAGTCCCATCAACCGCAATTCCTTGTATGCCGTTACTGACCACTAACTGTTTGTCGCATAGATTGAGGAAGTACAGGGGGTCACACAAATCCTCGACGAGGAGGAAGAGGTTTCTCTACAGGAATTTGCCAAGTTTGAAGAGAAGTTGAAGCAGCAGCAGCAGAAGTCAGCTGAGGCGGCATAAAGGCTGCTTATAGCTCTGGATGGTCTGTACGTTAGGAACGCATAGCATGTATAGGTAGGTAGGAATAAAGGTTAAAAAAGTCGGATACCCATCACATATAAACCTCAATTATCTATGATAAAAATTGCAACCGTGATATCTCACGCATTACACGATGTCCAGCATATGTCTAATAGAGATGTCCATAAATACCCATGTATTGGTAGGCCAGCAATGGTGAGCCAGGCTACCAGAGCAAAAATCAGTATGACGCAGATCGCCAGCGACTGGAGTTTTCGAGTACCTGCAGGCATTTGGCTCCAAAACGTCAAGAGCCTAGGCGGTTCTTTGGGCTAAAGTGCCCCACCTTCCCTTTTAGCTCGCCCATGCTCCAGCAAAAAAATTGGCGAATTCGAATCTTGCTGTTTGTAAACTCAACTTCTCTTCTCTTTGTCGTCACTTTTTTGCGTTTTCTACCACAGCTGCATCTTCTTCCTCCGTCCTTCCTGTCGCTATCCGTGGACAGGGAAACCGGCTCTGTTGCGGCACAAGTCAATGACTCCGAGGTAGCACCTGTGGCAGCTCTAGAGATAGTGAGAGGATCTCTAGGAGCAAGCAATGTTCGTCGTTAGTCACACTCGCCCTCTGCGCTGGAATGAGCAAACGGAGAGAAAAGAAAACAGAATGAAGCTAATTTTCGCGACATTTACAGACTAAACATGCGGCGGAGCTTTGCGCTCTCCTAGTCAACGATCTATACGGCGAGCTTCCTTCGGTATGTCAAATTGATTTTCATTGAAGCGTCTTTGCATGGAGCGCGTTCTTCGAGGAAATGGCAGCTAGAGGCCAGCGAATGTTTGCGACTAACCCTTTTTTTGGCGCTGTTGTAGCGAATTCTTGCCGCGCTCTTCGCCAAAGGCCGATCAAACATTACACAGCTCGGGCTATATACTCAGCTTGGCCCTCGACAAGTTCGCAATGGCCTAGGCGTCCTCAACCAGCAGAACCTGCTATACCACCACACAGATACCAATACCAAGCGCACCACTTACGAAGCCAATCCCGGAGCATGCTACAACCTCGTTCGATCTGGCAAGATTTTGGAGATGATTGATAGCCAATATGGCACTGCGGAGCGCGACCTAGTTCAAACCCTGCTGTTGCTGGGCTATGCGAGAATCGCCGAGCTGACTCACGCATACCAGTCCCGCGCACCGATGTCCAACGGCCATGCGAATGGCCATGGTGCGAATGGGCCCAGCTCAGGCTTGATTGGGTCCGAAGCTGAGCTTCACAATGTCCTAAGCCACTTGATTCGCTGCGAAATTATCGAGACGGTCAGGCCGCAGTCCTTCCGTAACCCGAACGATGTTTATCACGAGATTGAGGCGGACGTCACCAAGACAGCCCCTGGCGAGAAGGCATCAAAAACTAAGATTGACCAGCAAAGGCAGATAATGGAGCAATATCGATCATTCAGAGACCAGCCGACAGCTTTGAAGAGGCAGCTTGATCAGTTTGGGGGCCCGGTAACGAAGAGAAGAAAGCTTGAAGGTGGATCAGGGGAAGATGACAGAGCGATGGATTATGATATTCCACCTCTTAATGTGAGCATACCTCCTCTCTTTTTTCACGCTCCAGTACACGCAGTCTAACAACAATTTAAGCCAAATGTGGTTGTTCGAGTCAACTACGAAAAATGTCTGGTTGAATTACGCAGCCACCGCTTGGCTAGTTTTGCCAAGGACATTCTTGGAGAGGTTACTGGCGAAGTGTATCGCACTCTGCTTGGACTTCTCACTTCTGAAGTATCCAGATGCCGGGCGGATCCTTTCCTCGGAGAAGAGGCGATTACTCACCAAGCCGCTGTAACTACAATGGACGTGTATGAACACCTAGATGAGGCAGTCAACGTCGCTGCGGGAATTGGAAAAGCCCCGAAAGACAAGATTGACTACCAAAGCGCAGAAAAGATTCTGACAGCGCCTGCGGGAAGCGATACGTTCGCTGGCGACTCGGATGATGACGCAGCAGGCGGCGCTTTTGATAGCGATGATGATTCCGATGACATGAGCCGCAATGGAGCCTTTTCTCGAAAATCTCGATCAATATCCAAGACAAATGGTGGTAAACCAAAGGTGACGTTTGAAGACGCAGCAACATCTACGGACAACCGCCTAGACCAGATGCGCCAGCATCTCTTGCTGTTGTCGGAGAGCAAACATCGCTTCGTGCGCCACTGTGGAACACAGGGTCGGGGGCAATGGACTGTTGATTTCGATCAGGTTATGGGGCGTCTTCGAGACACTGAGCTGGATGCTTCGATCGAACAATCTTTTGGACGGCATGGACTCCGTCTTACTCGTATCCTCCGTGAAAAGGGTAAGCTGGACGAAAAGATGCTGCCATCTGCAGCTCTGATGAAGAAGACGGACGTGCAAGCGAAGATGCTTGCCATGCAGATGGCCGGCTTGGTTGACATACAGGAAGTTCCCAAGGACAACACAAGAGTAGCCAACCGAACCCTTTTCTTCTGGTTCTTTGACAGAGATCGAAGCCAGGCACAGATACTAGATGACCTATATAAAGCCATGGTCCGCTGCCTGCAGACGCTGCAGGTAGAGAGACATAGGGAGCGCAACATTTTATCCTTTGTTGAGAGAAAGGACGTTATGGGAAAGGAAGAAGAGGTGATGACGGCAGAGCATTATAACAAGTACAACAAGCATTTGGAAGAGCAGAACAAGCTTCTTGGACAGATGATGAGATTGGATGAGGTTGTATCGATATTCCGAGATTATTAGAAGCATTTGGGCGGTAAAAAAACACTATGTAATTATAACTACTATGGTACACTAAAATTGCCGTAAGAAGAGGACTGAGTTGTCTCGCTGCTGTTTTGATCATTCTTCTTTCCTCTTTGGGATTTCGGTCTTGGTATCATCGCTAAATGTTACATGTTTATACCAGATGCTAAGAAGTTGCTGGCGAACTCGTTATATAAAGCCGCGGCATTGAATTCAAGGTGCTGCGCCTCGAGAGACCTCGGTCTTATAACTAGCCCGAAAGCTCAGATAATTATCTCTCCGTCAGCCATCAAAGACCGAGATAATCATAAGTGTTCAACAACTTTGGCAATTTTAACAGCTTATCTGACCTTTTTTTCCCCTCCAATTCTCTATCTTCTCCAACAGCTAAGAAATTCTTTCGACAACGACGCGCAAATCCGAATTTCTCCAGGGTAGTGCAACTACTACGGCTGCCACAATAGCACACAGTGTTCCAAAAAGGCCCCAGACAGACTACACACTACACAGGGATCGTTTACCCCGCCGCCTCAAAGCATTTCAAGCCCCTCCAAGCCCGCTGAAGGCTCTCGCGTGCCCGCCGAAAATCGGTGGTACGGCAGCGAAAAGTTGCTCGGAACGGACAAGGTTCCTTATCAGCAGATGACAAGCACGGAAGCGTCATAAGATATCGACGAAAAAAAAAGTTTCCCACAGCAACGCCATTGCCTGGACTCCTTTTCCTCCCATCTCTTTTCGCGGTTCTACGGGAAGGTCTTGATTTCTTTTCTTTTCTTTTCATATAATCTCAGTATTATAGATTTTGATTTTTCTTTTTCTTTTCCCCCGCACATTATTCACAAAATGTCACCAGCGGCAGCGGCAGTTGTGGGACGAGAGAAGGAGTCAAACTTGGCTCGTCTGCTCGGTTCAGGTACGCAATTTTTTTTTCCCTGCCTCTGTCCCCGAAGATTGATGTGCATGAGCCGATGCGAAACCGCGATGGAATGCTAATTGAGGCTATTTAGGTACCGCTGGTATCTCCGAGCTGGCGCTTTTCCACCCTGTACGTCGCCTAGATCAAAAGTCGCAAAAGCCATCGAATGTCTAATGACTGACTTTTTTTTTGCGCCTTTATTAGGTGGATACTATCGCGAAGCGATTGATGAGCAACCACGGCAGAGTAAGGACGCATTCACCCCAAGCTCATCCATATGAAGAGACAATCGACAGGACGAAAAGAAAATATGAAGCTGAACATGATTGCAGGTTGCTAGCGCAAGCCAATTGAACCAAGTCATCTTCAAGGACAAGGCCTCCGCACCCTTCGCACGAAAGTTCGTCTCGCTATTCCCCGGTCTGGGCTATGCCGCCGGCTACAAGGTGCTTCAGAGAATCTACAAGTATGGCGGACAGCCCATTGCGCGCGACTTCCTGGGCAAGCACTACGGAAAGGACTTTGAGGCTGCTTTTGGCAAGAAGACGGGCAAGGCTATCATGCACTCTACTGCTGGCAGGTAGGTTGATTGACGAGGAGACGAAATATTTGTGCTGAAGAATGCTGAATCTGATCCTAACTTGCGATAGTCTGATTGGTATTGGTGAAATCGTCCTGCTGCCCCTCGACGTCCTCAAGATCAAGCGCCAGACCAACCCCGAGGCTTTCCGTGGCCGTGGTGTCCTGAAGATTGTTGCCGACGAAGGCTTCGGCCTGTACCGAGGCTGGGGATGGACTGCTGCTCGAAACGCACCCGGCTCTTTCGCTGTAAGCGCGCCTCTCATAGCCTAATCGCATCGATATTCCATTGCACTGCAACAAAAGCAACGCATGGCTTAGAGATTCTCAACTATTTACTAACGATTGCATTCTCACCCTATTAGCTCTTCGGAGGTTCTGCTTTCGCCAAGGAGTACCTCTTCCAGCTCGAGGACTACAACAGGGCCAGCTGGTTCCAGAACTTTGTTGCTTCCATCGCTGGTGCTTCTGCCTCTCTCGTCGTCTCTGCTCCCCTCGATGTTATCAAGACCCGAATCCAGAACCGCAACTTCGACAACCCCGAGAGTGGCTTCAGAATCCTGACCAACATGGCCAGGAACGAGGGCTTCTCCAGTTTCTTCAAGGGACTTGTTCCTAAGGTATGATGATTATCTAATGTGGCTGATGTAATGCATTCGCTTGACGTCGCTTCTGCCATCGCTTACCAGGATACCATTGTCTCCTGATGGCTCTAGTAGGGGTAGAAGCAGCAAGCGATCATTCTCTCCACCCTCTTCTCATGACATGCGCGCACTCTCGAGAATCTGAAACTGATACAATTGCTTTATAGCTGCTCATGACTGGACCTAAGCTGGTCTTTTCTTTCTGGCTCGCCCAGACTCTGATCCCCGCTTTCGACACTATGTTCAGCAAATAGAGATCCAATTACGCAAACCAAAAACCAAAAACCAAAATTATGTACCATGTATAAGCGATAAACGCACTGAAAAAAAGACGGAGAAAAAGTGGAAGAGAAGAGGCTATACAAAATGGGAGAATGATAGATCTGCAGCGTATTTCTTAGGATATACAGGGCGCCGCTGGGCTTGGGATATCCTCGGCCGGAATTGGAGGGCATGTATAGAACGACTCTGCTCTGTGTAGAATTATATAATCAAGCGATATAACAATAAACTGGAAGACAAGCATTCAGTGATTTGGACACACGTACACTATGCACACTCCGGGATAAGACACGTCACAAGAAGCTCTACCAATCTCCAAGCGAATTGGTCCTGGCATCTCTCTTGAACCTCTTAGCCGCCCACCAGACGCGATAAGGTAACAAGCGTGATGTTGACGCGGCGCTCATCATCACCATGTGCCTTGCGCTAAAATGTGATTCGCCATCTTATTAGGTTAAACTCCAGCCATGGCCGCAAAGCTTGCTTGCAGGGCTATTTTTCGTTAACAATGCCGTCGGCAGATCGTTGCCCGGCAACACTGCACTAGCGCAACAAACAAATAACCCCTGTCCCCTGGCCGCCTTCTTGATGAGCCCGTTCGCCCACTCAAAGCTGCGCCGAGTCCACTCAAACCACCCGCAGCTCTATCACGATCTTTTTATGAACACACGCCTGGATTGCGACCGGAGCTTCTCGTCTTCCAAGACTGGGAGGCCGCGCCAACACAGCAACCGCTCTTATATGACTTTTATTTTTCAAGCCTTGATTTTCCCTCTCCTTGCAGCAGGCTGCACCGTGATACATACATAATCCCGAATTAATTGTCTTTTATCGCCTCCGCAGGTGGCACCTCTCTCATCTCGTCTCAGCGGAGCCAGAGCAGGCGGGCGTCACTCACATTCTCGCCCTCCGCACGCTGCATTCCACGCGAGGGACGAGGCATGCCCTATCCTGACCGGCAGGGCTCCTTCGGCGCTGAGCCTTACCTGAGACATCAACATTCTGCGTCTTCCGACCACTTCAACCCAATGTGCGTATCTGCCTACTTTCACCGCATCCAACAATGTTGTTTTGGCGTCAACTAACCCGTAGCAGGTGGGACAGCGCAGACACCGAGCGAGCGTCGCTCAATCCCGCGTCCCCAAAGCAGGCCACGCGGACCAGCACATCGCCGTATCCAGTTTCGAGCGCCATCCAGTCTGCCCATGCTGCGCTTACTGAGCGGGTGAAGGAAAACAGCAGTGGCCTTGTGCCTCCTCCCACCAAGCGCTTCAACGATCCATCGCCTGACCGGACCATCGCCAAAGTCGGCGGGCCGCACCGCAGACTGCAGTCCATGCAAAGCGGCTCTGTGCGCGACATTAGTATGATGTTGGAGAACAACTCCAACAATAGCCCCAGTACTTCGCCGGTCAAGTCCTATGAGAAGCCAGAGAGAGTTACCAGACCATCTACGCCGCCAGGCCTCAGAGAGAGCAGCTCTTTTGAAACTCGCATTTACGATAAAGAGATGAATATGTCGGCACCATCACTGTCGAGCAGCCTGACGCCAATTGTGCGCCCTACCGTCCGTCGGCCGGCGCCGCAAAGCATTCTTTCAGAGAACACTCCACCTCAGTCGTCAACCATGCTGGCCTTGCAAAGCATGCCCAGTGGATCACCAACCAAGGAGGTCGAGAACCCGCTTTCCAACATCACCAATGGATCAACCAGTGGCGGCAAGGGAGCGACTATGGATAGTTTGGCTTCGCAGATCCTGAGCCTGACCAGTATCGCGAGTTCCTTGCAAAAGGAGATGGCAGCGCTCAGTCGACGTAGCAGAGACAATGCTACAGATTTGCTTAGCCTCAAAGAGGCTACAAACACTCGAGACGAAGACATCAGAAAGAGCCTCAGAGATTTGTTGGGCAATATCAACGACCAGACCGCCAAGATCGCCAGAGATTCGTACAATGGCTACTACCTCGACAATAAGGCCCACCCGCAGTCTCCCAACAGTGGGCGAACCTACCAGATGCCTCGGATCCCTTCACCCAAGAGCTTTGCTGAGTCTATTGATCGCGCATCCATGAGCACGCCGTCTTTGGTAGGCGGCGATAACTCGGGTGCAACCTCAATTCTTCTTTTAGAAAAGATCCTCCGTGGTTTGGGCACCAAGGATGGCCAAGAGTCACTCCTCAGCCATCTCCTTGAGCTCTCAGACAAGCTCACAGGTATGGCGACTGCTGCCAAAGTAGAGGAGCTTGTGGACTTTGTCCGACTGCAGACGGAGAGCGCCATGGTACCCGTCGCTCAATCCAGTCGAAGATTCAGCCTGGACCATGAAGGCAGCATTGCTCACCATGGCCATAGCAGTGCCATTGCTCCACGCATGCTGAACAACATGGATTCTCGCAGACCAGCTACTTCTCAAGGCATTTTGAATGATGATGTGCTCAATATCATTCGCAATGTCAAAGACAGCGTCGCAGCAAGCGGTGGCCTAACTGCGGAGGTAAAAGCACTCGTTCGAGAACTGCGCGGAGAAGTCTTGGGTATGGGCCGTGAGCTCGGCAAGAGGCTAGAGAATGTCACTGGCAAATCAGGAGGCAACTTCGAGCCATCATCCTCCACTAATAAGGATGAAGTTACACGAGTTATTGATGAGGGCCTTGAGCAGATGAATGAACAGCTCAGTCAGGTTCTCAGAGAGCACCGCCGCCAATCTCAAGCATCCGCTCCTCTGCAGAAACTTACCGTTGATTACCAAGAGATCTATGCAGCCTTGAAGACTGCTCTCAAGGACATTGACGCATCCAAAGAGATGCCAGATTTGAACAGAGACGATGTCATTGAGGCTGTACGCGAAGCATGGGAGAATTACAAGCCTGAGATTGAAGTGCAACAAATTGGATTGGAGAGAGACGAGATTCTCGAATGTCTCAAAGAAGGCCTTGAAAATCAAATGCCTCCTGCAGCCACTAGGGATGAGATTTTGACCGCGGTTGTTGAAGGCTTAAAGCACTACGTGCCTCCTCAGATGGATACTGCAGCCTCTATGTCAAGAGATGAGATCATCGAAGCCGTCCGAGAATGCTTGGAGGAATTCGAGTTCCCGGTGGCTCCGTCTGCGCTTGGAAATGAACTAACTCGCGAAGACATGCTTCGTGCTGTCAAAGAGGGCCTCAATGATCTAGATCTTGGAAAAAGCAATGCTCTTGTGCCGACTCGCAACAACGATGAGATCAGCGCCAAGCTTCATGAGCTGATGGACTTTATGAAGATGGAGTTCAGAGCCGTCTCCGACGAAGCCAAAAACAACGTGGCGGCCCATGGCCGAGACACTGAGCATCTTTTGGACGCTACGAAAGACGGCCTCGAGCAGCTCCGTGCATCCATTGAAAGCTATGTTGACCGTGCCACTGGTGTCACTGGTCAGGAAGAGTTTTTGGATGACCTTTTGAAGTCTTTGGAATTGTTCAAGGAAGAAATGTCGGCACTTGTGTCAACGGCCAATGCAACTTCTCGAGAGCAGCTCCAAACGGAATTAGAAGGGCTGCGGGATGTTGTCCATTCGTCCATGGTTCCGGCCGCTCCCCTCATGCCGCAGACGCACAACGAGGAACTCCTTGACGCTCTGCGGAAGGGACTAAGCAATCTGCGACAAGAGATCCTCCGACCACGGCCAGAGACTAGTGAAATTCTCGATGCTCTTAATGATGGCCTGAATGATATTCGAGCTGGCATCGATAGAATCACAAACAAGCCGGTGGATCTCACTGCCAATGATGAGATTCTCGACGCTCTCAAGGAAGGATTGGATGGCGTGCGATCTGATATCGGGACAATTCGAGATTCGAGCAACGACAAGGCAGTTGCCATTCGCACTGTTAACAATGAGAACAGCAACGAGATGGCGATTATTCCTGCTGATATGGCCAAGCAGAATGACATCAAGAATCTCGAGATTTTGATTACCCAGCTGCGAGCCAAGATTGAAGAGATGGGACCTACTACCGCGGCTCCAGCGGCTCCCAAAATTAATATGAGCCATCTAGAAAACATGCTTCACGATGTCCAAAGGAGCGTCAATGAGCTCAAGTCCCGCTCACCCGTCATAGTCCAAGCTGCTAAGCCGCGCGAAGGGTCGGACCAAGATAAAGATCATTCAGATACGCCAAAGGAGGGAGAAGAGTACGTTATGCGAAGCATCCCTTCCATTTTCACCAAAAGCGGTGGCAACCCTACCAAAGAAGATGTTGCGGCTATTGAGAATATCCTGCGCAACACCAAGTCTCGTGTGGATCATCTCATTGATGGTGATCAAGCAGTGCGACGAGAGCACATTGATACATTGGAATCGCTCATCTTAGAGTCTCGAGAGGCTATCCGATCAGTCAACCGCCAGCTGGAGGACATTCCCAACTTATTCCACAAGGATGACTTTGCCAAACTGACCACGATCATTACTGATCTCGGCGAGGGCTTGGAGGCTATCAAAGACCATGCTGAGAGAGAGGCCCTAAGCCCCGAAAAGGTCAGAAAGTCGGATGTTCAGGCTGTTGAAACCGTTGTACGGGATATCAAGACCCTCGTTGATGGGATTGCAGTGGCCGACTTTGCCACCATCACTACTCGAGAGGACCTCGCCAAACTAGAAGCAATGATGAAGGCGACCAAGGACACTTTCGACAACTATCACGAAACATCGTCCAAGGCGCTGGTCGACCGCAAGTCGGATATCAATACCGTGTATGAGCGCATTCAAGAAGTCAAGTCCTTCATCGAAGAATTCCAGGCCGAAATTCGAAGTAAACTTATGGATGGCTCTGAGAGCGTCGGCAAGGCACTGCAATCTATAAGCGAGAAGGTCGAAAAGAATGAGAGCGTGGGCGGAGACGTCAAAGACATGTTTGAAGTCATGAAGAGCGAGTTTGAAATTTCCAAGGAGGCCATTGCGGGATCCAGGATTGAATCCAACGAGAAGCTCGATGAAGTTACTCAGAATATTCGCACCAAGATTGATGACAAGGTCAGCGAGCTCTTGGCCAAGAATGAAGCTCTCCGGGTCATGATGGACGAAAAGTCGCAAGCTGCCGAAGCACGCGAAATTGTCACTGAGTCGGCTTTGTCGGGCACCAAGGCTGTTGCTGATGAACTAAAGCTGCTGATTGATACTCTTGGATCCACCGTCACCGATTCTCTAGAGAAGATGGAAGAGGCTTCCAAGACTGTCTTTACCAAGGTTGAAGAAGTAGCCTCTCGCTCAGAAGAGACTCACAACGAGGGCAAAGCGGATCACCAACAGACGCGCGATCAACTCCGCGAAGCTGTCGGCAAGGTCGAAGGCAGTGTCAGCGAATACCAACCTCAGATCCTGGAGGCGGTCAAGAGCATCCTTGGTCTCGTTGGCGATCACTATGAGCACTCCAAAGGTATCCAGGACAAAGTGGTGGAAGCGATTCCCACAGAGCAGGCTTTTAGGGCCATGATGCCGGAGAAGTACGACGACACGATTGTTCACCAGAAGCTAGATAAGATTGTGCAACACAATGATGATGCGGCACGCGCCTTTGTCCAGCTTCAGACACTCGACAAGGTTCACCAGTTGGTTGTGGAGAATGCCGCAGAACTGTCCGAATTTCTTTCCAAGCAGACTAAGCACGCTGTGGAAGAACGCGACGGCCGTGCCAAGCTTCTGGAGGAAACGAATATTGCTCTTGAGAGGGCAAAAACAGAACAAAAGCATGCCGCTGCGTCCGTCAAAGAGCTAAAGGAGGAAGAAGAATGGCTGAAGCGCAGCGTCTTGTCTCTACGAAACGAGCAAGAGGGCCTGATGAAGCAAAAGACGCGCCTTACTGGCGATGTCTCTGCCCTCGAGACGGCATTACGCTTACGCAAAGAAGAGCTCCTGGAGATGGAAGTTCGAGCCGAAGGTTTAGAACGACGAATTTTCAACGGTGTCATGGATCACTCTCGAGTGCTCCTATTTGGCAAGAAAGCCAAGGGTGGTGCCGACTCCATGAACCGCAAGCGAGTTAAGAAATCGGCCGGCGACGACGGTACATCATCTCCGCGAGGCATCGCAACGGCTCTTTCCTCAGCAAGAAATCCTATGGCGCCGGGACAAGTAGGAACTGCGCGACGTATTGCGTCTCTCAGTCAGATGACAAACAGCGTGGCAGCAAACCCCATCACAAGAAGTCATAGCGTGAAGACTCCGACTGTTAGTGTCAACGGCCATCGCAAGCGCAGCTGGGGACCCACGGCGCAAAAGAGTGGATTGAGCGCAGAGGACAAGGAGAATGTCAATGTTGAAGAGACGGTGGAAGAGCTTGACGAGGGTGACTTGGTCAACGTGACTCACGAATCTGCTGCTGTCGATGACGGGGCGGACGATCGCTCAGAGTACGAGGAAGAGATTGATGAAGATGACGATGCGGAGAGGCACGACGGAAGCGATGGCACGCAGATACGTCGCGATAGCCAGGGATACGATGACGATTCTGGAAGTGAATACGAGGAGAGCATTGATGGCGACGATGAGCCTCATGCTTCTGTCGTTGTTAGGTAAACAAGAACGATTGGTATAGTAATGGGAGGAATTCAATGGTTTACGATTTTGTCGAACTGGTTCGCCTGGAGGCAGTGCTTTGTTTTTCTTCTCACTTTTTTGGTTTCTTTGTTACTTTTTTTTTTCTATTACCCCTTTTGCTTATTCCTTTCTTGCCTATTGGCACCAGTGCCCCATTCTCTTGGCTTGATGTTTGCAGGGAATGGATAGTTATGAGGAGACATGATAGCCGTTGTTTGATACCTGTATGTAGCTTTGAATGATGATTGATAGTCACTTTATATTATGACATACAATTGTGGAAGTCTTCTTGCCGATGCGATGAATTTTTCGAATTGTTAAATTGAATGTTTATCAAAATAGATGGTTGGAGAGAAATTGGATGCTACTTATTGTCTTTGTATAAGAGGATGATGCGCTGATACGGTTAAGCACATGCAATGGTGGGGTCGAGCACTAAATACTGCCCGCCAAAGCAACTTGGACATGCTTTAGCTTCCTCTACCCATATTAACTTGTCCAACATCATCACGTCGATTGCCACGAACCAAGAACCCGCACGCACCTCAGAATAAGCCTAAATTGTAATTTAGAGCCACATCAAGAGAGTGACGCGATTGTCCACCTTACAAAATGGACCAGCCGCACGGTGGCGGCGGCCTCATCTCGCCGCCAGAGCTGTCTCCCATGGAGCAGGAAATCCTAGAAGAATACGAGCGCCTGGCGACGAATATGAAGACTGTACGTGCCCATGGCTTTGTTTGCCCCAGGCTGGCTGACTTTTTGCTAACGAGTTTGTTTTCATAAATAGCTGGCGACTTTGCTGGATAATTTGGCGTCGAATCCTACGGTCGGGATACTTGATGGGTTAAGGGAGCTGGAGCGCAAGACGAGCTTGGCGTTTACGCTGTTGAAGGCGAGTGTGTATAGTATTGTGCTACAGCAGGAGATTGATTGGGGTGCTGGTGGTGGTGGCGGAGGTGATGATGGTGATGGTGGGAATGATGGCGGACGAGAGGAGAAGGAAGAGGAACGTGAGGATGAAGATGATGAAGATATGGAAGAGTAAATTGTAATGGTGATGGAGATGATGGTTGATTGACGATGATGATTTAATGATACCCTATATTAATGAGATTTTAGCTTTTGATCACGTTCATGATTCTCGTCTCTCTTGTCAAAGTTGTATATTCGTTTCCCAGCGTAATAATAATACTTGTACACTTTGAGCAGTGTGTCTCAAAACATCACCACTCATACTTTTTCCCCCGTCTCTATTTTTTCTTTCAAACAAGTAGACAAAAGCCAACGTCCCTCTTTTCGCCCCTTCTAATATACATTTCCACCATAGTACACCTTTCGCACATCGACCATCTTCTTTCCTCGCCCAATGGCAATCGCCTCGGGGTCAACCTGGTTCATCAGAGCGTTGTAGGCGGCCTTGACGGAGTTCATGGGGTTCTTGGACCGGGGCATGCTGGCTGCGATGTCGTGGATACCGGCAGCACGGCACATTTCGAAGATACGGTGTGGGCAGCGAAGACCAAAGCCTGTACAATTATTGAATTAGCATACAAAAACTTACTCTCCTATCTTTAAGAATAGCATCAGAGGCAATAGGGGGTCATACCTGGAGGGCGGGAAAACAGCTCGACAACTGTGCCCGAAACCTTGGACGTAGACTTTCCGTAGATGGTGCGGTTCTCATACCGTCTGATGGGCTTCATGTTCCGAATCGCCAGCAGCTGCGCCGTCTCGGCAGCGAGACCAGCCTCGGTGGACTTTGCAATGCCCAAGCCCAAGCGGCCGTTGCCGTTGCCTGCAATGGCGACGACAGACGTGCTGCGGACCTTGCCCAGACGAGTCTGGTTGGAGACCCAGCGCGTGACGAGCACCTTGCGGTAGATGGACTGGATGTCCCGCAGCGACATACCCGTCAGCCGCTTGATCTCCTGGTAGCGGCCGTCGTCGTCCATGCCCTCGTCCTCTGGGTCGGCGGCGGACTTGTACAGGCCCTCGACGCCGGGGACCTTGCCCAGTTCGGGCGTCTCGGCCGAGTGCAGCCTGCTGGAGCCCGCGGGGCCGTCCTCGATGAGTTCGAGGTTTGAGGGCTCGATCTCGCCCGAGTCGAGGCCGTCGCTGATCTTGCTGAGCTCCTTCTTCCACTCCTCGTTGATGGCCTGGTCGAGCTTCATGACCTGCTCTTGTGTAATGGTGGCGGCTTCGGCGTCACGGTCTGCTTTTTTACCCTCGCCGTCCTCCTCGATCAGGTATTTCTTCAACAGTTCGGGGTCTCTCTCCAGGTCCACCAGCTCCTCCTCTGTGAGATCTATCAGCTCCGCGCCATTGCTCTCCTTGACTCGCCGCAGCGCGCGGACCATGGCCTTTGTGAGCTGCTCGTTCGTCTTCTTGTCCGTCAAGTCGGCCAGCTTCGACCCATACTTGTCGGCCCAGTCGCTGGGATTGAGCCACTGCGGCTCCCAGGGCGTGCCCTCAATTTGTGGCTTGACATCGTACCGCGGGTCCAGCGTGGTGTAGTCCTCGATGTACTGCGGCCTGTAGGGATCGTCTCGTAGCCGGCCCTGGAAGATGAGGTCGTCCGGGTTGATTGCCTCCTCGGCGGCCTTGAGGGCCTCGAGCTGCTCGGGCGTGTACTTGCTGCTGAGGATTTCGAGCTCCTCCTTGGTGTACTCGGGGAACTTCTCCTGGCGGTACTTGGCGAGCTTCTCCGGGTTCAACAAGCCCATCTCCTCGGCCTTGACATTGCGGAAGCGTGACCGCCGCTTCGAGGCGCGGGGTATCGACGTGTGAAGCTGGTGCTGGCAACTCGGGACGGCGACGGCGATGGTTTGCGCCGTGCGGGCAGAGGCGACGCACTTGCCCAGGAGGCTGCGCGCCGGGCGGGCGACGCTCATGGCCAGACGAGGCTCCGGATTGAGAGGCGCAGCGGGGTCAATTCCCTCTCGGGGGGCGGTCGTGGGGAGGTTTTTGGGCGACAAGGACGCTTCAAATCGAGTTCGAGATCGTCTCACTCACACGACCCTTGAGATTTTTCTGCCATTTGCCCAATTGAGGAAACCGCACCAGAAAGTGGCTTGAGAGATGACATAATCAGAAAGCTGTGGCTGCAGATGGAGGGGCACGCCTCAGCCACATCGCATCACGAGATGGTGCACGTGCAGCTCATTGCATCTCAAGAGTCCTGCTAGTAAGTACCACGGCGCCCTGCTAGCGGACTCCAAGTCCCCTAAAATGACCCATCCAGGTACAGAGAGCTTCTGCTGCTCCAACCGTATGCGACATCACTTAGATCTACATGCTGCAGGTGCCTCATCCGCAAATCGTACGATTTAATACAGCTGTAAAACAAAAAGGCCTTCAGTACAATACCTAGCCAGTAACAAAATTCCAATCTCCAGTCCCTCGTCACGCCCTGGCCTGATACCACAATATTTCCCACCCCCAGTAGCCGCATCGTGAAACGTCTCAGGAGGCCTTGGCCGCTCCCCCGTCTAGTTTCAAAAGTGTCACTTATTACGACTCGCCAAAACAAATCCCCAAAGATTCCTTCTCAACTTACGGCTGTTTTTAATTTTTCTCTCTTTCTTCGTACCGCTCGTAATAAGTCATCTATTTGTGCTTTGCTTTTTTCCTTTCTTGCTCCGAATACCCAATTAATAGAAGGTTTCCACTGTGACTGGCTCACACCGGACCCATTCATTCTTCGCTCTTCTACCTAAATTACGTTCTCTTAATCACAAGAGTGACAACCTCAGCCTAATCCTCTCGTCCAAAATCTTCTTACGCAAATACCAATATTCACAAAAATGGGTCAATTCGACTGGTTCAAGAAAATCGGCGCCACCGACGAGGCCGTCGCCGTCCTCAACGACCAGCCCTACCTCTTCACCGTCCTGCTCGTCGTTATCGTCACCCTCTTGGTGCAGGGCGGCGTCCTCTATGCCATCCACTGGGGCACTTTCAAGGATTCCCAGAAGAAGCAACCCAAGAAGGGCGGCAAAACCGGCGGCGGCCTGATCAGCAAACTCACGGGAGGCGGAAGCAGCGACAATGGCCGCCGTGCCCCTGGTGGCAGCTAAGCGCCAAAGGAATAGTCACAGCAAAAGACGAAACAAGTTCAAAATTTCACTAATTCTATGCCGCCATACTCTCCCAGTTGATCTGGTCCATCTGTCGTTATGACCACCGATTTTTACAAAGATACCAAGCAGGTTGTGTTGGAGGATGACCGCGCTTATATAAGAGACAACTCATTAGAGTCCTAAGAAGAGAGGAGGAGCATGGAAGACGCTTTCATCAACTAGATCGTTTATATCCGAAGCGTTAAAGCAAAGCACTAGTTTACTCATATGACTTATAAAAACAAACATCTTCATCATATCCGGACGATACTATAGTTTCGCACGAAGCTCCTGCATCCGTATATTCTGTAGTAAATCCTTCTGAACATAACCAGTCGTTAAAGGTTGTGAGAGGCTGTACGTCCAGTGAATTCATCCCATTATTAACCGTGTAATACAGCGAGCTAGACTCTGGTGTGATCGGATAGTCTAGCTTGCGCATAGGCGTCATCTCGGGATCATTCAGGTTGTAGTTTGCCTCAGCTTCGAAATACCTGCCATAAGATCCTGGCAATGAAATGGGGCTGGCAGCCTTCACCTTTGCCATGTCGCACTGTCGTGAGTCGAGAAACGTGGAGTTGACTTGCTGGGATGGCTGGAATAAGACATCTCTCATTTCATAGTTTTCCACCGGAGAGCGTTCGTCTGTCTCATGTTCGCTTGGGTAGTCGTTTCTTTCCACTTGAATTTGTGGTAATAACGTGCCGGATTTACAAAATATATTCTCAAAATGGGCACTTATGTTTAAGGTAGTCACGTCAACCTCACGCCTTGCTTGCCGTGACCGAGCTGGTATCTTGACTGACGATAACAAAACATCCCATGCGCCTTTCTCAATTCCTCTTATAATACAATTTCCACGATCATAACTTTCGTCAACAACTCGAGCTGCAAAGGTGGCAGTCTTGTATCGAAGGCTTGGCGATTCAGCGTTTTTCATTCGAGCCAATGAGGTAGCTATTGTGGGCAATAGGGAGGCCCGGTCATAAACGATCTATAAGGTTATTAGCTAAAAGCTACTACGCATAGCTATCTTGAAAAGTTGCACTTACCTTGAGATATTGCATGCTAAACACAGCAGGCGCTAGTTGTGTCAAACATTCAGCCCACGTGTAGGTATTGGTGGTAATACCCTTGTACTGTTTCCGTGATCCAAGCACCATCAGCTCCAGTGCAATATCCAACAGCTGCTTCAATGGTTCAGTCTTTGGGGGCTTGGCGCTGTGAGAAGACTTTCGTGTCTTTCGATAAGTCTGTGAGAAACACTCTAAAATCCTTTGACCATTTAGGAATGTAATTTCTAGTTCTTCAGTGGCTTTAGTCCGTTTTCTTTTCAATGGCGCTTTCGCTGGTGAAACGTCAATATAGCAAATCACAGACTTGAACTCCGCAGTTGGAGCATCCTTCAGAGTCATCAAAGCAGATGACAAATCCGGATGCTGTATAGAGAATGACATTCTTCCCAAGGGCTCATCTATGTCTCTTTCACAACTTTGTAGCCGAATCCCTGCTTTGGTCCAAACCTAGCACAATCAGTTAGTCAAAAAAAAAAAAAAAAAAAAAAAAAAAAATGAGATAACCCAGCTCAAAAGCATACTTCACAATATTGTACCCATTCTGTAAGCTCGGCAATCTGATCTCCCGCTGTCACACATTCACCTTGGATAGAAACAATGACATGGAAGTGACAAGATCCAGTTCGCGCAATCCACAAGTGCTCTTCTGTCACCAATTGCAACAAGTCGGTGCTTGTCTGTGGGACTTTGACGCCACCGGGGAACTGCAGCTTTAAGGAGCCTTCAAGCGACAGATCCAGGTGCTGCCCATTGTCGGAGAGATGGATCTTTGGCAAGTTGACGTTAACAAGCCCCATAGTGCCTTGGCCACTGTAATATTGGAGGCTCAAGAGATGCACATGTGTCGGGATTTGATAAATTGCCCCGAAACGTAACGGTATGGATGTATAGGAGAACGGGCGACGTTGTTCTCTGCACATGAAATCGTAGCATGGAATGCAGTTGAAAGTTTTGGTCGTCTGAATTCACAGAGAAGATCTCCGTACGTATCATGTCTTCTTTATTCACCAGATTCAGTTTAGGGAAGCTACGTTCCGCAGCACACGCGGAAGGAGAGAATCAACTCACCACCTTCCTCACACATTACTAAGATAGGGTTATATATATATATGTAGATACCGTAAACAACCGCAGTGATGCCATCTGATAATTGTCTTTGAACGAAAAAGAAAATGGAAAGAGAAGCAGGCTTATATCAAAAAACGAAAAGGAAAGAAAAAAGCAAAAAAAAAATTCTCGAGTCTATGTTTTGCTGTAATCCTTCCTTCGCCCAGCCTGCAGGAAAATGTTGTCGCTACCCAAAAATCGTGTCCAAATAAAAAAAAGTGATAAACCCCCAGTCTTTTTATGCGTCCTTTGTTACAACCAAGAAAAGAAAAAACTCCTCGCCTCAGCGGTTATTTAAGCCATGGAAAAATCTTCTTGGTTGGCTCCAAGGGTCCTCCTGACGAGGAGCTCTCTACAACAACACTTCGTTGATAAATCTCCTGTTATGATGGTCATTAGCACGCGGGCCAGGAGATGTTAAACAAGGGTATTCAATGTTTAGGAGTGTATTTGTATGTGTGTGTGCATATCTTACCTCGTCGTCCGTTGTCATATGGCAGCTCAAAATCAGCTCACGAACATTGTCATTTTTGGAAAGGTTGGGGTAAGGTGTGCCCTGACTCTTCATGAGAGGCAAAAGAACTTCTCCAAGGACCTCAAATTTCTTCCAGTTAATGCGATCGCCGTTAGGCCCAACAAGTGTTTTACTGCCTTCCTCAGCAGACACCAAATCGCGGCGGTGCAGGGGAATGAAGGGAATTCTCGGCAAGGGAGAGTTCTCCCAGGCCAGCCGATAGGCGAAGTGACTCTTTTGAGTACCCATCAAGATGAGCAGTCTCGCAAACTTCTTTTGAGTCTCCGGCGAAACCAGAGCCCTGGTTTGGGCAAGGCGGTGGATTGCCGTTCCATTAAGTCCTGCCAAGACGGCCGCCAAACCGTTGTAGTTGTTGAGCTGTCGAAGCTTGAGGGCAACATTCATAAACTTTTCGAGAACAACTGCTCGATGTTTCGCCTTGTCTCGTAGGAGGATCATATTAGCAACCCATCTGGCGACGTGGTTGAAATGGTTGATCATGCGGTTAATGTTATTCAAGCTCTTACAGCTCTCCTTTTGGCTGGCCGGTAGACTGACGTGACGCACAAAGTCGCGTATTCGGATAGAAGAGAACATGATCCAGTCGATTCGGGTGAGCTCATCTGCAATATCGTCGTCTTTGATTTCAACAAAGATGCGATAGCGGAATTTATTCATCGGTAGTTGAGCTGTGGGGTCCAAAGTGCTGGCTTCTCTCTCATAGTCTTCATATGAATAGAGCTGTATTTGGCCGCCGCTGCCGACTACCCTGTTGAGGTTCTCCGAGCTCACAGATGGTCGCTCAAAATTGGCGTCTTCCTCAAACTGTAAGGCAGTCAGCCCCGCCGGAAGCTCACTCAGCTCTTTTGAAAGAATGTCGCTGGCCAGCTGGTCATTGGCATCGTCGGCATTGGCCCAGCCTGTATCATCGTCCTCTATGACGTGGAGGGTAAGGTTCCGGTGCATTTGCCTAGCCGCTATGCAGAAGATTGGCTCCGTCGAAAGATATCTGATAAACTCATCCAAGTTTCGTCGAGTGGTTAGGCGAGCAAAGTCGCCGGGATACAGAGACACCCATTTGGCCATAGTCTCGATGATTCTAAGCTGAGTGGCTGTCTTGGTCAGGTGATGCGTCGTCTTGTCATCCCTTACGCGATCCAGTCGCATCAGGATTGCGGAAAAGAGCTTTCCAGGAGCAGCAAATTTTCGGTACAGGCAGAGAAACACATCGGTGAAGTTGGCATCTGCCCTGGAAAGGCGCAGCGCTAGCAGCCGATCTACGAGATCGTCGAATGACAGACCCGTCATCTTCTTCTGCTGTTTGTCGATAACAACATCGTCGCTTCGCTGCAAGATGGGAATGTCGTCCGAGTATCGACGAGATTCAGTGTCAGACTCATCAACATCAAGGAAGGCATCACTCCCTCGGGCGTCTAAGGGGGCACTGTCAGCTTTGGACCCACAACAACTGCCATTGAAGCTCAAGGATGTTGACGTCGCGGTAAGCTTTCCGGGACCCGGAATTTCGTAACTTGTCTATCTAATAATGAGTAATACTAACCTCGGTGTGGACTCCTGGACGCCGGTTTCTGCAAATGGCCATCGGCAGCAGGAGTGCCGGAGCCCGGAGCTTGAAAGCCGCGAAGCAGCGAAAAATCCGAGCTCGCGCGGTTATGTCTCCCTTGGCTGACTGGCCGGCTACTAGTATCGGGGGCATCAAGGTTCGCGGCTGATTGCGCCCTCTTGCGAGCAGCAACCATCTCGCCAATCTCAATCTCTTCTAAAGAATTTGTCAGCACGAGCGAATCTCGTATGCGTCCAATAGGGTGGCGTCGCGTTTCGTACGTGGTGACATGCCCCTTCTATGAGCGACGGCAGCCCTGAGAATGGCATGCAAACAGCTTCGATCTATATCGGGGCTGGTGGAGGAGATCTTATAGTGAGCCAAAACAGGTTTGAAGAGCGTGTGATTCGCCAATTCATCTGCATTGACCTGTTGTTCTTCTTCAGGCGCTTCGCATTTGCTCGCGACCAACACGGCCGGCATGTTCGAATTCATCAAAGCAGCTGCAGGGAATCGCCAATTAGCTTCAGTTTTTCCAGTGATACGCTGTGCGCATTCGTCGACACGTCGACGACGCGGTAACAGGGGGCTTGCTCATCCAACATACCCAGCGTCTGAGGAAGTTCACGGATGGTGTCTCTATTCGTAACATCGTAAAGGACCAAGGCGGCGTCGACTCGGGGCACGATGTGGCCGTTGATTTGCTTTGGCCACTGGATGGGGTGTGGTGTATTTGTATTCAGCTCGAACGAATCCAGGTCCAGCTCGAGGAGCGTTATCATGTAAGAGGAGGAATCGAGGTTGATGCGAACGCTGGACGCGGTAGATATGGGCGGGCGCGACAAGCCCAGAATTCGTTGCACAAAGGTGGACTTGCCGACGCCCATGGCGCCAATGATGGCGATGTTGTAGCTCTCCATGGCGGAGGTTTGCTGCGACTGAGAGATGCGGTAACGGTCAGCATGGGAGCGGTCTCAAAACAGAATGTCTCATCAATGTAACCAAGATGAAGAAAGGTGAACCCCTGGCTGGCAGCCCCGCGACACAGGTCTAGGCAGGGGTTGACGAATGAATGATTGGGTGGGGACGGAGTGGTAAGGATGCGAAATATGGACGAGCAAGGTAGATGATCAGCGCTGGCTGAGAGTTGGTCTGTCTGTTATGCGATACAGTAGCAAAACGTGCGCATCATGACATTCCAACTGCGTTGAAGCAACATCGGTTTTTCCCTGTTCTGCCATTCTGCCATGCTCGAGCTTAATTGTGGAGTTTGATAGGGCAAAGGGCTGGTTTCGTTTCTCTCTTTTCGTATTCTCTCCATATCCTTCTTGATATCGGATCTGTGCGCAGCAACGTACCCAAAACGGGGAAGATCCAATTGTCAACGACTCTCGACGGGGGGGTGGCCAATGTAGCTTCTGTTGCCCCTCGTGATCATATCTGTTGCTGCGAGGAGTCTCGGGGGAGAAGAAGGGAATCTCTGTCAATGTCTCTGATTCGGACTCGAGATATTTGTACGTGTCGGCGGCGGGAGCGGTAGGGGTGTTTGGGCTGTCTAGGCTCTGGAAGAAGGGATCGTCGACAATCGAGATGAAGGAATCACGGTTAGAGCTAGGGAGCGAGGGGTTGGTCGCAACGGCGGCGGCTGAGCTTGTGCGCGAGGGAAAGCTTTGATCAGTAGATGTCGCCGAGGTCCTCGACCTAGAGCTGCTGCTGCTGAGCGCCGCAGAAGGGCGTCGATCTGCCGCAGCGCTTGGAGTCTCGGAGCCGGTGCGCAGATGTTGGGACCCGGAGGAGCTGCGGTCTGTGGCCGTGTAAGCGAAGGGCTGCTGCGAAGCGCTGGGTGGCACCATTGTCGCAGTCTAGAGACGCGACCACAGCGCGGATACGGACATGAGCTGCAAAGGACAAGAGGCAGAGGTGGTTTGAATTTGTGATAGTGGTGATGATGGAAGGGGGTAAGACGAAAGCAGGGAGGAGTTAGAGAGGGAGGCCAAGTGAAAGAAAGAGAGAAAAAATAATCGGAGCTAAGAAGGCTGTCACAGATATGGGAATGGTCCGATATCTGGAGGTGAGGAGACGGATAAGGGATTATTGAAGATTGATGCGAATCGAATCCATGCCATTGGGGGCCACTAGTGAATTGACACAGCAGAGCTAGAGGGCACCACTTACCAAGCCCACACCGGGTAGCCCACGAGGATCGAAGCGAAATGGAGACGGGCGATGGCCAGGCCCGGGGAATTCAAGCCTGTGCGAGGAGAGGCAAAACGTGGCCGAGCAGCGACGGCGGATGAGATCTGACGGAGGTTGTAGGTGGTGGTGGTGGTGGTGGTGGTGGCTCAAGGACGAGACGCGAGGTACTGCTACCTCGGCGGCGTGGGTGCGAGCCATGTACCTCTTGTAGGCGGGCGGGCAGAGCTGGCAAGGGACGCGCGGTACCCAGTACGCCGCGGATGTCTGGTGGAAGCGCGAGCACGGCTTTTCACACGCAGCACAGCAGGAAGGGTGTGCCGCACCAGCCTGAGCCTGAGCCTGAGCCCGGAGCTCTGCTGAGACGAGGCCCGCTAGCGGACGGCGTGGTACCGCTAGCAGTGCTTAGCTCTATCGGCGCCAAATGGGGCCAGGGCTTCAAGTCTAGCGCCAGAATCGACGTCCATGCCGATATGGCAGCGCGTTGTCTAGTCCTATCACTCCTATAGGCTCCTGGACTTTAGCCAATTGATACCATTCCCCTATCAATCTGCATACGTGCTACCTACCACCGTTAAGGATTCATGAGAATCTCAACAGAAATCAGGCCAGCATCTGCCCCCGCGGATCAACAGCAACAGCAACACGGCTGTACAGCAACTCAAAAGAGGGGCCCCGGGCTGGTGGCCAAGAAACTAAGTTCTGACCTCTTGCTCTCGAGGCGTCTGGGGTCCCCTTAGCTGGCAAATATATGCATTGAAGATAGCACCGGGAAACTAAATGGCCCATACCAAAAGAGGGGAGAATTGCAGATGCTACTACACCGTAGAGACAAACGCCTCGTAATCCAATTGATAGTTGAGCGTAGTAGCAGTAGCAGCAAAAGCTGTGATACAAACTGCTGCTAGTACCTACATGTGGGCATGCAAGCATTTCGTTCCCGAACAGCCCCATATGTGCGAGGAAACGAATCAGAATTGCAAGTGGTATGTACGATGTATGCATTAGCTAGAAACGCATTATAAACTAGAGACGGGCCAATGGCCAAAACTAGTTCATCTACCTAGGTATTTTGCTGTCTATTGCATGAATGGATACCTACCTATATGCACTGTTCCGAGCGAACCTAGGATAGGCACAAGGGAAAGTAGCAGTACTTGCCCAGAAGCCACTACTAACCTATATGCATCGCAGTGGAGGGAGGTTCGCCGAACTGGCAAATAGGGCCTTTTTGTCTTGTGCCTCTGCCGCGCTCTGCTTCCTTGGTGTTTGTGAAGCTGTGGTGATGGCTTTTCATCATACGGTAGCACGGCATCCAATAGCACCGCCATCTTTACTCCGCTTGGTAAAACAAGGGCAATACGGGGTAGTGTCTGGAGCAGCATCAGATTGATCAGTGTTATTGGGATCTGATGCCACCTAAACTTGCTAAATACGGGCTATTAATAGGTGGCAGTACAGCTACCAGAGAATTGCCACGCACCTTCGAGTCTCAAAACAGACTCGGTAAAACGCAACCCATTCGCACTAACAACATCCACAACTGGACGCCGATAGATCGGTGGATCGCAACATACAATGCATTTCAAATCTGCGCCATCCGCCTGCTCCATACAGAAAACCGAAGCTCCATGGCTATTTTTTCCATCACCTCCCCGCCTTGGCTGCGTCTAGGCCCCCTTGCAGCTCCCTCGTCTCACCCCTTCAGACACCAAGAGGGGAAAAAAAAAAAAGCCACACAAAAGCGCATTGGCGATAGCTGTCACCACGCATGGGCGCCATCCCAGGCTGCCCTTTAAGCTGTCCAATTGCAGGCCAGCGCTATCAATGGCCTGCATGCAACGGCTCAGATTTACGGCGACTTTTATTTGATTCGTCTTTCTCTTTTTTTGCATCATCTGTTTTGAACAAATTCGCTCAATTCGCTCACCTGGCGGCATCTTCGCATGGGGAGGAGGACCGGCATCCCTACCGCCAGTATAGCTTCCCTTTCATCCCACCCAATTGCGCCTCGCCGTTTCGTCTCGTGTTTTGACTCGAGGCTTGCTTTAAGAGATGGTACAGTCTAGTAGCTTTTCATACATTTTTTTTTTTTTCTCATATTCTATTCTTAGCTTTCTGTTCTCTCCTCTGAAGCTCTGCAGAGTCTCAGTTACGCACCGCTATTATCTACCAATCCCATTTCTCAGCCCACAGACACGTCAGATTCTTCCAGCTATCCAGCACGCCGGGCCTGCCTCCGTCTTTTCCCCGTTATATCGGCCGTCCAAACGCGGCAAGGTCGTGATCACGGACCCTCAGCGCCCCTCAAGCCACGCCTTGCTAGGCCGCCAGCACGTGGGATTCTAGGCCCATCGCTCAATGCGCAACGAACCGTGGGAACACGGCTCCTGGCTATTGGATCCATGCCAGCGGGAGCACCGCTACAGCAGATCCACAATCGCATCACATCACATCACACCATGCCATGCCATGCGCAAAAGCTCTTGAAAGGAGGAATAGTGAAAGAAATCATCTTTATTGCAGCCACGGCTCTGTGCTCGGCAATTTTACCCCTCTCCGCATTATACTAGTAGTTGCATATATTAGCCGCGCAGGTAGGTATATGCTTGAAGCCCACCAGCTTCAAGTTATTAAACTTTTACGTTCAGAAGCAATCCCTAAAGCACCATTCACCTCACCACAAAGTCGGAAAGTATTTGTAATGTACCGCCGTAGTACGCACGAGACCATTTTGGCGGCGTTCAAGTTGGGATCGGCAAGAGATATTCTATTTGCTGACCACGCGAGAAGAGCGGCAGATATTGCCACCAAAATTCGGTGCCGGGCCTGTCACTTCGGCCCCGTCTTGAACTAAGACCAGCCGCTTTGAGACCCGGACATCGTGTTCATCAGTCCCTTCGGAAACTTTATATGGTTCGAATGTGACTCTGCTTGGCACGCATGAAGCACAGAGCAGCCCCCAAATACTACGCTCAGTTGCTCAAAAAGGAAGTGCCTGTAATGCAAAGACACTTCGTATTTAAAAAGGAAGCCCTACCCGGTATCCAGTTACACAATGCTTGCAATGGTTCCTCGAAGCTAAGGGATCCCGCCAACACTCCACGCAAGTTTGTATGGAGCATATATGATACATGGACTCAAGTAGGTAAGTAAGAGCATGGCCAAGGTATGTAGATGAGCAGAAGCAGCTTCGATCGTCATGTTATGTAAACCCTAGCACGAATTGCGGTTCTCTACATGGGGGTCGCGTATCGCTGTCTTAGAATAACCTCCTCTTATTTACTAGCCCTGCCCCTGTCGATACGAGAGCCCGCGTGCTGGGCGCTCTTTTCAGCGTGGCCATCTGAATCCAGATGCAATATAAATTTGAAACCGAATGACTTTGAATTACCATATTGAACCATACTAAAACCGGCAGCGCTAGAAGATCCCCCCCCGGCGTCTGGTCATACTTGTAAAGGCAACATGCCTTGAATCGACTAGCAGAACCCTTGAAATCTTCATCTCAAACTGCTTACCCTGAATTCAGTTGTGCCACAAGTCGACTCATGAGATTAAGCTGAAAATTGAAGTTGCTGAAACGCTTCTTTCATTTCGCCTTGGCCGGTTATCTTATGACGTCAAGGCACCCATGGCCGCCGGTGGACTGATATCCATAAATTTTAACGGGTTCTCAGGGGCCGATACAGCCGGATGATGAGATGCGGGAATCTTAAATTCGTACTTGCACGAATCTGAGTGGATATTGTAATTATTTTTTTCTTTTGGGCACCTGGTACCTATCCATCATGGCCGCCAATTCTATTACCTATGCACAAGGCGAACTTCATTGAAACAACAACTTCCTCAGTGTGGCTTGACCACTTGGGCGTATATCTGCGGCGGAGCTGCAATACTGAGATATTCAAACATACAAGGCACATGTAAGCAATCTGATGATACAATAATGAACACTAGCACGAGTATCTCAAACTACTAATACCGATCGGAAGTGCCGGTTAAGGGTTTGTTGATACGCGGTTCGGCGAAGCTCTGGCGCCAATGGGGTCCTTTCACCGGCTGGATCTCGCATCGTCATGCCGCGCAGATCCACCTGGCATTAGTGGATATTTGCGACCTCATCTTGTATTTTACGAGAATGGCAATTATGTCTACAGCGAGTGAATCGACAAGAGACGACTCCGTAGTTACTGTTTAGATTCCAATGTTGGGAAAGATCAAGCAGTCTGGTGTTTCATATATACATTGTAATTGAGAAGAAAGCGTCTGCTACGTTCGTTGAGGCTATTACTTGGTTTCCATAGCCAGCAACGAGGAAGAGTAGTCGATACTATGGGAATTGAAGCCATTGTAATTAAATGCTACTACTACTAGTATGTTAATATTCTCATCGGCTTGGACGTTGATAACATGCTTTCCGGTGTCCACGATGCCGACGAAGCTGCGTCCTGAGCAGTAGCAGTGGACTGCCGGATATTTACTGGGCACCTCACAGCCTGGAGCTTGGAACTTTTCTACAGCTTCTGAAGTAGCCTGAGCTGGATGGATTGAGTCCGTCAATATGCCACCAAGCAGCTGAAAACCAAAAATTCTCCCATCCATCATCTCAGCACCATACTAGCAACAGCTCCCTCCCAGCCGTCCATATGTGGCGGCCTATCTTCGACCCGAGCCGTGGGCGTGGCGCGCTGCCACCAACGTCCTCTCACCAAGAGCTGCACAGATACGCCACCCCATCAAAAGTGAGCTCCAGAGACAAATTCATATGCCTGTTCATATATTTGCTATTGTGCTGTAATCGCACCGCAAGACATAGCTACGGAGATGCCTCAGCTCACGAGCAAGCAGACGCGGCAATGGCTGGTGGCTGCACAGCGGAGCCGAGCGGTGACATCGCTCCTTGCGGCCGCTTCACTTTACCTCATTGCAGCTTCTCCACCTTCTGTGTATGCCTTCAATGCTACCTGAACGCCCGTTGGGAGCTTGTGATTGGCGTCCCTCGAATTATGCACAGCTCGTTGGGCTTTATTGTTGTTTTGGCTCAGGCGCTTTGCTAATTTTATTCTTCCAAGCTGGTTTAGCTGGAATCTTTGCTTGGCGACAACCCCTCCGGCCAACGAAAGCTCAGTGGTCGAAGCCTACGAAAGAATAGTCTGCGATTCGTCTCTGTGCCATCTTGGAGACTTGGCACGATAGGCGGCCTTGGTAAGGATGGGATGCCATTTCCCCAAGCTAGGCTAGATCTATGAAACAATGGCTCGCTCAGCTGGCTTTGATTCAAAGCTTGGTTGGCGCGGCAGTCAACCAGCAATTGATTGGATGCTGAAGCTGTTTGCGCTCATCCGCATAAATGAACCGCAGTGGAGTGCCGAATAGGGCAGAGAGCGGCAATGCTGGGGTAAAGCAAAGAGGGCCCTGGAATGCCGATCCATTTTCATGACACAAAACGGCGCTATTCGTCGATTGAGGGACGGCCATCTGAGCGTCGTATTGCATCTGCTCGTATCCTCGGCCTTTACTTGTGGCTTGTTCGCTTATTTTTGACCGCGTTTTCGTGAGATCAGAAAACAACGTCGTTTTGGCCGAAAGCGCCTTATCCGCCCTGTGGCCGACGTTGACTGCCACACGGCCAAGCGATCAACGGGCGGTGGCAGCCCTTCGACACCTCACAAGACCATGGAGACGCAGCTTAAGAATAAGCAAATGTTTTGGCGTTTCCAAGGCACAGGTCGGAAGAGCCCCTGCACCGTCAAGTGACCGCAAGCCACCTCCGCAAAGTCGCTCGTCTAGCCGAGCTCTGTATGGCCCGCGCAAGGCCGTTATGCCCCATTCTCCCTGCAATGCTTCCCTTGGGCCAATGGAGCTCGGCGATGGCGCTGCAGGCAGGGGTATGGGCGAGGTTTTAGCTGTAGGTCCCCTTGACTGGGCGAGCCTAGAGGTGGGAAGCCAGACGGGACGATGACAACAGCTCGCATTGCTAACGCCGCTGGGCGAGTCTTGAGTCCACGCAGGTGCCCCGTGGAAAAGCCACCAGGCATGCATATGGCTCTTTTGGACGCTGGCGCCGGCCGGCTTGCAGAGCTCCTCGTGATCGCGTGCCTTGGGAGGAGGAAGAGGAGAGAGGAAGCATCAGAGACAAAAAGAAGCCAACTGCCCCATGCCAGGCCCTTTTATTTCGCCAAGAGACATTTTGCACAATCCAAATTTACCGTCTGTGCCATATGTGCTCTTGTTTTGTTTACTGTTCCCAACACGCCCGCCTTTGTTCGCATTCTGGTCCCGTATACCTTATTTTGCCCTGTTGTTGCTCTCCAGACCCGCAAGAGCCCCCATTTGCCCTCCACAGTCGTCTTGCCGGCTGCATGACTTTTCCGAAGGGTGGTGTGAGAAACAGTCGAATCTGTGTCAGTTAAAGCGTGAGCGTGTATGGATGGCTCTGGTATACATAGGTAGGCATGGCACGGAGTAATATGCGTCGTCTCCATTTTTGGGACCCCTGTTGCTACCACAACACACACTTGGCATTTTATATTTAGTACTCATCATGTCCGCTATTCCCATCCTCTCGAAACTTGCTTGTCACTCCCTGTTGCTGTTCGTTTCCTGATTCATTTTTTTTTCTTTAGGCTTTTCTGAACCTACGTTTTGAACCTAGCTTGCGTGAGCTGTTCCTATACCATCCTGGCTTTAACGTCAGCTTACCGAAAGTCTCATTATCATACGTTATATTGCCACCAACTCCTGCTGCTGAGCATTCTCTTAAATGTGGCTCTAGCCATCGGGTGTAAATAGCAACAACACTGGTGTTCGTTATTTACACTGAAAAAGACGAACAAGCTCTGCGTCGGGCCCTCCGAAATCAAGAAACGCATCTTTCGCCATGTTTTATGAGACGCACTACGTGCATGATGTCAAAATGGCTGCTCATCAGCCCATGCCGTACCGAGGCCCGGTAAAAGGCTCTTCACGCAATCAGGCCTCGAAACAGTCGCGGCAATCCAAAGCGCTTGATCCTGAAGACTTGACGAGACGGCTACAGGTTGTACTAGCTGAACAAAAAGCTATTGCGGAGAGGAAGAAGCAGGCCAGGGCAGCAGTCGAAGCCGAACGACAGGCAAACGCCGCAGCAGCGGCACGAAATGCGAGCGTCCTGCATCCTGGACAGCACGGAATACCCTTGGGACCAACTGCCCCATCTACGTATATACAAAAGAAGCAAATAACAGCATCCAAGTCACACGGCAAACTTATATCTCGAGATTCGAGCGAGCATGCGCCCAAGGCGGAGAAGCTTCAGAAATCTGGGAGGAAAAATTCTACCTCGTCGTCTAGCAACAGAAATTCAGAAGATGCAGCGCCATCCAACTACCGCCATGTCCCTCAGGTTGCTGCTTCGCAGTTTGCCCGGACGACCACCACCGAGACGGTAACGGAGAAGCACCTCCTACATAAATTGTCCAGGCAAGCCATGAAATTCCATATGGAAGGCCCCAATGCCATGGCTACCATGGCAGCTTCGGATCTTACACCATCTGAGCAGAACAAGGCACTCAGAAGAGTGCAGAGTATGAGAGAGAGGCAATACGAGAGGAATCAGTTTCAACACAATCATACACTCGCCACTACGGCCGAGATTGATGAGAAGCCGGCATCTCCCGCTACTGCTCACACATTCCAAGAAAATCGCAAATCCAAGGACGACCCAAACAAAGTGTTGCGAAGGAGAAGCGTGGGCGCTATCCTCGGCATGATGATATCATCAGATCCCGAACCCGCTAGAGCATCATTGTCTTCTGCAGAGAATCAATCAGTTGCCACTCATTCTGATGTCCTGCCAGCCAACGCCGATGAGCACCGCGTAGATTGGACTCAGAGTGACGAAGCCGCTATTCTTCAGCAGCAGCAACAGAAGCAACAACCTCAACAACCGCAGCAACCTCAACAGCCGATTAAAGCTAGTGCAAGCCAAAATGCGCTGCGCAAGTCTGAATCGAGATGGGCTTTGCGAACCAAGCTTGGAAACCTTGGCAAGAAAAGCGACAAACTTTCTTCACCGACGGAAGAGAAGGACGAAGAGTCACCCGTCGAGTCACCTAAATCTCCCCTCGCGAAAGCAGGAGGACTCTTTGCACGATTTAAGCGTTAGTCTTGTTTATTTTGCAAAACCGAAAGAACTATATATCCACACGTGAGGGATGAAGGGATTGGATGTGTACCTTAAATAATCTGACTGGATGATTGAATGATGGAGAGGATGATGTAATGATAATATTGTTGGGTGTATACATCGGTAATGGAGAGACGGCTGCTATTGGATAGGATTGTGAGATGATCAAAAGAAGCGAGTCGATCGATGTATGTTGTATACCTAGGAGAATTCTGTTTTTATATCGCCCAAGATCATTATACCCCAGAATAGTCGCATAGGCCTCTCTCTCAATCCTATGTTTTCTATAAATGTAACGTATTTTCATCAATTTATTTCGTGGTCTTCGTTGCACATCTTATTGGTTTCGTCGATCCTCTGCCAGCAGACGCTCAATGAGAGCAGTATCTTGCTCGGCAATCTGGCGCTGCACATAGGCGGTAGCATCGTTCCTATCGGCCGTCTCGTTCATAATGTGCAGTATCAGCTCCGTATACTCGCGGATCGCCTCGCCGTCCTCGCCGCTGGCTTTTCTCGCCTTTCGCAGAGCAGCTTTGCCGTTTTTAATGCCAATATCGTGGTTCCACTGGCCCTTGCCGCCGCCGTTATGGTAATTATTCGCGGGGAGGCCCTTCATCAAGGAGGCAGGTATGGCTTTGGAAGCGGCATCTGGGGATTCTGGCGGGGGCTGGGTGGCATCGTGGATCTCGAGGAGCTGGTTTGGCAGGTTTGGGTATTTCTTGAAGAGAAGCTGGAGCTTGTCTGAGGTGGCGAGAGCGCTGAAGGGATTTGAGGGATCGACGGGTGCTGCTGTTGTTGGCGGAGGAGGCGCATTTGGGGTCTGGTCTGCTGGCTTTTCTTGCTTCGGAGGATCAGGAGGATGGTTCTGCTGATGGGCTTTGCTGCATGAGACTGAACAACTGTGGCAATGAGTTAGACTATTATTTCCCTCTGCCTGGCGTCTATATTGCCCTTTCATCTATCTGTCTTTACAAATACAGTAACATGATAGCGCAATGAGGGACTGGTTCATTGGGAGACGTACTATGGAAGCCGGCATCGCGAGCACTTGTATTTGCCAGGGTTGATCTCGCAAACACCACAAAGGTTGGCATTTGCCTTGCGCACTGAAGGCGTCTGCGTCGTCGCCGCAACAACATCGCGATCGACATTGCTATTCTGCTGGTTTGCTTCTGCGCTCGCGTCTGACACGTGCGCTTGCTGGCTACTGGAGCTGGAGATTGGGTTCTTCTCGTCTACAGAGCTCGTGGTGGCCTCGACGACAGGCAATTCCGCGGTAGCTGTAGAGACAGAGCTCATTTCAGCCTCATCGTGGAGAGCCTCTGACGCCATGGTTTGTTTTGATAGGCGGCTTCGCAAGCAAGATGTTTGTTTCTAATGTCCGGCGCGTTATGCGAATCTATCAGAAGTTGCAGGTGATATTAAGAGTAGCGCCCCGCCATTCTAAACTTTTTTTTTTTGGGCAGGCCTTGTTAGTCGCTTGGCGCGCAGATCTTTTTTCCCTTTCCCTCTTGTGGTACAAAGAACAAACACATGGTCACACATTATTCAGATAACACGGCTTCAACTATCTACAGGGGTTTCCTGGTGCAAGGAGCATATTCGACAAGGAAACAGGAGAAGCATTAGAGAAAAGCTAGGAGAAAAAAAATGGCGCCGTTGCACCCTGGAAATGGTATGCATATCAGTGAGTAAGGCAGCGCAGCGTCATTAGTGCAGCAGTTGCGTCATAACGGCCGTTCAACTGCTGTTTTCTTGCAGATGAGTATGCATCTATTATAGGCTCCCCTTTTTGGTGGTTGCAATGCCTTGAACCGTTCTGCTGGGGCGAGAGAGGTTAAGTTACGCTGGTCCCGATTGCCAGCTTACATTATGCTGCTTCCCCATTGGCCGCGATGAAGGCAGTTCGAGCTTGGCTGCCATCTAACTTTGTATAACAAGTATTGACAGGATATTTCCGCAGATTTTGAGTGTCTGCTTTACCACTGCCTAGGAGAAACACCTCTGTGGCGCCTCTTGATTGAGGCATGATGGCTGAGCTGAAAAAAAAAAGGAAAGAAAAGCTATACGTCTTTTGCTGGGTTATTTCGAGTACGTCGATATACTACCGGATGTCGCTCACTGCCTCGTGTACGAGGTAGGTCAACCTTCTCAGTAACCGCAAGTTGCTTGGGAGTCTGGACTGAGACCACTTGGTTTCAATGGAGGTCGGCGGCCATGCTGTAGGGCTACAATGCCGCGTTGGCTAGAGAATAAGCTCCAGCTGGTAGATGCTTAGTCGTCGTGCTAGCCTCCCAAGGTTTTGGATTCCCCCAGAGTCGTAGCATGTGGCGTGCCGCTCAAGGTTCGAATAGCCTCGACTTGACAGCACAGTGCATGAGAGCGGGGGCAGCAATTGCAGGACGCCACCTAATCACCGCATGACGAACATTCAACTGCAGTCGAAAACAAAGCTGTCATCGCCGCGTGGGCATTGCTCAAACAAACATGCCTTGGCCCAGCGGGCTTATGCGAATCGCACGCCGTGCTCCTCCCGCCAAGTGCCTAGTCCTTCTTCAGCTTTGGAGCTCGACTGGCGGGCGGGCGCTGGAGGAAGGGTAGCAGAGGTGTAAATTCGAATTGGCATCTCAAAAGCGTGCCATTGAGTTGATAATTGGCACTGGTATGTATGTATCAACGCCAATTGAGCGGGCGCTTGTTCATTGATTGGAGCCGTTGGGGGGTCATCCATGCTATAGCTGCGGGACTGGAGCTTCGTAGCACTCGGATATTTTGGAACTATCGTAAAAGCAATAGCTGCTGCAAGAGTCGCTCAACTGCTGCAGAAAAGGCGTCGCGTGATACTTGTCTCAGCTGCCCGTACCTCGTACCTTGGCCTCTGCAGCTCCCACTGGCTCGCGGCAGGCCCATGGAATGGCTGGGACGGGCTGGACTTGGGAGGGGCGCCAAGCAGGTGAAGCGAGTCGAAGGTGCCCGCCGCTATGCTTGGCCGGTCAAAGCTTGGTAGAGGTCGAGCGGTACTCGGTAGCAACAAGGCTAGCATCGAAGACTCGACGCCGTCTGTCTCCAATCTCGATGCGAGAAACTGTGCCGCCCCAGGTGGGAGCAGAGGCAGTTGGAGCAGACCAGGTGACTTGCGACTTGAGGCGGGGTTCTGGAACCAAAATGATTTGCGGGGTGGCGATCTCTGATATTCTGTGCCAAAAGCTGGGGTTCCAGTAGGACTGCAGCTCCTCCTCCTCCTCTTCGTCTGCGATGCATGCGTCACGACACCCTCGCTGCTAACTGCCACTAGCGTTCTGGCCTTTTCTCGTGTGAGAGCTTGTTTTGAGCCCGCCCGGCCTTATTCCGCAATCGGCAGTGACCAATCCCAGCAATTGAAACTCGATGCCTCGCCGCTGAGGCTGTAGGAAACGGAATATTGATGAGACTCTATATCTTAGGCATGGAGCTTAAGCTTGGCTTGATTGACGGTGGCTGCTGAGCTAAGGTGGCGAAGGCTTATTAGACTCAAAGATGGTGCTTTGTCTCCTTCAGCCAAGGTTAGCCGCAGCGACCAAGTTGGCGGGGTGGCTCGTCAATTTGTCGATGGATCGCATTTTATTCTTTGCTTCATCTTCTCTGTTTGCTTTAGGTTTTTAGAGCACAATTTCCAGCCGCACCTCCAAAGTTTCCCCGCCCCTCCAGTGGGAAGATCCAAGCCAAGTCTATCAGGATCAGGTTAGTTCTGCTAGCTCTGTAGACGCCTTTAGTGGCCTGCTAGAGCTGCCAGGGATCCTCCCAAGCAACGCAGGCACGGCAAGCCGCGAATGTACCTGCTGGTACTCAGCTAGTTTCGCTAATGCAGGTCACTGGAAAGGGCCGGACCATCATCAGATTGGCCCTGTTGCACGACGGCAGAAGTTATATTGTACAAGCTGCACGTATATGATGTGTAACGAAAGGCGGCCATGTTTGTAGAAGTTGACGATGAAACTGCGAATGGAGGTGGGTATTTGTGATGACAGAAATGAGCGGAATGTTTATGTTGAGTAGAAACTGCCATTGTATAAGCTGTATTAAGAGGTTGGTCCATGAGCAACAACATGTCGAGACAACAGGGCTTCCGGCAGGACAGCATGGAGATACCCTCCATGGCCTGCATGTGTCAGACTCTGGCCAAGCGAATGATGACACCGGGCAAGGAGACGGCTACCGAACTTGAGGGCGAAAAGAGTCCATACAATAGCGATTGATTTTTATACGTCGTTGTGAGTCAATGGCACTTTTACTTCTGCCATGGCGTTGAAGAATTGAGTCGAGATGAACAGGCTAGGGCCATGGCAGATCTGGATGGACGGATATCGCAGGCTGGGAGTACCGCAGCCCGACTAGTAGTAGTGATATGAGCTACGCAAAGGTACATGTGCAGGTACTTTGCCGTACATGTCCTTACGTGCATCCACCATTTGAATGCAGCAATATCGCAAACCTTTGCAGAGACCGCCGCAGTTACAGGTACGAGGCGCCCCTCAGCCAAAGGGGGGCCGGCAGGGTCTTCATAAGACGCAGCAAATTACTGCAACCTTGGTACGGAGTCTTGCCTGCCCCGTACCTTGTCTTGGCCCTACGCCTGCTCGTAATAGCCAGTGTGTTCCTGGGGCTGAGGTGGTAGGGGCAGAACAACCGCTAGAATACTAACCTCAAGGTGACAGTGGTATTGCCCTAAATAGGCTATAGCGGCAGCTTCAGGTCACCTAAATGTGACTGCTCGCCTCCATCAGCAGTCGGGGATGCCGGCCGGCATCGACGATGCGAGCCAGGATCGAGTATTTTCCCAGGGCAGTGCGGGAAGAAAATCTCTGCAAGGCATTATACCTGTTACCTACCTGCCTGGGTCAAAGGTATTAGTTGCAGCTATTATTGACCGTGCAGCGTTGGATACATGTTAAAAAATGTGCATCGTAAAGCGAATTTTGCCCTGTTATCTGCAGTAAGCTTTGGGACGAGGATGCTCAGTAGTTAGATGTCGATCATTACGGAGAGACAAGCTGGTCCCGTGCTCATGGCGAATCAACTTACACCCAGCCCAGACGGAAGCCATGCAGCATGGCGCTATTAGTAACCGCTGTCTAAGACGAGAGCAAGGGGTGGGATTGCTGGATGCCCCGTCGACATTATCATGGAGTGCGACATACTGCCAAGTATAGGCAGTGATGGCAAGCAGCCCTCAGACGAAACAAGACGAGGATTTGTTTGTTTCCTCTATATTTCTAATTAACAAAATAGAATGGCAAACAATAGAATTTGATACGAATGCATTTCCCCCTTTTCGCCCTGTGGCGATATGCTGGATTACGTATATTATTGAGAATTCGAGATTATAAGCAGCGATCACCCGAAGTCCCATATAACTGAGCCCTTAAGGCGCGAGATCTTTATTTTCCGCTTCAATGTAATAAATGATCAAGGACTGCCAGTAATACCTACCTGCTGCATGGCCTTTCCAGAAGGAAAGGGCGCAGCACTGTCCGGCATTTAGATATTGTAGCTCGGTACTCGAAATCAGGAGAGAAAGAAAAGAAAAGGAAACATAAACAATCTCTTGTTTCACTCTTCTGTTTAACAGGCCTGATGCCGATTTTGCTCTCATCGCATCACACCACATGCACGACATCCCGCACGCCCGTCTCCTCACTGTGAGATGCAAACTAATAATGCCTCCTCTTTTTTCCAGACCAATGCGCCGCAGCCTCTGTTGCAGCCCCGGTTCCACGGCCACCTCGGGCCGCCACCTGGCCCAGCCCACCTGGAGTTTGCTCTGGGTCTCATGGTCATCTCGTGGGCTTCATGGATAGCTGCGGGAAATCCTGGCGGGCACTCGAAGCTCGGAGACGCTGGCTGAAGTGGACGGTGGTTGACTCTCGATGCCAGCAAAATAAAGCATCATGTCCCTGATTGGCTCTCTGGCCGTACTTTGCCTTCAGCCATCAATGCTGCCAGATGCTCGTCTTGGCTTGGATGGGCTTCTATCCCTGATCCCGTCTGCCGACACCACCTCCACCATCATCCGACGAAAGGCTGCTTGCGCGCCCGTGTGCTCTGTTTCTGCTTCTGCTGCTCATGCAAGGCGAGTGCCAGAGTAGCCCTCCAACCCATGCAGAATCCACCTCCCCTCCATCCACATCGCCCCTTGTTAGCCTGCTTGGCTTTGCTATCCGTGTTAGCGCCATGAATCAATCCTCTTCTCTTGACGACAAAGGAGGGGGCCCAAGCCGAGGAGAGAGGGAAAAGCATATTTGCAGCCAGCTCCTCTTTCAAGCCTCCGCAGACGCCTCATCACCTTTGCAAGCCGGCGTTGTATGCGCTTTCCCCTCTCACTGCTCGTTCGACCTCCACACTTCCAGCCGCGGCCAGCCTATCCGGATCACCCTAGTCCGGTATTTCGATTTAGTTCACACACGGTACGGCGAGGTATTTGGGTTTATTCTGGAGCTTCTGCTCTCCTAAATTTCACCTGCTTGCCGCAAGTGGTAGCGGCTTCGTACCCAGGTCCTTCGATCTCTCCATCCACTGTAGCTCAGTGCCTCTTTGAGTCTTACTTGACTCGACACCAACCATGTGCAAGTCTGGCATCTAGCAGTGTCTAGAGCCATCACTCTTTGTCTTATACACTGAACCATCACATTTGGACGTGCAGAGTACTGGTCTATTATATGCAGTGAATGCCCACTCAGGTCAGGCAACAATATCACAAGCACAGCTACAGCCCACAGAAAACTTGTACACACATTGATACATGCAAAGCCCACTCACCACCTCTCTCCCTGCATCTGCCGCAATCCCTCTCGTGCAGCAAATGCGACGGTACCTGGCAGTTCGTAACTGCTCCAGCGCTGGCTGCTCCGTGCGTCTGGCGGCGCTCAGGGGACCCCAGCGCCTAAATCTCCCCTTTGCATAGCTCTCTGCACAGCGCTCTGCAGCGGCGCTGGGTCCGCCTCGTTAGCGCTACAAGCTGCTATTGAGCAGGTACTTCGGGGTACTCCGGACCCCATAAAGTTAGCACGCCGGCCGTCCTCGTCTACGCCACTTACTGCCCTGGCGCTCAGGCCTGGGGGCTCTCTCTCTCCACCTTTTGAAAACGTCGACCGCACGACACCTGCGCCGGCCTCTGTCGCGAGCCTCTTGACCTCTTCCACCCCACCTGCGCCGAACCGCGACGTCTTCGACTTCAAATCGACTCAGCCGAACTGACTTAAACCTCGGGTCTGTTCCTGTTCCTGATCCTGCTTCCGTCCAGCCGCCTGCCGGCTTCCAGCTCTCTGCTCTTCACCATCGCCGCTCTCGTCCATCGCACCGCAGCATCGCTCGATCCGCGTCCTTGGCGATCGACTCAGCCTGTAGCATCCCGCTCTACCTCGTCTCTCCCCTGGCCGCAGCGCCTTGCTAAGCTGCTGCTGCTGCTCCAGCTCCCGTGCTGGCGTCGTGCGTTGTCAGCATTCGCTGCGCTTGGATTGGCGAGTCCCTGGGCCTCTAACAGGAGAATCATGGGCCTCGACTGGCACAAGGTGCTTCTCCAGCTCTAGCAACACCATTGCCTCTCCGTCGTCTGCGGTCGTCGCTCGCCATTTCCCGCGGCTGTGGATGAGGACGGAGCATTATCTCGCCTTGGTCCCATCCTCTCTCCTTACAGCCTAAACCCCTGCCTCTCTTGGCCTCTTTCTGCTTTGGTCTCGTCTGCTCTTCTCTCTCTCTCTCTCTTCTCTCTCTCTCGTCCTTCTCTTTTTTTTTTCGGGTTCTGGATTAGACGCGCCGGCTTAGACGTTATACTTTCCCATTTTGTCCTTCTTCTCCCGCCTTTCTTGTTTCATTTTAATCATTCGAATCGCCCAACTGCATTGTGCGGCACCCAACCATCACCACCCAAAACCATTACCACCACCATCATTGCCGCTCGAGATCGCCGACACACGCTTCTTTCGCCACTTCCAAAAAACCTTCGTCAGCCTATCGCGTCTCGTCCAGTCACTCTCGTCTATTATTTCTATCGCTTAGACTTCTTTTTTTCTTCTATTTGATTCCCCACATAGACCGTACCTGACATATTGTGACTGGTAAGTGGAATCTTCTCTGAACTTTCGCTCAGCTGGCCTCGATCCAGTCTTTGACGCTTTGTCTCCCTCTCTCTATCCACACATTGTGCATTGCAGCGATCTAGGCGGCTGCGAAAGACTCCTCGATCGGATCGGGGACACCTTGTAAAATCTGCAAGAGCTGGGTTTATTACAGTCTGCATAGATGTGCTAACCAAAAGAAATAGCTTTGTCTTATTCTTTTCAAATCTATTCATCTACGACATCAATCCGTTTTCTGAAACTTCAACCTGTCAAATCGCATCCTCCTCAGATCTATATTCCATCCGCTAGCATTTTCCGCTCCAAAGATCTCTCACGCCGAATCATCCCCCGGGCGATCGTCTGATTCTTTTGGCTCTGCCCTATTATCCGGCACCAAACTACCTTCCGCTGGTATCGAGTTCTGAAATCCTCTACCACTTGGGGACAAGCACGCACGCACGCACGCACGCACGCACGCACAAAACAAAACGCGGCTCGGCTTGAATAGATTCACCTCTGTATCCAATCAGCGTTATCCTCATCGTCCGATCATGAGTTCAGGCTCCGCTAAGAACGGATCATCGTCGAGGTTGACCCAGGTGCCGTCCAACCAGTCTCTACTGTTGGAGAAGGTGAATGCTAGGACGTCGACCCCGGACTCTGAAGCACTGGCCAGCTCGGAAGACGAAGGAGATCACCGCCACGAAGCATCTCAGACTCTTGTACAGCCCGCCAAGCCTGTCCGCCGAGCTTCTTGGTTGAACGATACTTCTGCACCTCTCAGCCGACCTCGCAAGGGGTCATTTGCGAGCAACTCAATGTCTCCAACTACATCACACCCCAGCACCCCATCCATTGAAACTGGAGCGGGGACCTGGGGATCTCATTCGACTTCTTCAACAATGGGCCGAACGCCAGGGTCCAACTTTCATTGGGGAACTGGTATCTGGAATAATCCAGACCGCAAAGACCCGCCGTTGAGGCTCAGCGAGGTTCTTCCGTCTCCTACCTCAACTGTACCTCCTGGAGCTGGAAGCAACTCTTTCTTTGGCCCAGATTCTTCTAGCCTAACACCGACCTCCGCAGCCGCGCGTGAGCCAGGCACCAATTCGCAGATTCCTTTTCCCATTCCACTCCATCCCACGCCAAAAACCTACCGCTCGCAATCGTATTCTGCTGGGCAGCTGGATCCTGAAATGTCACCAAGCACTGGAATGGGCTCCTCCACCGTCATAGGTCGAGCTCGTTATCCTGCTCTTCAACATCGGCCTTCACGCCCCAGCATGCTGAGCGAGATGTCGAGCGACAACATGTTGGGAAAAGTCAAAGAAGTGGAAGACGACGACGATGAAAACTCATCTGAATCCCTCCAAGGCTCTTTCCACCAGAGCGCTGAAGCTAAAGCCATTGAGATGCTTGCGCGAGAGAATGCCATGCTTAGGCAGCAACAACAGGCTCAGCAGCAACAGCAGTACGGTTCAAGGATTAGACAACGAGGTGCTCCCGGTTCTTATCATGGCAACGGATACCCCCTTCGAGAGTACGTTCCAGAAGAAGCAGATTATGCCATTGATGAGCTTGACGAAACGAATGACGGCGAGGGCATGGGCAGGCGGCCTGCCGATAGAAGAATGAGCGAGTTTGGCATATCAGGCCCATACCGCAATCCCATGGGCTTTGATGGACGGAAAGAGGTTTCCAACTTGAAGAAGGCTCTTTGGTCTAGCTCTCCAAGTTACTTTGCAAATGATCTTTCCCAGAGTAGACGCCACTCCTTTGCCAATATGCCCACACGACAGGGATCCATCAGCTCGATTGCCGACTCCGTTGCAACACTAGAGGCCCCAAATCCTGATCTCCAGATGAATCAGGGCTATCCGTCCGGCTATCCAGACAGCTCAGCTTTTGGAGGCGCGAGTAATCGTAAGTTTTCTTTGGACCAGGCCGAGTTCAAGCTACGTATACACAGAGACGCTAACAGATTCTCAACAGCTAATTTTTTCCCCGGAGGTGGTAACATGGCGGGTTCTATGCCGTCGGGATTCACCAATCCATTCGCTTCCCCATTTGGAATGCACAGTCAATTTTCAGCTAACCGCCCGCCGTCTCCTCATCGTAACGTGTACAGCGTGGGCCAACCAAGGCACAATCAGCTTTTACACGTCGTCCTATTCAAGTGTGCCAGAGCCGATGTGTTCTACATCCAAGAAGGCACTGGACTTACCGTCAAGCCTGGAGACCTTGTCATTGTCGAGGCTGATCGAGGTACCGACCTAGGAACCGTTGCACGAGACAACGTCGACTGGCAAACAGCCAAGGAGCTCAAAGAACATTATGCAGAGGAGCAATACAAATGGTTAATGATGTACTCCCAAAATGCGGCTGCCGCACAGGAAGGTTCGGGTGCCGGCCTCTTGGCTTCGTCCAATGGCCTCCAGGGCAGCGCAATTGGCGGTATGGGGCCACCAAATCAACATCATATGCAAGAGCCCAGTGCAGGCGAGCTACGCCCCAAGCTCATCAAGCGTCTGGCCCAGAACCACGAGATTCATTCTCTGCGCGACAAAGAAGGCCAGGAGGCCAAGGCAAAGAGAGTATGCATGCAAAAGGTCAAGGAACATGGCCTAAACATGGAGATCCTTGACGCTGAGTTCCAAATGTATGTTGATATATATTTTCATGATAAAGCAATGCCACATCATGCTAACCAGATTATTAGGGACTGGAAGAAACTGACCTTTTACTACTTTGCTGATTCCTACATCAACTTCAACTCACTAGTCACGGATCTCTTCAAGATTTACAAGACTCGCATCTGGATGTCCGCTATCAACCCGGCATCGTTTGCCAGCCCTACCTTGGGGATCCAAGCGCCGAGCGGAGTTGGACCTGGTGCCGTTGGTGTTGGTCGTGGAGCAAATCCAAACGAGCGTCGCCCGAATCAAGTCTCGCAACAGGAACAGCAATCACAGCTTTTCGCTGGCGCTGCACAACAAGCTCGGGGGCTGCGATCTGGCTATCCCCAGTCTCAATTAGGCACAGATAGGCCAGCTCCTGCGGCCACTGGATTTCCGCCTCCCAACTACGCATATGGATCTGCAGGTGCTTTTGGTAATGCTAGAATGAATAATGGCGGCGCATACACCTTGGGCGTAAACCAGGGCGCCGATGCCTTCGCCAGCGCTGGATTCCCACACTCAGGCGATCTCCAGTCAATTCACCAGCGATTTCCTACCTCTCAAACCATGACACCCCCTGGGCAGCAACCCCAGGGCGTGAATGCAATCTCACCTCCTGGCGACTGGACAGCCAGTTTCCAAGGTCTATCTCTCAACACTCACTAAGTTTTTGGACGGTAACATTTGGACGACTTATAGCATGATTAGATTACAACGCTCGTTTTTCTTTACTGCGCGCTGATTGCTATATACAAAAGGATATTCAATGATAATGAAAGAACAAAAGAAGACAAAATATCTCTTTTTTTGCAATATGCCTATTCATCAGCTTTATCATTTCTGACGGCGGGTGGCGATGGCTCAATATGGACATCAGAAGAGAGAAAATCGCGGTTTCCTTCTTTTTTTCTTTTTTTCGAAGAGGGAGGCTTGCCACGCCGTTTCTCTCATCATTCCAATGAGCGCCTCCGCGACTGTCGTTACATCTGGAAATTATTTTTTTGCTATATACATACATATACATACATATTATCCCTCTATAACCTCGGTATGGATTACGGATTTGGCTACTGGACATGCGAGATCAAAGACTGGAGAATGGGTATGGTTTTGCTTTCGCTTCCATTGGCTGAGAATATAGACAGAGAGACCTGAGTTTACGCAATGCATGCTGTAACTAATACACAATCAAAAAAAGGGAACGGATTGGGTATGGCTAATGTCATGTACGACAAGAGATTTCTTATTTTTTATTTTCCTTTCTTTACTTCTCTCGACAAACTTATTTATTATTTTACTTTACAGAATTTGGACCACGTTATTATTTGTTTTTCTTAAAGATTAAGAATAATTCATTTTTATGAAGAGAGTATTATTTTTGGTATTAAATTGATGATTTGACTGCGCCATCTGGAAATCCGGACGCTACGTGATATGCTATGGCCACCTGAGGCAAAAATAGCCACGAAAATGCCCAATACTGATCACTACCCTAAAACTGCTTCTCTCTTTGCTTCACTTCAAGCAGTTTATACATACATCAATGGATGAAATACATTAGGAGCGGGCTTTTTTGGTTATGCATCTTGGTTTTTTTTTTGCTCTTAGAGGAGTACGTGCATAGATGTACCTTCCCGTTACGTGAGGGCATCTTTTTCGATAGGGGGAAGGTGCGAGGTGGCTGCTGGCGGCACTCCGTATTGCTCAAGGTCATGCTCGCAACAGCTTTCCCCCCTTCTCCTCCCTCTCCTCTATTTTTCTCTCGCAATTCTTTATCCATTGTTTTCTCTCGAATTATTTTCCATCACCGTGAGTCTTTGTTTCTCGGTTTCAGGTGCTGGCCGACAACCTTCTAGATCTTGTACCATACACTGCTTTGTCTTTTGTCGAGATGCCCGCCAGAACACGAAAAAGAAAGGTTTTAGATGAGGGTAATAGGCCGATTGTTCATCCAATCCTGCTCGATAATTGCCTCCTAAGCTAAGAGATGATTTTAGACGATGCAACACCTGAAATTATTGCTGCAGCGAAGGAGACATCGAGAACATCGCAGAGGGGGGCTCAAGGACAGTCTTTGAAAGCCAAAACATCCTCGAAGAACGGACGGTCGAGGAATACGTAAGATCATTTACCAATGTGCTTGTGAAGCTGGACTTGATGCTAATTGATGAAAGTGAAAATCTGAATCCTGTGAGAGCTTCGAAAGGCGGCAAGTCAACTACTTCTAGTGTGTCAAATGCAAAGAGAGACATTCGGAGAAAAGCAGACGATCTGTTTCATTTGATAGAAACACAGTATGATCACTCGGAGAAGCTTTTCTTCTTACATTTGTCTCAGAAATGCTAACGAGGAGTTGTCTTGCAGAGTTGAGGACGGGCCTAGTAACCTTGGATCTGGTCCTCCGGCCAGTGAATCGAAGACGACACCTCACCGGAGAAATGTGATCGACTTGGAGCATGATATAATCAGAAAAGGCTCCAATGCTTTATATCAAAAATCATGCGAGCATCTACAAGGCCTACAAGAAACTATAGAAGACTATAGGCGATTTAATAATGCCAAGGCGAATCTGACAAAGCCCACTGAGGTTGAGCAGTGGAAGCACGACTCTACAAATATAGCACAAGTAAATAAGAGAGCCTTGGAGATTGCAATAGATGGACTAAATGACATTGTGCTTGGTAAGAAGAGTACAAATCCTCATCGTTCACCAGCGCCATCGGTCGACGACGAAGTTGACCAAGCTGCGAAGAGATGGCTTCAGACTGGGGTCCCGATAAGGGAAGATACCTGGGGAGACGCAGCAAGAGAAGTGCTCAATGCTATAACCGGAATTGCCAAGATCTTGTCTTGATATATATATAAAGATGAATTTACGCCGAATGCCTTGATAGCGAGCAATCAACATTGCCTGACATCTCTCGTCTCCTCCTTGGTCTCAAAAGGGATCTTAGTGTCCCCACTTTATCTTGTAGATCGTCTGCAGTGAGATGCCTCGTCCATCTAGCTGACTCAGCAAATCTCCACCCATCTTTTTTTCCCACCAAAACAGCCCACGAGGGCTCTGAGGGGCAAGTCCTATCACGCTAGAGCCTCGATGGGATTAGCTCGTCGCTTAACCCACAAACAGGCCCTTGAATTTTGATTATCGCTTTTGGGTTTTGCAGCCTTCTCCTCCGAAATTTCGACATCCTCTTGATCCAACCTCGTTCAACTAACCCTCGGCAGGAAAATTTCTGACCTCAAGCCGGTATGTCCTCCCCGTCCCATCCATATTTATTTCAATTCCTCTTCTTTCATTGAGGAGGGAATTAGCAAAACGTCGTTTGTGAAGCTAACGTTTGCCGTCGTCGTCGTTGCCCTCGAATAGCAAAAATGGGTGCCCTCAAGTATGTCGAAGAGCTCCAGAAGAAGAAGCAGTCCGACCTGGTCCGCTTCCTTCTCCGTGTGCGCTGCTGGGAAGTACGTTACAACTCCGAATGAATTGCACAAAGGCGCAAACACATCCCGAGACGAAAAGAATATATGAAAAAATTTCAATACGTTCTCTGTGGACGGGGCCGGATGAGGTCGAGGCAGTGGGAATTGAAACTTTTTCGATGACCTAGATTTTTCTTCTACACTCTCTTTCTTCTCTCTCCTGTGACCGCTTCCATCTTTGGACGGAAGACTCATGTGTGTGCGATTGAGAAATTTGACTTTTCTCGTTCTCACATGCTGTTCTCTTTTATTTGCCTGTAACACGGCAAAGAAGACCACGGACAGAGAGAAGCAAGGATTGAGAACATGAAGAATAATCTATGGCTGATTGAGTTTTTCCCTCGTTTCCAACTGCCAACATCTACATCCCCCCTTTGTCTTTGCTATACACTCGTTGAACATTTGCTGAGAGTGCATTAATATAGTACCGTCAACTGAACGTTATCCACCGCGCCTCCCGCCCTTCGCGCCCCGACAAGGCTCGCCGTCTGGGCTACAAGGCCAAGCAGGGCTACGTTATCTACCGTGTCCGTGTCCGCCGTGGTGGCCGCAAGCGCCCTGCCCCCAAGGGTGCCACCTATGGTACGTTTCTACGAGAAAAGTTTTCTCTTCAAGAAGAAGAAGAGCTGTTTTACTGACGACTTGTGAACAACAACAGGCAAGCCCACCAACCAGGGTATCAACCAGCTCAAGTACCAGCGCTCCCTCAAGGCCACCGCCGAGGAGCGTGTCGGTCGCCGCTGCGCTAACCTGCGCGTCCTGAACTCCTACTGGATCAACCAGGACTCCACCTACAAGTACTACGAGGTCATCCTCGTCGACCCCAGCCACAAGGCCATCCGCATCGACCCCCGCATCAACTGGATCGTCAACCCCGTCCACAAGCACCGCGAGGCTCGTGGCCTCACCGCCACCGGCAAGCGCTCCCGTGGTCTCAACAAGGGCCACCGCTACAACAAGACCACCGCCGGCCGCAGAAAGACCTGGAAGAGACACAACACCCTGTCCCTGTGGCGCTACAGGTAAACGCTCTCTGCTGGAAAGCGGAAGCGTTGACGGAAGCGTTGACGACTGGGGTGGCTTCTTTGCGGTGGCTGCATTCCTGGATATCATCCTTCTTCTGGGAGTGTTTCTTCACGAGAAGCTTCTTTGGCTGTCTTACGGTTTTTTTCTACTGTTACAGCAGAAGTGTATTTTGCGGGCAGGAAAAAAAATATCATGGAGGTAGCCTGGAAAGATCGGAGTTTAAAACAAAAAAGGCCAAAAGGATGCTACTTTTCTTCTTTGGTAGTTTAACAATGGAAATGGCATGAACACTTTCCGATGATTAATATTTCGGAACTGCGATGATATCTCTTATTTTTCTTTTTCAAAATTTCCTATGTAGAAAGCAATTGTGACTTTACACTCTTTCAACGTCTTGCCTTGTGTGCTGCCCCCTTTGAAAATCCCCAGTGTGTTTCTCTACGTAAGATGCACAGTATTCCTTCATTTCCTATATCAAAATCAATCGTGACTTTTCACTCTTCAAACCTCCCTCCCTTTGTCTATTGTTCCCTTCTGATCTAGTATGATCTCCCGTTGAGCCTAAACAAACAAATCACAATACACGTTACACACTAAGAGGAAAAGACGTCACATCCAGTGCCCGGGCCATTTCAATTCATATATAGCAAAACGATTTCATGTCTCTAAATACAATCCAGAAAGCAATGAGCCTTTGTCTCGTTACGACCTCCACACGCAAAAGCCCCAAAGCATGCCAGCCTCATCCAGAAGAAGCTTGCCTTATCTTACCCCCTCCATCATCGTGAAATCGAACTCCCCCGAAATAAAAAAACCGAGGTCAATGGCTCCAATTTTGTCTCTCTCTCTCTCTCTCTCTGTCTTCCTCCCTCCCTCTCTCTCAAAAACATAATACAAGCCGCGCGCAAACTGCAGGCAAATCTTTGCAGAAACGTGAGGGGAAAAAAGGCAAAAGGGGATAAGGCAAAAGTAAAAGGGGAGAGAGCCGACATCCAGCTACCTAGGCTTGCGCCTTGGCGACATTACCAGTTCATTGAGTCCTGGCTAAAATCCAGCCGTTTCATAAAGTCCCAGAATATCTCCATTGATCTTGCGAAGACCCAATGTTTAGATACAACTGACACTTAAATGAACAACTCAACAACCTCCAAGCGAACCGGGGAGTTGATCCATTCAACAAACCAGCTACATCTTCCCAATGAAAATCCAGCAGTTTTCCAAAGAGGCATCCGGATCGCAACATCCAACGCATGCCGCTGTAATAGCTGTCTGCAGTGATAGATAAAATAAAATAAAAAGAAAATCATTCCAAGTGGCAAAAGCTGAAAACCGAGGAGAGAAAAACACATCAAATGACAATAGAAGAATCGAAAGAGAAGAGGAAAAGAAAAGGTAAGAATCCATCGTCAGAACCGATACTGGGAGCGGCAACAATCAAAACACATCAGTATAGACGAAGTCTTGGTATATTCCGCCTGTGTAGATGTTCTCAAATCGTATGCAAACAGCCCCAAGAACCGATAGCGCAAACTAAGAAAGGGTTCCCGAGCCACGTTCATTCTTTCGTAATATACATGCAAAACACTCTTATAATGCTGTGCTGCTCAAATACCAAGCAAGCCGTTCTTGAAGGAATATCGCGGTCTGGATGCAGAGCTAATGACACATTAAAAGAAAGAAATCGAAAATAAAATTAGAAGTGTCATCATAGTGGTAGTGTTACCACGGTGCCACGAAATCTCGTTTTCCACCGAAATCCCATAGGTGAATAACGTAAAAGCACAGGCGGCTGAAGCGGCATTATACACGCAAATCGTCAAAATAGACGAAATTTCAATTTATTTTACACCCAGTACGTCTCACCACCATCCGCCGAAGAAGGGTTAGCAGAGGCACCCTGGCTGAATCTTTGAATGAATGGGGGAGGCTGTACGGAGCCATTCGAACTGGAGGTTGTCGAAGATGCTGGCATCGAGGTACTGCTGGTGAATGGAGGAGGCACCTGCTGGCGCGCGCCTTGGCTTCCAATACTAGGGGCCGACGTCCCGTTGGTGTTGACACTGGCATTGGGGCCGATAGGGGGGAGCACTCCAGGACCAGAAATTCCTCGGTTGTGGCTAGGACGCAGTGGGATTTGGCCACCTGTGTTGTCAGAAGGAGTGACTTGTCCACTCGAGGCAGCGCTTCCGCGGTTATCGTAGGCAGCAATTTTCGCCTGAATGCGACGTCCATGTGGAGTCGTACGAATCTGTGGAAGAATAGGCCGGATAGCCTCAACAAGACGGTATTTCTGATGAGGAGTGGCAAATTCGAGAGCTGTCTGTATGACATAGTTGGCGAATGAATCGCGAAGAAGGCGCTCCATTTCGGGCTGAGCCAACATCTCTTCCACGATCATGTCTTTTGAAGGAGCTTGAGCACAGCGTAGGCACTTCTCAATAACATTGGAGCTGAATTTGTGGCGGGAGAGCTGGGTGATGCAGCCCTGGAACATGCCAACAATAGGCTCAGTGAAAGTAGGTTCATTGAGATCAATGATGTATTGGACAACGTAGTTTCCAAATGGATCTTGAACCAATATGCGCGCATGCTCAGTGATGCGCTGGATCAGCCAGAGCTTTTGCTCGCCCGTTGCGTGGTCGATGCAGCGCTGAAGCACACAGCAGCCGTGCCTGTGAGTGCCAACTTCAACACACTTGTCCCCGTTGCCGACAGCATCGAAAATGAACTGGGCGTCAGTAGCAGTGAGCTTATTAAGACACTTCTGGATGACATGGTTGCCGTTCAGATCCTTGATGAGCTCCACGACTTTGAAACGGAGAGCCTCAATAATGAGATGGATTTGTTGAGGAGTACTGACGTACTCAATCATTTTCTGTAGGGCTCTCGTTCCGTGCTGGTTCAGAGCGATGTCCACCATGTTTCGGGATGCGTTCTGGATTAAAACAGTTCTTTCATCGTCATTGCAGAACTCGAGGAGCTTTTGGCACAAATAATTACCAAACGGATCCGTCATGAGCTCTATGACATGCTGATTGGTCTCGAGCCAAATCATGTGAACCTGATCGCTATTGCGTTCTTCCAACTTCTTTTGGAGGTAGCGGCAGCCGTGCTGATCTTTGCACAGCTCATATATTTGGCCTCGAAATGAATCCAGTGGCATATTATGATACCGAGACATTGCTGCAAGGAGGAAAAAAAGAGTCAGTATAAAGGAGGAAGAGAGAAACTAGAAGAGGATTGTTTGCTAGCTACTCACTTTCGTTATCTAGCTGTCGACGATGCTGAATAACGCGAGCCTGGCTGTCGCGATGCTGATTGCCCTGGCCGTAGGATACATTACCGTAGGGGAGATAATTCTGCGATGTGTATGCGCCGCCGCCATTCGTCCCGCCATTCGTCCCGTTAATATTCATCTGCTGCATCCCGGCGGAGAGCGAATGAGCACCATATGCAGGGCTTGAAGTAGAACTCGGGGTTGAAAAGCTATTTGTCGGGTAGAAGTTGGTGTTGTACGAACTCGTCGACGCTGCACTGCCAGGAGAAGTCACAGATGCGGCGGCATGAGGAGCTGTAGGGTGAGGTGCCACGGATGCCATTGTTGGCCCAAACGGAGCAGCGCTAGCTTGAAGGGCTGAGTTGATCGACGGGAAGACGCCAGCCTGCTCTCGAGTAGCACTGATATTATTATCGTTGGACAACTCGCGAGCATGTCGAACTGGTACTGCTCCAGCAGGAATGCGACCGATACTCGCATTATGATTATGGAAGTGCTGCTGAGCGTGATTGTTTGCACCACCGTTTATCATGGAGGCACCTGCAGGGTTCTTGACTGTAGGAATGTCGTTGGCAGAATAAGAGCTGTGGAGCTTAGGAGGTGGTTGGACTGCCTGAGAAGCACCAGCAGCCTCATTCGAATTCTCTGAGATGTACTTAAGATCCAGAGAGTGCCGAAAAGATGCAGGGCGACTTCCAATGTTGCCTGCGTCGCCAGTCTGGCTAATGGAGTGCCCATTAATAGCAGACATGCTGTTCTGGGTACGGTGTCGGGCTACGTTGGTTCTCCAATGGCTGGATGATCGCGCTTCGGGATTAGGCGAGGGTGCCAGAGCAAGGTCGAGGGCGGCTGATGATGCCGATAGCTAAGAGAGGATCGCGGAATTAGCGAATTTGTTAATCACTGATTAGAAGCATCAAGGCGTGAAAGGGCACATCAAAAAAAGAGTGTAAGAAAGTTGAGTGTGGAATACGGAGTAGTGAGTGATAGAAGAGGGGAAAAGGTGAGAGAGGAAGGAAAAAGAGAAGAGGGAAAGAAGAAGAAGAGGGGGAGAAGAAGGAAATGAGATAAGAGGTGGAAAGGTAAACGCGTCCTGGGGATAGGGGAGCGAGAGAGGTGTGCTGCCTGTTGCCAGCTGCCAAGTGTCTGCCATCCCATTTGGCAGACCCCGAAGGTGACAATACTGGGACAATAGGAGAAGAAGCTTCTTTTATGCACCAAACGCAGATCCTCAAAAAGTTTATCCAACGTTTGAACTTTGGAGATGTCACAAAAAGTAAAAGGAATGGGCACTCACAATTTGGTCGTCACGGCGAACAAGCGTGGGGAAGCTCTCATCAGCAGCGTAGCCGGAAGTCAGGTGGTGTGGTTCGTCGTCGCCAAACAAAAAGCGCGTTGTGTTTGTCTGATCAAGGTTCGTATCGTAAAATCCAGTTCTTGAGCGAGTGACTGGCATGGAATACCGGTTTATCCTCCTAACATTAAAGATTAGCTATATGATATGAGTCAAGGAGTTGAGCCCTCGAGCCAGCAGAAACACGCAAGGTAGCGCAAAGTACATCTGCTCTGCGCAAGAGATGCCTCAGGGTTCTGATCCCTGGCGCCTGGCAACAGTGTTGCGCAGGCATGAACCAAACCCCGTGCTTGCACTCGGCCACTAGGCAAGCCGAACACCTCACGTACACCCTATCTCTTCAAGGCAAACACTTTACACACACCCACAAAATATCCGGCCGCCAAAGGAAAGGGAAGCAACAAACGGCGCTTCCTGCTGTGTACTTACGAATTTGTAGATCGCTGACTGCTCGGGTCTTGACGAACAGCCTCCTCTTTATCATCGTCATCGCTGTTACGGCGCGTAATAGGAACAGACCGCGATGGCACTTGGGCGTCGTCAAGCCCGTATGACTGCTGAAGCGAGCCGGCGCCGTGGACAGGAGAGTCCAATAGCGAACCGGAGCGAACCGGTCGGCCGAATAAGCCCGGAGGAGAGGTTATGCTCGAAGTCGAGAAGCGATTCGGCCGCGAGAAGATGGAAGGAAAGCCGTTGTTGGTGCTTCGATATTCGGGAGGAGTTGTCGGCTCGGACTGGTGCCCGGCGTATCGATTCATCTCTTCTTCCATTCGTACCAACTCCAGCGCCTCTCGCCTCTGTTTCTGGTCTAATGCGTGCATCTCAATCTCAAAAAGCCGTCTCTGTTCTCGAATCCTCTCATATTCCAACCGCTTCTTCTCGATCTAAAGAGTAGGGAGTTAGTCGAGCTCGCGATTTCAACATATACAGCCCTTGCCGGTTCCCGGCCCAGAGGCGAAAGCTAGCATGGGATGGAAGTATTGGATGGATGGAGCTATGCGAAGCCATCGACTTGGGGGAGAGCTACATTTACCAATTGGACCTTGTGCAGCGCCTGCGTGGCAGAGAATCAGCCAATGTCGCATATGAACAAAACAGAGAGCTTTGCGGCAGCCCCAGCCTAGCATCTCAAGCAGTGGCAGAAACGTGTCCGCAGCCAAGTCTCCAACAGCGACTTACGTTATTATACTCTTGGGAACCGGTATAGTCTTGGGACATGTCGGTCCTACGGGGCGAAGAGGTCAGGGAGCTCATTGAAGAGAGTGTCGGCACCAGGCCCGAATCGGTGGTGAAGCGGCGAGGTAAGGAGGAACGCAAGTCGTGGCTCGAAGGCTGTTGTAGTTGCTGCTGCTGCTGCTGCTGCTGCTGTTGAGGGATGCGAGCGGCGCCGCGAGAAGGTGAGACAAGCGGGTTGACGGGCGGCTCGTTCCTCGGCGCCTGCTGAGGGCGGAATCGCGAATCTTCCATGCCGGTTAGCGAAGGGGAAGCGACAATACTCGTACACGCCGAATTGACTGCGCTCGGACGGTCTATATAAGCCTAAGTCGCTACAGACATGAAGCAGAAGGGCAAGAGTCAGCACGACTTGTCGTTGTGGATGAGAATGTTAGGGCCAGGCACAGGAGCCGGCGACGCTGGAGGCGGGGTGGGATAGGGCGAAGGGATTGGACCGTTGACGAGGCAAGGCGATGCTGGTCTGTGGTCGGTGTTGCAGCCACAAGCAAGGATGAGCAAGGATGAGCCGGTGGATGCCCAGATGGTCTGGGCTGGGCTGGGGGCAGCGCGCGCCAGGCAGGGGTCTTTGGTGTGCATCCAGCGACCAGATGCCACCGCCGTGCTGCTGCAGTCGCTGGATCAAGCTCGACAGAAACCGCTGGGAGGCCGAGTCGTCATCGACAGCTCGTTGCCAGCTCAGCATCACGTTGGTGTTGGGCATTGAGCACGGCGAGGCAGAGTGCGAGGCAGCAGCCAGATGCCCGGACTATATCCAGCTCGCAAGCCAAGGTGACGCCAGGCCGAGGCCGCTAGTGCTACCGTTGCTCGTATACAAGCAGGATGGCAAAACGTGCTCGTGCTCGTGTGCTGGTGATGGTGTCTTGGTTGCACGAAGCATCCCCAGAGTCCCCCAGTCTCGACGTTGACCATTGGCTCAGTTCGTGCCATCAGAAGAAGAAGCATTGGCGCAGAGAGAGGGAAGCAGGACGGCAAAGCTCTGTGACGCAGTCTGGATTTCATCTCTTTGAACAGACACTTCGGCCAGCTCATCGCCAAAGTCATCAAATGCCAGAGATGATATGCTATACCGGCAGTAGTCATAGGCACGCAGTGGGAGCGAAGTTGGACGGAGAAGAAAATTGGGAATCGAAAGCATGGATATAATGCAACTAGGGCTGAAGGGCTGATTGGCATACGTACCTCACAGTCTGCAATCAGGCAAGTTAGACGGGACAAGGCGGAACACTGGCTCGAATCCAGCCGGCTCAGATCGATAGTTTTGACGTATTGGACTACAGATAGATGGAGAACAGACTCCCGGCGAACAAGTGCAGAAGACGGTTGACGACAGCCTCAGATCCGTCGGAAAGGGAAATTGTACAGCGGATAATAGATACAGTACAGGCGAAAGGAGCGTGGGAAAGCACAAGAAAGTAACCGGCAGAAAAATCAGCTCCAGGGCCTCACCATGGGCGACGAGTCCGTATCATACAAGAACAGAGAGGGATAGTGAAGGTGAAGAGGATGGAGAGGGACGTGGGAGAAGTTATGTCTGAAGCACAAAACGTGAGAGAAATCATTTCCTGGGATCCCCTTTAGGCAAGCGGCGAAGCGGACCTGACTACAGTGGCAGACCCAGTGCTAACGGCGCCACGGCGAGCGCTGCGAAAGGCCCCGGAAGAGCCCCGTAAGCCAGTGGCCACCGTGATTTATAACGGTTGGGCTGCAGCGCCAATCAAGAGGTGGCCTCAACTCTATATTATGCCGATGCGGTAGCTGTGTCGCTGCGCCAGATCTTTCACTTCGCCGGGGCAGCAGATGGGCTATCACGGTAACACGAGGCATCGAATGCTGTGCCGGGACAGAGAGGGCCATAACAGGCCTTTTATGCCTAGATAGGTAGGTAAACTGCCTACCTACTAACCTAGGCATATTGGCGGGTTACTCGCGTTTGAATTACCCAGTGCCAGGGACTACTAGCAGCACCGCTGTGGCACAAACTCAGCAGGCACAAGTGAAATTCAATTCGCTTCCAGGCGAAGAACGTCATTTAAGGTTAGGCGTTGCTGGATTCAGGAGAAATCAGGAAGCCGAAGCTGGTATCCATCATTACTGGAAAGTGTATGCCACATGTAATTTGGCCGAGTCGAGTCGCGTCTTTAGTTTCGGTTAGCACAAAGAGGGAGCTTGACTCGGACAACTCGTCGTCGCTGTTCGGTGGCGGCTACAGATATGGATAAAGGCAGCCATCACATACATGCAGCTGCAGCTATGCCTGGTAGGCAGCGTCCTGTCTGAGCCTGTCCGGGTGAGGAGCGAGACGAGACGCAAGACTCTGCATGCTACTACATGTAGCCCGCCCAATGGTTTGCAGCCAAGCGTATGGGTCATGGTTCAGCATGTGCTGTTAATATGTTATGTAGGTAGACATCTGCATGGATGAGTTGTTTGCGGAGAGCGTGTTCACTGCATGCTGCATGCTGCTGTGGCACGTCAAGGAGGCCGTATCTGATTTGTACCTACGTACCTGCGCATCGCCAAGGCAGACAGCAAGCCTCAATTGCCTGCGCAGTGTGCTTAGTAGATGCTATTGGATCAATCATCGTCTGAAATCGCATGCGGCAATTGATTGAGTCTTGATGCAAACTCCAGGCTGGTTCGCATGGCTGCGCGGCGGCTTGGAGTAATTTGATACCACGCACGATGCAGCAGTGCCATGGAAGCAAATGAGCTGCTTTAAACGCGGCGACGCAACAGAAGGCCACGCATACATCTTGTGCATGTAGTGCTACCTGCGTGAAGTTGGGGCATCGTGCCATTGCAGCTACTTGCTTGTATGCCGCAGCATTCAAGCCCAACTCTTGGGCTCGCAAACTGTGGGTTGCTTCGGCAGCCAAGATGCCTCTTCGCCTTAACTCAGACGAGCACCTGCGGGCACAGCACCGACATGCGCAACGGCCGCCGCATTTGGATGCTCAAGATCCTTGTCGTTTATTCGGGGTGGGCTTTTCGGAATGGCAACACCAAAGCCGGAGTCGCATCGGTAGCGGTGGCGAGGGCCGTAAAGGCAATAATGCTAGCCTGAAGGATCACCGTCCTCCTTGGAATCTCCCCGCCTGCCCCTCATTTGCTGGGTGCACAACACTAATATTCGCAGTTTCGATGTATCAACGCCTTGTATCGATACCTTGCTTGGATGATGCGTTGGGTATTGACCAATGCATATGATGAGTGCTGAGTGTCCCGCAAGCTAAAGATGATTAGGTAGTTTTCACAAAAGGCTTGTTGAGCCATACGGAAACACAAGGAGCTACCTAAGTTTGAGAGAGCCATGTTCATAAACATTGAAGCCAACTCGTACTTATCCGATGGCTCTTGCACTACGAAACGCACCTGCCTATTGACATACATTGGAGGAAACTGTAAACCGAAGTAGCCCCCACTAAAACTTCCATCTATTTGTCCCAGCAAACCTACACGGGAGTCAATCAAAAAGTAGCGGCGATAACCTTCGTCTTCCAAGGTACGAATGCAACGCTGCCTTCTATCGTACTGCCATGTCGTACTCTGTACTAGCATCTCTACCAAAACCGCTCTACGCCCGGTCAATCTCCCCGAAAAGTCGGTGAAGCATCAAGATCTGCCCGGATGTGCTTTTCCGCCAACGATTGCCACTGGAGCGTTGCTCTACCGGCAGAATCTCCTGCAGCGCATCTGCATATGGGCCAGAGCCGCAGGGATACCTACATACGTATGTAGAAAGCTGCGGCAAGTAAGAATTCAATAACTCTAACAAGTTCTCACCTTGGGGAATATAGTGGAGTACCTACTTGGAAGTTGTTGATGCTTGATGCCCTCCATATCGTACGCACCAAGTATTCGCTGACCAAGATATCGAACCAGAGGCACTGCTGGACAGAGGGTTCTGCTGAGATTGAGTTGGAAAAGACATCATCAACACTGCGCGTGTGTTATGAGCCGTTAGTTAGAGGCTGCCTTTCCGTGAATAGCATCATCATCACCTTGTCCGGAATTCTCCGCTGGTGTGCTTCTTTTCATTGATTTCCTGGCTTTACTTCTTACAGATGCTGGCTTCCATGCTGACCCGCTAGATCGGATTTGCGCCACCGTCTAATACGACTCATAAGCCTAACAGACCCATGCGGTTGGCCAAGTTTTTTGTGCTTGCGGGCAACAGAAAATCGGAGACGTCTACTCCGTATTACTCGCTCTCACCACTCGCCCCTTTAGTAATGACTAGATGACGAATTCTATTTAGGACCCCCCGATCGATAACTTGTATCCATCTCTCGCCATCCCCTCCCAGCAACAGTAAATAAGGGACACAAAACATGATTGTAAACGTTCATGTTTCACCGGCGGGGTCAGGTCCAGCGGTTGCTGCGGGTAGCCCCGACCTCTGAAACCCAAGCGCCTCTTCCGGACGCTGGAGCTTTGATTCTCGATATGCGAACCAGCCCAGCTTGGCTCTAATAAGCCAGGTCCGGATCTAGCCCCCCCACTCGGTTAGCCAACGATCACTCCTCACGCGCTAAAATGGTGGCAAGGGACGAGGATCCCTGGCCTGAATCTGCGTAGATGGACATGGAAGGTCGCTCGCGAACACGGGGGGCAGACTTCTATATTGCAGATGGCCTTTTATGGGTGTAAGCAGAGCGCGAGTACCAATTCAAATGAGATGTCTTGTCCAGTCACACTCTGTCTCTGAGCACTAGCTTTTGACCTGGGTTGTATCTCTGGGATCTGTATAATGGGGCTGCTTGCCAGGACACGAGTGTGTAAGCCGAGATCTTGGCGACAGATGGAGTACATACATGTATGTATGTGATGCATACTAGTAATTGAAGCGTGATTGTAGTGTATGCGCAGCAGAGACAGACACCTGCTAATCTTACTCATATCCATGCACCAGAGCTGGAGCCGCGCGCCCATAGTGCTTGAGCCAAGCTTCCAAAAGGGCCTTGACGATCTAGAATTACGAGACACATTCAGTTGGACGTGCGGGGTTGTAGGAAGCAGTTTAACCTCAACTTGTCACCCGGCAGCCTTGAGCGTTTGGCGGCCGAGATAGCCGCCTTGTGCCTATATAGACCCGCAAGAGGCTATTTTCGATTTCGTCATCATTTTATGAGAGCTGAGTGAGCTAGGCTGCATTAAACCTAGAGATGGATTTGCCAGCATCAGCCATTGAGGAGGATGCGGTTTTTTTTTTTCATTCAGCCCCATGGACTGACGAGCCGTCCAGGGCACTCTAGACCACACGAATTACTAGGTATGTTGTTGATATAGCCTGTATGTGGCAGCCGAGTCTTGCATACTGGGGCTGAAGAGGAGAGCACGACACGATACGTGCTCTCTGCTCGCCGAGGCGTTATGTCTCAATGTTAAGTCGCGATCCTCAAACCATATCGCACTTTACATTGCACTAGCTTGTTATTGGCGCGATGATAGCTAGGTGGTGGAGTGGACTTTGTTGCGGCAGCCATATGAGTTTCGTGCATGAAGGTTAATTTAAAAAAAAAAAATGCCATTGCGCATGATAAGAGAGCATTCGCCCATTGCTACCTGACAATACATCGTATATGGAAGAGAGAAGTCATATAGACGGAAGAGATCAAAGAGATCCCGAAAGAGAAATGGATCTACCACGGATACCAACTTTATAGCACAAATATACAATATGGTGGAGACTGAGACAATTGCCTAAGCCTTGCGGCTTTCTAGCAGTGGATATTGATAAGTAAATGAAAACGAAGAAGATGAAGTATCTTGCTCAAATCACATGCAAACGCAATATGTGGATCAAGTGGATGGCTGGATACCAGATGTATATTTAACACGAGGCTGATTAAGTGTCGCTTGCGGATTGTGTATAAAACCCTCTGTTTGTTTACTTTTGACCTTTATTTGTTAAACTTTTTCCAGGCAATGGCGAAAGGATCTTTTGGCAAAGACGTATTATATGGCACCCATGAGCCACAAGGACAAGCTCACTGGTCCTCAATATATATATATATTTTAGTGTGTGTTCTGGCCTCACTGAGAGGCCTTGGAATTAACAGGTTTCGTGTTCAAGTCATGTGCCTTCAATGAGATTCTGGCCTCCTATTCATCATAACAAAAGATGTGCCAACGAATAGTCCAATATGTATGCATTTTATCCATGTAGAACTTGCTACCATCTTTCGCTTATGTACCTGTTTAATACAGGATCGCCGGAAGATTCCTGGTTGCGACACTAGCACAATAAAAACAGAGCATAAAATCGGATAAAGTGACTTCATCAGTCGCAGTGTTTTCCATTAGGCAAATAGTGACTGATACTATCTTCCAGGATGCACATTAGGCTGCTAACTACCTCGGACTTTCATTTCATTTCCCTTGTTCTTTACTTTCTTTACTCAAAACAGTCGATATGAGACTGCCAGGCTGTATGTACCAACTCAGATGTAAATGGGTAGAGTTTCAGGCTTTCTCTAACTCTAATTTAAAATATTAAAGGCCGTCTTTCATTTCCTTATTCAATTGACCAACGTCTTCATGGTTAACATGATGAAGATGACGGGATTGCAGACCTGTAGTTCGACAAGCATTTGGTCAAAGTTACACTTTTATTGTCTTGTCATGAACGTGCTGCATAAAAATTTTTTAATGTAAGTAGAAGCTAAAGTATCGAGTGAATACATTGGGAGAATGATCCAACTATCGCAAAAAGATGCCATGCTGGGCAATAGAGTGAAGACTGTCACATCGATGGTGATGATAGAGTTTATGTTATGTGGCTCTACCGACTATAACTCGAGATGTGCTTCAAAACATCACAGTAGATGACACCTATTACAGCTTACATACACTTTGGCAAAGACTTCATTTGCCGTGGAGAACCTCTCATTGCCTCATCACCCCATATTTGGCCCTCTTTTTGAATGGCATATGGTCCTGTCTTTCCAACAGGATGCTTTTGTCCCCCTTTAGCCATAATCGATCGAAGCAGCTCCGCCATTTCGTTCCAACAAGGTCTCTTTTTCCTTTCTAAGCAATTGCGGCACTTTTTCTAAACTATTTCAAACATCTTTCTTTCGGCAGACGCGCGGAATTCGAAATACACTCTCACAAAGGAATCGAATCATCGTCAGACGCGAACCGAAGAGAGCTTACTTGGAATGAGAGCCGCACCACTCGAGCACCATCTCATGGCTGATATGCCTGAAATAGAATATAGCAGCGCGCAAATTTTTTTGTCGAGACGCCGGCGACTGAAGTAACTCGGCATTTGTCTCGACCATGTGCTGTACGTACGATACTACTAAAAGTCCAACCATGAACTGGAAATTTAGCCTCTACTTGCAACTTAGAGAAGCTTAATAAATTAGACACTGACTATATCCCAGAAGATATTGCCTACTGTCGTAGCCAGCACGCTCTTACGAGGATCCCTCGGTTCATCATCGACGGTGTTATTGACAAGAATTTCAAGAAGATGAAGAGATGGAAGAGTGGAGTTTGAACTTGGAGGTAGGTCTCCGAGCAAATAGTCTGCTATTCATTACTGATCAATTTTTAAACAGATTGGTGAGGGTACATGCCATATTCATCTTAGCTTTGAAGACCAGACCTACGGCTAACCAATTGCATTTCGTCACAGACCTTTTGGCACTTGTTAAAAAGGCTAGTCGACACGAATTCCTGTCGACTATTTTATTGCGCACAAGGGAATTTTTGGATTGCGGAGAAACTGTAATGTAGAAGAATAAGACCTATTGCAGGTATAGATGTGGTTAACATGTATAATGTGCCTTGGTACACCGAGTGGCAAGTATCTTAGTCTTTAGGCAGAGGATGAGTATAGAGCCCAACTTTGTTTAATTCTGCTATAATCTAATCTGTAACCGGTATATGGAGGCCACTTGTGTCACATGATAGAGCAGCTTGTTGTACTTATACTGCCAATGCTAGGCACACGCAGACCTGCATCTGCCACGGCCAAAATGTGTCACGTTTGGTGAGATGGGCTTTTTGGTATTAGCATACACCTAACAGTATTTAAACCTTGAAAATTCGTGCAATTATTAATTGATTGTCTACTTGTTTACTATTAACAATCAAGGCTCGTATTATCGGCAGAGTCAGATGCCACCCCCAAACCTATCAATTAGACACATGTATACAGCATGAACTTAGCTCCATACCAGATATACCAAAGGTTTACATGACTGAAACCATTTTTATAGAATCTTTTTTTCTTGTCTGGGTTTATGTCGTTCTAATTCAGCTTAACCAGCTTGGTAAACACCAAGAGCAGCGACATGAGGGTTGAGTTGGCTCAAATTAAACGGTGTGACGTTGAGCCTTGCGTTCGTGAGCGCCAAAAACATGGTCCCATTGATCGCTGGATCATGATCCCATGTCGACACGTTGGGCTGGAATGTAAACGCCGTCCGGTTCCGCAGGTTAATGTTTAGCAGCGGAGAGTAGGTGACGTTCAGCTGCGATACCCAAGCCGCCCATCTGGGCACTCTTGCTGTGGTACTAGTCACGTAGCTATTGTTAGGCCCGACGAGCTGTCCGGGAGTGTCCCAGTGTAGGAACACCTGGCGGCCTGGATAGGAGAGCGGGATGGTGCGGTTCCGGGTGATGGCTGGCGCGCAGTTAAGCGTCTGATTGGTCGCGTTGAGACAAAGCGCCGAGTTGGTGATGTTTGCCGTGGAAAGAGTATTAATACCGCCACCAGTGGTCTCGTTGAAAGCATCGGAAGCATTGATACGAGCAGGATTAGGCTGATTTAGGATATTCAGCGCTGGGAAGTTTTGCCATATAAGCCGCGTCTGGTTAGTAGGGCAGCTCGAGATGTATGGCGCCAGCAGAGTCCATGCCCAGCTTTGAGGAATTGCAGGAATGTGCCAAACAGGCATGGGGAATTGTCCACCAAGCTGGCGGAAGATGAGTTGTTGGCGAGCCTCCACTGCGATACTCTGGAGCAGCAGCTGGGCCGCCGGTCTATTGTTCAAATGAGGTATGAATCCATAGGCGCCCGCTTCTCCCACGCGCGTAATTTTTTGGTTAAAATCAAGGAACTCCCGAACATTGGATACGGGGTAGTTGTAAGTGCACTGCTTGGGTGCCTGGGCACCGAGGATGTTGGTCAGGAGGGTGGCATGTCCCACCTCCTGATCGGCCATGTACTCAATGAGGAATCTATCACTTGCGTTGATGCCGTTGGAATCGAACTGGTTAGTAGAGAAGTTTTGCAGGCCGAAGTGGAAGAGATCCAATTCGAGATATTCTTGATAGAGAGCCAATGCAAGCGACTGGTAGTCAAAGTCGCTTTGAGGTCGGCTTACGGGAGCAGATCCATTGGTTCCCAGGCCGCCATTTGGAGTAAACGGTGCAGGTTCAGGGCCGTGAAGCTTGCCGTCAGCTGTGTAGTTGAAGGTTCCCGGTGCAGGAGGCGCCGATGGAATCTCTGAGGCCAGGATGGTGGAAGCCGTCAGCGCCCCAGTAGTCGATGCTGGTGGTCCTGTAAAGGGGCCGTGAGAGGTAACGTTCGCAATAGATACTACAGCCGGCGTAACGGTCTCAGCAGCAGAAAAAGTAGTTGTTGGAGTCTGTAGGAACGGAACAGCCCGGATCAGCGGCAGGTTTGCAAGGGCCGCAAGCCCTGCACATTGTAGGAGCGCATTCCCAATCATTATTGCTTCGTTATGGCCCGGGGTAAAGACGCAGTAGGCCGTAACATCAACAGGACGGGCTTTCGCGTACCAATTCCTAGACACTCCTCTCTCTTATACTCCCCCAATTCCCAGCTCGCCCAGCTCACCTTCTTCCTCCAATTCCTCAACATCCTGAGCGTGCCGATACTCCCGGCGCTGTCACTCTCACCGCGGCTATGCTTCACATTTTTCCAGGTTTTGGCAAGCTGTCAGGCCGAAATCCGCTCAATATGTGACGTATTGTATACTAGATTACCGATGGAACAAGATGGGGTGACGACGCCATGGTTCGCCATGCGGTAATGCCGCCGTCATAGAGTTCTGAGATATGCAGCATGCCAATGATTTGCGTGCGTGTGGCGGAGGTGGAAAGCTTATAGCTCCATGGCTGCGGTTGATGATGAAGGCGCGGGCGCTATCTGCTGCCTTGTATCCGCGTATTTCGGCACATTGTCAAGGAGAATGAGGGAAATTCCGCGGTGCCGAGCCATGGCGTATGTAATCTTGTCGATGCACAGCCTTGGTGGTGACAGCTTGTTGTTGTCGAATGCAAAAGAATGCTAGCCTTCCATTGGCCACGGTGTGGCTGACGTCGGCACATGCAGTGGCCCCAACGTCCAATTGACAGCTTGTGGCTGTCATTTGTGATGAAATTTTGACAAGCTGCCACGCGTCGGGGCAGGCGGTCGGACGAATATTATCGGATGAATACCATGTTTTCATGGGGAAAGATTTGCAGGGTCTCATCCACCGCTTATGCCATGTTTGCAAAAAGATGGCCCGTGAGTGGCGCGAGTTCGTCCTTTCGCTGACGATTCCAGACGTTTATCTAGTCGCCAAACGTTCTGCTAAATGGCTAAATTCGATAGTTGAAGATTAGCCTAGTACTATTGGATGATGTTCATGTCTGTGTATTGTTTGTAGCTACAGCAAAAGACAGAAGATTTGAGGTCATCCAATGAGGTACGGTCTAGCTGTACATTGGCTTCCTTCGAATTCTCATTTTACGCCGGTGTTGTATTGGAAGGCTTTATGTTGTAAGACTTGATGCTAAATTAGCTTTCCTTTTCCTTTTATTTTTCTCATACCAATTAAACCCAAGAGCCCTTGTCAATCAGACCCAGTACGCTGATTTTCCGTACGACGGAAGATAGATAATTCCTATGGAGTATAATCGGCAATGAATAAACGATCAACTTCTAGATCATATACGCAAAAATCAATCTTATTTTCCATCCAGAGCGTTAAAAAATTACATTCTTTACGACTCGCACGATTAAACTAGAGGCAGCGAACCAAAGACGGTCGCAGGACAAAAAATGCACACACAGATGAAATTAGATGAACACTGACATTAATCATACAGGAGCCATATTTCCAAAGTAACTGACGCAGCAGAGCTTTTGACGATATGGGACCCGTGGACGGCTATATTCAATCACGGATATGTTAGGTAGGTACATGTGGGCATGTATGCGGCCAATCGTCGTCGCCCAAAGGAAGTAGCCCAAAGGCGCATGCAGGATCGACCACTTCAGGCATCGGCCACATGCGGCGAGGCGCAGAGCAGGCGGGGAGCAAAACAAAGGCTGAGAGAATTTCATAACCATCAGGATCTATTTATGAGAATCAATTACTCAATCATTCTTGTCAAGTTCACATCTACCACATCTACCACATCTACCACATCTACCACATCTACCACATCTACCACATCTACCACATCTACCACATCTACCACATCTACCACATCTACCACATCTACCACATCTACCACACCTACTATATCTACTATATCTATCGCTTTTATCGCTTTTACATCAAAGTTCAAGGCTTGGGTCTTGCGTGTAATGCCTATCAGACAGCGGTTCCGCAGCATTTTCTCCCGGAATAACGAAACGCCAACGGCAGATGGCCTTTCAAAGGAAGATGGGTCACCAAGGCAAGATGACTTGAACCAATCAAAATCTGTCGCTTCGGCCAATATATCGGTATCTTATATACCTGATGCAAGCATGCCAGAGCGACTCTGGGATCAAGCGTATGACGCTTTGAAGATACAGAATGCCGCACTGGTCCAGGCATACGAGAAGATTCTGTCTCGTAACCTTCACGGTCAGGGATTTGAATCTCCAGTAACAGACTCTGAAAAGAACGTCATTGCGCAAAATAATGTCCACACTAGAAGAACACAGATGCGGCGGCTTATTGATGAGGGGTTGAATAATACTGCCCGAGAAGCCAAACTAAAGGAGACCATCGGCACAGCCACTCAGTTCATATTCTCTGCAAAAGACATAATCAGCTCTGCTATCCAGGCCGCACCGCAGGCTGCTCTTGCTTGGACTGGCGTGTGCGTGGCGCTTGAGGTAATCAATGTTTCGTGATATGTTTTGTTATCCAACGCTTCCAATCGTGGCTACTATCGCCATTTTAAAGACATCATATCTTCCTCTACTACCTCTACTCCCTCGGCTAACTTGCTTGCAGATGATTCAAAATCCAATAAATGCCACAGAGGCCAATCGTAATGGCATCGAGTATGTAATAAAGAGAATGGATTGGTATTGGAATTTAGCCAATGCCATCTTGAAAGAAAGCCCCAATGATAAAAATAGTGGCAGCCTCGCCAGCATCCAACGCGAGCTTGAGACGCAGGTCATTGATCTCTATAAAGGCCTCCTCTTGTATGAGGTAAAGAGCGTTTGCCTCTACTATCGCAGTCGTGGACTTGCGCTGTTACGGGATATAGCCAAGCTCGATGACTGGAATGGCGATATACGAGCTATTCAAAACGCCGAGCGCATTTTCAACGACGATTTCAATACCCTTGTGGATCTAAAGAAAGTTTCCAACCTCGAGCAGCTTGTCAAGTATGCAGAAATGCAGTCAATAACTCAGATGTCAAAGGAAGACCAACAGTGCATGAGGGATCTGCGTCTCACAGATCCTAGCGCTGATAAGAAGCGTATTGAACAGACAAAAGGCGGTCTATTACACGACGCATATAGCTGGATCCTCAAGAATTCTGACTACCAGCATTGGCGAAACAACGAAGAGAGCCGCCTGCTTTGGATAAAGGGTGATCCAGGTAAAGGCAAGACCATGTTACTCTGTGGCATCATCAATGAGCTAGACCAGCACTCAATTCGCTCTGGCACAACTCATGTCATTTACTTCTTTTGTCAAGCCACCGATAATCAACTTAATAACGCTGCTGCCGTCCTACGTGGTTTGATATTCATGCTTATTAACAAGCAACCACCGCTCATTTCCCACTTACGAAAGGAGTACGATAAAGCTGGTGGAAAGCTCTTCGAAGGCTCGAACACTTGGATTGCCTTATCCGATATTCTCGCTGCTATCCTCCAAGACCCAACGCTAAAGAGTACATGCCTGGTTGTCGATGCTCTTGATGAGTGTACATTCGATTTACAAAAACTTTTGGACTTGATTGTAGATGCGTCTTCCACTAATAGTCGTGTAAAGTGGATTGTATCTAGTCGAAATTGGTCTCAGATAGAAGAACGCCTGCGAGGCGCTGAGCAGAAAGCAAAGCTTAGCTTGGAGCTAAACGCGGAGTCTATTTCCAATGCCGTGGATATCTACATCCGAGAAAAGGTACATCGGCTGGCAAACCTAAAGGGCTATGACGAAGAAACGTGCAATACGGTACAAACTTATCTGTCTGATAATGCAAACGACACATTCTTATGGGTGGCTTTAGTCTGTCAAAACTTGGAAAAGTATCAGCGATGGAAAGTCCTTAGAATGCTGGGAGGATTCCCACTTGGTCTTGATTCTTTATACAAACAAATGACGAATCAAGTGCTATCTATGGACGATGCTGGCGACGTCAGCCTCTGTAAGCGAATTCTCGCCATTATGACGAGCGTGTATCGACCAATCACCCTTCGCGAGCTTGGACGTCTCATCGATATCCCAGGGAATCTTTCAGATGACATCAATTTTTTGGAAGAAGTTGTAGCCCTTTGTGGCTCTTTTCTAACCATTCGTGATGGTACAATCTATTTTGTCCATCAGTCAGCCAAAGATCATCTCACCAGCAACGAAGAAGCAGTCTCCGCCATCTTTCCCTCGGGCAGCGAGGATACACATCTTGCCATATTTTCTCAGTCGATACAGGCAATGGAGGCAATTTTAAGAAATAACATCTATCAGTTATCACACTTCGACAATTTTATCAGTGATAATGTTCATATACCGAACCCAGATCCATTGAGTCCCATTGGCTATTCTTGCATTTTTTGGGTGAATCACTTGTGCGAAGGAAGTGCCAAAATCAGCACTGAATACCAAAACAGCCTTGCGGATAACGGAGCTCTCGATATGTTTGTTCGAAAGCATCTTCTCCATTGGCTGGAGTCTTTAAGTATATTACGCCACTTATCGGAGGGCGTTATCTCGATAACAAAGCTTGTAGCTTTACTTACGGTTAGCTTACACTTTGACATTCTATGGTAGACGAGTCTAACCAAAGCAGGCCCAATCAAGTCAGGGAAACCTACTCACCTTTCTCCAAGACGCGCGCAGATTTCTTCTCTACAATAAAAGGGCTATCGAAATTGCTCCTCTCCAAGTATATTCAGCAGCGCTATTATTTAGTCCTATGAAAAGCTTGATACGTGAAGCCTTTCTTCATGATATTCCCTCCTGGATATATAGTAGGCCCATTAACGAAGACCAGTGGAGTCCTTGCTTGCAGACTCTCGAAGATCATAAAGACTCACCAGATTTCTTGATTTACCTTAATAACAATCAAATTGCCTCAGCGTCAAGATACGAGAAAACAATTCGGGTATGGGATGTGATTACAGGCACGTGTATAAAGACGTTTGGAGGTATTGGAGAACTTTATGCATTGACCTCCTTAACGAATGGTCAAATTGTCTCGGGATCAAATGACGGGGCGATTCGAATTTGGGATCCAGCTACAGGCGAAGGTACCTTGACAGTTGTAGACCATAACATCGTTTTATTACGTTCAATGGCCTCTTTAAGCGACAATCGAATTGCTATGGGATCAGCGAGCGGAATAATCAAGATTTGGGATATAAACAGAAGTGTATGTGTCCAGACTCTTGAAGCGCACAATGGATCCATAGACACACTGGTTTCCTATGAAGATGATCGAATTATATCGGGATCAGATGATAAGACAGTCAAAATCTGGGACATATCGACAGGCGAGTGTATTCAAACACTCAAGGGTCACACCAGAACGGTGAATTCAGTAGCCTACTCAACAGATGGCCAGATCATTTCCGCATCAGATGATTCCACAATCAAAGTCTGGGATGCATCTACGGGCGAATGTATCCAGACGCTCAGAGGCCATAGAGATTACGTGTATTCAGTAGCCTTTTCAACGGATAGCCAAATTGCCTCAGCATCAGGCGATAACACGATAAAAATCTGGGATACAGCTACGGGCTTGTGTACGAAAACACTTAGTGGCCATACTGGAAGAGCGACGTCGGCCATTTTTTTAGATAATGGGCGGCTTGCTTCGGGTTCCTGGGACAATACAATCAAAATCTGGGATCTACGAATAGCTACAAACATGGACACTCAAACACCTGAGAATCATAACGGTGCAGTATCACAATTGGCCATGTCAGGAGACGGTCATTTTGTTTCAGCATCGGAAAATGGCCCAATTCGCATATGGGATATTGCTACGGGCAGGTGCGTCCAAGTACTCGGAAGCTATAATACCGGCAACTACATTGCAGGCATTGATTTCTCAAAAGATGGACGGCTGGTTATGTCTAGTGCCAACAATGGAATGGACGAGGATACAGTCAAATTTTGGGACGCAACTACAGGTGTGTGTATCAAGACGCTTGAGACTAATTCTGAATTTTACGTCTCTTCGGTGAAATTCTCGCCAGATGGGCGATATGCCGCAATACCAATAAATCATCAGGTTGATGTTTGGGATATAGCAACGTGGACATGTATCCTCACGCTGGATTGCCATACGTACATTTATTCATTGAACTTTTCGTCGAATGGCCGATACATTGCTTCAGCATTAATTGACGACACGATTAAAGTTTGGGATACAGCAACAGGTGTGTGTGTTCAAACAATCGAGTGTGGTGAAGACTTTGAACTTTTGGCATTGGCTTTTTCATCAGACACTCAGTACATTGCCTCAAGCTCAAAGATTTATACTACCATTAATATCTGGGAGTTATCTACTTCAGCCTTAATTAGGTCGCTCGACATTGGAAAAACAAGGTGGCTGTCATTCGATGCGAAAACGAACTCCCGCCTCTACTGTGATCTCGGTGCTTACGATCTCGATCTAGATGTGGCGCAAGCTTCTGATATACCATTAGCTAGAGCCCCGCCACAAATTTGCTTTCGTGGTTATGGTATAGATCAAGATGGAGAGTGGATTGTAAAGGATGGGAAGCCAATGCTTTGGTTGCCTCCAGAGCATCGGGCTGTCGAGTGCATTATCGAGGGATCGACTATCGTTGCTGGTTGCGCATCAGGACGAGTCTTGATACTTCGGTTCCCGGATTCAGGGCCGGACTCGTAACACTTTTATATAATATAAGAGTCATTGTACTACGGCTTAGAAAGGGCGTTAAATTTTGTAATATATTGCTGGCTGGTAAAAAGAGTGGGAGTTAGAAGAGACTGCAAGACGACATATATTACGCACAAATAAACCGACAGTAAGAGCGTTGTTTATGTCTAAAGGGTTGTCGAATAAAGGTAGAAGTAGCGGAGGAGATTATTTGTTACCAAAAGAATTATAAAACTATTATAACCATGGCTGTGATTATACTTTGTGTTGTGCACTGATCATTGTATAATTCAGTACAACCTTTCTGTGAAAGCATTTGCTAATGCTCATGAGCCAGCTCATACATATTCCTAGTCGCCTATATTTCGAGCTCAACAGGTTCCACAAATAAAATGAGAGAAGCGTCGCTTGACATTGTAAAATATAAGATTCAATTGTTCGGATTTACAGTCCTCTACACAGACATAATACTATAGTAGTGCATGTTTGAATTCATAAGGTACCTATGAATTGTAGCGCAGTTGCCAGTCAATACATGGTACCAAGAGCTTTTGACGCTTCCGTGCCTTATCTTATCTTGGGACAAGCTCTAACAAACAGGTGCTCCACTAAATTTTTGCTCATCGCGGGGCAGTACTTTTTTTCTTGCCCAGCGCAAGCTGCTTATCCATATCGCATTATCGAGCAGCGCCAAAAGATTAATTTTGCGACTCCAGCCGCTTACAAACGCGCCGCGATCATTTCTTTCTTCCAGTCCATGAATTGCTCGAGGTGACGCTCAAGATGCCGTTGGTAGACGATGGCTTCGAGGCCCTGCTGGAGCCTTTCTACAACGGCAAGAAGCTGACCGACCCAATCTCGACCAAGGAAGACAAGTTCCAGCTACTGCCGGCATTTCTCAAAGTCAAAGGTGAGGCCCTGGCTCTCGTCCATCCGAGTTTCTGCATCTGAAGCTAACATGTCCAAGGTCTCGTGAAACAGTATGCACACCTTCTATCCTATTCGTTCGCTTGCATTACGGCAGTTTGCTTCAGCCTTCTAACTCTTCGACTACCTATAGGCACATTGACTCATACAATTTCTTCGTCGAGCACGAGATCAAAGAGATTGTCCGTGCCAACCGCACTATCCGAAGCGATGTCGACAGCAATTTTTGGCTTGAGTACGTTTGAGTAGGCTTCAGATCTTCGTCTTCTTTCTAGCTGATCCCATCCTCTAGGTTCACCGATATTCGTGTAGACCGCCCCCGTCGATTAGATTACAACGACTCCAAATCTCGAAATGAAGTCACGCCAATGGAATGCCGTCTCCGCGATATGACATATGCCGCTCCCATATTTGTCGACATCGCGTACATTCGTGACAAGCAGAAAATTGTCCGAAAGAATGTGCCACTTGGACGAATGCCAGTTATGTTAAAGAGCTGCAAGTGCCGACTTAGTGGAGCGAACAATTCTGAGATGGAGAAGATGAACGAATGTCCTTTGGACCCCGGTGGTTACTTCATTGTCAATGGCACGGAAAAGGTCATTCTCATTCAAGAGCAGCTCAGCAAGAATCGAGTCATTGTCGAAGCCGACGAGAAAAACAATGTCATTTCTGCATCAGTAACCAGTTCGACCCACGAACGAAAATCGAAAACATACGTCACCCTAAAAAAGGACAAGATTGTTCTCACTCATAATATTCTGGTAGAGGGTATACCCATTGTCATTATTCTCAAAGCGTTGGGTGGTCTTTCAGACTACGAGATTATGCAGCTTGTGGCGGGCTCGGATGGCCGATATCAGGACGAATTCCTCGTCAACTTTGACGAAGCTGCCAAAGCTGGTATCTTCACGCAGCACCAAGCTCTGGAATATATTGGATCTCGCGTCAAGATGGGCTCCCGGAAGGGCCAATTTGGTGCCCAGGCCCGCCGAAATAACGTTGAAGAAGGACTAGACGCTCTAGCCAACCTCATCATCGCACATGTTCCTATTGAAGGCCTCGACTTTTATCCCAAGGCTATATACGTGGCTATGATGACACGCCGCGTGCTTATGGCCTCCCAGGATAATAAGTTGGTAGACGACCGAGATTTCGTCGGTAATAAGCGTCTTGAGTTGGCTGGTCAACTGCTATCACTTCTCTTTGAAGATCTTTTCAAGAGGTTTATGGGAGAGGTCAAAATGTCTATTGACAAGTTTTTGAAAAAGAACAACCGAGCTGTTCCCTTGGATGCCGTTCATATGATTAGCAATCATGCCAACAGCATTGGCTTGGGGATCAACAGAGCTATCCAGTCAGGAAACTGGAGTGTTAAGCGATTTAACATGAACAGAGCGGGTGTTACGCACGTCCTCAGTCGACTAAGCTACATCAGTGCTCTTGGCATGATGACAAGAATTAGCAGTCAGTTTGAGAAGACGCGCAAAGTGAGTGGACCTCGAGCTCTTCAGCCCTCGCAGTGGGGCATGTTGTGTCCGTCTGATACACCTGAAGGTGAAGCATGTGGTCTGGTCAAGAACCTTGCTTTAATGACACACATCACGACCAATGTGGAAGAGGACCCCGTGAAGAGATGGATTTTCACCCTTGATGTTGGTGTTGAACCGATTCGGAATTTCTCAGGTGCTGAAATGCACCGCGAAGGCTCATACATCATTCATGTCAACGGTACACCATTTGCACTCACCAGATACCCAAAGAGATTTACGCATAGGTTTCGCACAATGCGTCGTCGAGGCTGGATCTCGCCCTTTGTTGGTATTCACACCAATTCGCATTTCAATGCTATCCATATTGCCACAGACGAAGGCCGCATCTGTCGCCCGTATATCATTGTGAAAAACGGCAAACAAAAATTGAAGCCAGAGCACCTCCGCCTGCTTCAGATGGGCAAAGTTACCTTTGATGATTTCCTGACAAAGGGCATCGTGGAGTACTTGGACGTCAACGAAGAAAATGACGCTCTCATCACGATTTATGAAGATCAAGTGACAATGAGCACCACCCACTTGGAGATTGAACCATTCACACTCCTCGGCGCCGTTGCAGGACTAATCCCATTCCCACACCACAACCAATCTCCTCGAAACACTTACCAATGCGCTATGGGTAAACAAGCCATTGGTGCTATTGCACACAACCAATTCAACCGAATCGACACTCTCCTCTACACACTAGTCTACCCCCAACGGCCCATGGTAATAACGAAAACAATTCAACTTATCCATTACGACAAGCTTCCTGCTGGTCAAAACGCCACAGTCGTTGTCATGTCGTACTCTGGATATGATATTGAAGATGCCTTGGTGTTGAACAAGGCATCCATTGACAGAGGCTTTGGACGCTGCCAAGTTTTCCGTAAATATACAACTGAACTTCAGAAGTACCCCAATGGCCGAAGAGAACGTATAGGCGATCCAGTCAACGAAGTAGAGAATGGCGTTATGCGACGAATCAAGAAGCACGAAGCATTGGACGCCGATGGTCTAGCTATCGTTGGCCAAAGAATACACTCGGGAGAGGCGATGGTTAAGAAAGAGACCCCTCTCGATATGACGACGACGGGTATTGGTCTTGACCGTGGGCCTAGCGAATACCGCGACACCGCAGTCTCGTATCGTATCGCCGACCCTGCCTACATTGACAAGGTTATGATTTCGCAGACGGAGAAAGATACAACAGTCATCAAGGTGCAGACCCGACAGACGCGTAGACCCGAGCTTGGTGACAAATTCTCTTCTCGTCACGGACAGAAGGGTGTCGTGGGTATCATTGTCGACCAAGAAGACATGCCGTTTGCTGATAGCGGTCTGTGTCCCGATATCATCATGAACCCTCACGGTTTCCCCTCTCGAATGACAGTCGGTAAATTGCTTGAGTGTCTGACTGGCAAAGCAAGTATTGTTCACGGCCGCAAAGACTACGGTTTCGGTGATGCCTTCAGATCTCATCCCGTGCAGCAAGTCAGCGAGGTATTGGTCGACAACGGCTTCTCGTGGGAGGGCAAAGATTACTTCACATCTGGTATTACCGGAGAGCCACTGGAGGCATACATCTTCAACGGCCCAATCTACTACCAGCGTTTGAAACACATGGTGCAAGACAAGATGCACTCTCGTGCTCGCGGTCCCAGAGCCATTTTGACTCGACAGCCCACCGAAGGTCGATCGCGAGAAGGTGGTCTTCGTTTGGGAGAAATGGAACGTGATTGTCTGATCGCCTATGGCGCTTCCCAGCTTCTGCTAGAGCGACTCATGTTGAGTTCCGATGGAACCATGATTGACATCTGCCAGCAGTGTGGTCTTTTTGGATACAAGGGCTACTGTAGCACTTGCAAGAGTACGAGGGATGTGACAAAGATGCAGATGCCGTATGCCGCCAAGCTGCTGGTACAAGAACTGATCAGTATGAACGTTGGAGTGCGGCTGCAGCTGGAGGACGAGTTCCCTCATCCTAGCTAAAGTAGATGAATGGAATGTATTCACTACCCTTGTTGGGATAAAGATGTATACCAGATTGTAAATAATGCATAAAATAGAACAAATGGAAGCATATTTTGGATTGGGAATTCACTGTCTGTTTTGATGTATAAAATAAATCATGATTAGTGGTTCATTTCACCGTAATATGCTAACTACTCTAAGTTTACTTCACTTTATCCTTTATCACAGATTTTAGCCCCTCCATCGTAACTTCATACTCGGTCGCATTCTCAATACCCTGTCCAGAAGCAGCCACGTGAGGCGCGAACACCACTTTCATCCATCTTCTCCAAGTTTTGAGCGTCGGCGACGTCGCATCAAAATCATCGTCTGCGGTGATGGGAGCAGCGACCCTCGTAGGGCGGCCGTACACAGGCCGCTTGTAGAGAGCTATGCGGCAGGATATCTGAGTGGACCAGACAAGCCCCAGGCTCGGCGTCTTGAGAGAGCTAGAGCTACGCGGGTCGTCGCCCCAGCCGGTGAACCAGCGCTGCTGGTGATCTAGCGCAAGGGCTGGGGAGGGAGCTGGTTCATCGTCCGGAAAGAACGAAAATGGCAATGAAGATGAAGGCGTGCTGGAGAGATTCGGTATGGTTGAAGGTGGGGGCATACTCCGCGAGGCTAGGGGACTTCCTTGGTGTGATGGCGACATGTTGCCTCTCATGGCAAGGCTTCGTGAAATGGTAGAGGGGGCGGATGAGGCAAATCGGTCGGCGACCTGGTTTGCTACAACAACGGCAATGTTGTGTCTTCGAGCGAGATCGCGGAGGAGGGCGCCTAGTCGGGTAAGCTCAGCGCTCCGAGTGGCCATGTTAGAGCCGTGGGAGCCCTGACGCTCAAATTCGGCGCGGAAGTTGGCGGCAACTGAATCAATGATGAGTATTCCAATCTCATGTCGTGATAGCAGAACCGGCACTTGATACTCCAAGATATGGTCCTGAGTTTCTAGGTCCGGTGTCACAGCGCTGTGGATGCCGTCCAACGATGCTGGGGTTCCTGCTTCGGCAGCCTCTCGTAGAATGGGATTTCCTTGAAGCATCTGGGCTAGACGCCTAGTTGTAAGTCCAGACTCGGTGGAAATGTAGAGAGCTTGTTTGCCCAGGCCGTGAGGAGGGGGGAGTTGCACGGCTAGGCATAATGAGAGGAGGAATTGCGTCTTGCCCACGCCGCTTTCTCCAGTGAACTCTGTGATGTGGCCAACGGGCACGCCGCCGCCCAGAGCTGCGTCTAGTCCATCGTCGAGGGTACTGATGAATTCATCTGAGGTGATAGATGCAGGTGGGCGTAGCTGATTTTGTTGCGTTTCCTGCTTCTCTTGCTCCTCTTGATCTTGCTGATCCTCTTGCTTCTCCTGCTCTTCCTGTTTTTCTGAGGTCGGTGAAGGGGGTGATGGTGCGAGTGGCCTGCTGGGAGTGAGATCGTCCGATAACGAAGCTTGTATAGCAGCAAGAAACCGTCGAAGGTCAATGATGGGTAGTTGTGTTCGCTTGGCCAGATCAGTGGGGTGGGTTGTGAGAAGATCGGTAGTTGTGAGAGCGTGTCGTTCGATGGTGGGAATGAGAGCAGCAAAGGCAGAAAGGGGGAAAGAAGGGAGAATGTGGACAAGGTCCGTCATTTGAACAGCTGGCTAGGTCTGCAAGTATATATATATTTCTTAAGAAAAATGTAGGTGCCAGCTGAATCACGCCCTTGGACGACAGACCCAGGGTGGTGGAGAGAGGGTGTAAGATGATAGGGCCAGAGAGGATTGTGTAGCTCAAAGCTTGTGGAGGACTCTCGACCCAACGCGGCACTGTTCAGGCTTAAGCTGTGCTATGCCATGTCATGCCGTGCATGTGGCGTTCTGAGACAGGCTGTTAGTCGCAATTTGTGTCTCTTTTTGATACGCTAATGCGAAGGCCCTGATACAATTGCTTGGACGGTTCGATTAACGAGATCGATGTAGCTTCTGGGACTTCAGCTGTATGCTGTGGCTACACGTAGGGCTGGGCGGGGCAAGTGTATGCAAGACTTCAAGGTCTCTCTTTGTATTTTTAAATGTGAATTGTCAACACCAGTGAGTTTGCGGCAGATGGAATACCGCCGTTTGTGTTGCCGATGTAGTTCTGCTTCTTACGTCTCTTGTGATATCTGCGTGCAGCAGCAAATCGCGACTCTGCTCCTCTAGCCTACCCTACACCCGACCTGACATCTGCTTAGTCATCCACGTCGCACTTCGTATAACCGCATGCACAAAGTTCTGACCCAAATCTTGCCCGCGCAAATCTCTTCCCGCGCTTGCACCTGTGGATCCCTTCAACTCTGCCCAACCTCTTTTTGCACCTAGTGGGATGCCCATCCCTGCCTGCTAGTTTCGCGCCATGGCAGCTCTGCCCACCGTTCGATTCAGCCTCACGCGGCCGGCACAGCCTATCGAGAGTCTCGGTGGGAGAGCTGGTCGAGTCTGGCCAACCACAACAGGACGGCTCAAGGACTTGGCCAGGGTCTTGTTTAGCTCGCGACTGACTTGTGAGCTGCAGATGGCGGTAAAAGAAGCCAGAAAGAGAAAAGCAAGAATTGACTACTGCGCCCTTCGAGACAGCTCGGTCGTATGGTCCATTTCTAAAATTAAAGACTTGGTAGACTTGAGAGCTCTGCACAACAGGAAACACAGGGAGAAAAACATGGAAACCTCAAGATTCTAGTTCTGCCATAGTCCTTTTCCCTCACGATCAAAGCGCTTCGAAGGACATCGACTGTCTCAATGCTCAACTCAAGACGGTAGTTGCGACAAAGCTCTCAGACACTCAGGGTCCATCCAGTTCTCCTCACTGCTGAGTGCGGCACAACCTTGACCTTGACCAGGGTCTCTCATCTGGCGCTGCCTAGTGGTTGGGCGGATTCCGTGCTAGACAGGCTTTGCTGCTGATCGAGCACATGCGTTGCCAGAAACAGCTGCATCGGGTCCCCTCTCATTTCCACAATTATTCCTCCGTCTTATTCGACAACCTAAATTCTTGTTCCCGATTTAGACTGGGCGTTGATAAAGCGCTGCGGGTTCCGCGCTTTTGGTGCGATTTCGATTGAGACACACGAATGTCCAAATGCGTGAGGGATGCGGTCAGGCAGCAAAGTCCGCAGCTCATTTGGATTCTTAAGCAAATATCCGGACGGAACTGTGAGAAGTGCCGAGCCAAGGCCCTTTGAATGAGTCGATTCCACACAGGAAGAGATCCTGCATCATTCGGTACTATTTGCGTGTCTCTGTGCTACTACCCCAAAATCCTACCACAACAAGTGCCAGTACATCATATACTAGCAACTGGTACTCCGTACTACTGCTACTAATGTATGTCTTATCGCCCACTATTTACGGCTACGGCTGCGGCTGTGGCAAACGTAAAGCAAGGGATCAGATCTTGTGGCTTGAGCTATGAGATGTGAAGATTGTTCTAACCAGCATCTACAACGACTCGCAGTGATGGGCAGCACAAGCGAGGTACTCACAATCACCCTACTCGTCAATCAGCAGATTTTAGTTGCTACAATCATGTTTCTGTGCTCTCCTGCATGGAGCAGACAGCCTTCCGCACCCCCTGTCGCTTTATCTGATGCATAGTGGTCAGTGTTCTCATGGGTCCTGGGTCTATTTGCTGTTAGCGTCCTGCTGCCATTCAGCTCGTGTAAGCCACCAATCCGACGAGAGGGTCCTGCTTGCAACGAGAGGGTCTGGCCTGCAACTGTCGGCAGCTTTTCACACAACATCCATGCCTTGTTGAGCTAGCAAATGGGCTAGGTTGAGGCTGAATGGAGCGCGGAGTATGGCTTGGCACCGAGCGCCAGCAGAGTTGCTGGGAAGCTACCCAGGATGGTCTATCACAGTGACTGGGCTATTCCTCAGTAGCTCAGGCACATTTTGTGCCATGGCTAATGCAATAAGAGTCAACTGGGAGTGAGTGCCCCCAAACGTTAGACGTTTCCCCCTTCTCCTGCTCCTTCTTGTTCTTCTAGCACACAGTTGGGCCAGCTTCAGCTCTTTGGACGTGGTGTTGTCAATCTTTCTCTCATATCGATTCCATTGTGAAGCTTGACCATCATGAACAAGGCAACGAGTGTTTACGCTGCCTTTGCAGCTCTGCTGGCTGCTGTTGATGCTCGCAACTTGCACCAGCCTAGAGCAACTGCTGCCTCTGGGTTCGACTTTGGCGGATTTAGCCCAAAACCAACGAGCCCTCCCAATTTTCCCTTCCACCAGGCTCTTCAGCGCCGAGCAGCTTCATCATCAAGTCCCACCGTTGTCTATGTTGCCCCTGATGCCACCTGTGGTTATATTTCTGGTCTTGCAGGTGCGGGATACACTTGCGGCGTTGGCGCAACTTGTATTTTCTTCACCGCGTCCCAAGCCCCGGGACATGTTGCCTGCTGCAACACAAACGAATGCAATGCCAGAAACGTCTGCATCGATTACAATGAGTATTTCAGCCAGAGCAAGTGCGACAATGGTTGTGCTGTCGATACTTTCACTCTCAAATGGTGCGTTTCTCCTATCTCATTGCTCACTTAATCGAGCTGAAACTTTCTTTGTTGATTTGGCTAACAATATTTCAACAGCACAAGCACAGACGCCCCTTACTGCAATACGATTTCCTTCCCAGGAGACATCATGGACGTCTTCTGTAATAATGTGAACATCACCGGCATTCAAGCCGCATTGACGACATACCGCGGCGAATCCTCCAGGACGTTCCGCCCTCTCACGTTGACAGACAATGAAGCTACTACCACTACCGATGAATCTACTTCAACTAGTCCCACCTCTTCTTCTAGCCCATCAGCTTCTGGCACCGGTGGCGGTGGTAGCAGCGGCGACAACAACGGAAGCAGCAATGACAATGACAATGGTAGCAAAAACAGCGGCGGCTCCAAGAGCAATACTGGAGCTATTGTTGGAGGAGTTGTCGGTGGTGTGGGTGGACTTGCTTTGATTGGCCTTGCCGTCTTCTTCTTCCTCCGCCGTAGGAACTCAGCTGCCGCCGGACACGAGCCAGTAAGCCAGAACGCTCCTCCTCCTGCGGCTTATCCCGCTCCCGGGATGCAACAAAACCCCCAAACCTATTATGACCCCAATTACGCCGCGGCTACGGGACAACAGCCATATCCCCCCAACCAGCAGTACGGCCAGCAGGGATTCTATCCTCCTCAGCCTTCGGTTTCGCCTGACCAGACTTCGTCGCCCAATGGATCGCATATTGACCCTCGATACAGCGTTGCTCCGTCAAGCACCAGCCCGGCTCCATCTGGTGGCTACGTTGCTCCTGTGGCCGGAGGCTTCCAGCCCCACGAAAACGTGATTCACGAGGCTCCGGCGGCTGGTTCAGACAACCATCGCGGCGAAATGCATGAGCTTGCTTAGATAGCAGCCATCATTAAGCATCATGGTTGATGAAAGAAGCGTATGAAACAAGAAGAAAAAAAGAAAAAGAAAAAAACTGATGTGAACATCAGCAAGCAGAACAATATGAGCAAGCTGGCGTTTTGGGATTGGATATCTGCTTTTGCATTAGTGCCGGAGTTGATTTAGAAGCAATTTTCGGTGCTCTTATTTTTCACCCTTTAGATATGTTATACTTTGATGCAAGAAGGCATTTGGTGGGTTTAATGATATGTGGCGGGCTGTTTATATATAATTTACGGGGCATTGGGTGATGTGATGCCTCGTTGTCATTTCCGGTTACGAATCTTCCGTCTGAGCATACTTGTAGCATGGCAGCGATGGCTCTGGTACTAATTACTCAAAGGTTCTGATTAAAGTAGCTTCAATCTTGTGGATATTACTATATAATATATACAGTTGAAAACCAGTATAAATACTCGAGCCATGAACTTTGTGAATATCGTTGGCATTCGTCAGCCCACTTTATAAGCTTGACGTTTGGCGGGGCGGATATGGAGTATTCAAGCCTCGTGGATCGAGATCAATTATATCCATAAACGGGTCTTTTACACATTTATTGTGCTGTATGTGGATCTGAGAGTGATTCACATTCATTTTGTGTATGGCAGGGAGATGTTCATGGGGATGATGTAGCTGGTTGAATAATTTGGCAACAAGCTTTGTTCGATGCATTTGAGATGGTCTTGAAGACGCCAGATGAGAACAATACCATAGAGATATTGCAAATGAGCTTTTTGTGGCCTATGAAAGGCTGTATGTTGATTATCTCGGCATAATGAGACTAGTTCAGAATGACTGAGGTCATCATGTGTGACGATTGCTTTTAAGAGACAGAGCTGGCAGCGACTAGAGGCCAGCAGCCGGATGATAGGCTCGCTTTAATAATGGAACAAATCACTGCAATAGAGTATAATGATATTGTATCTCTTGGCAATAAAGGATTAAGAATATCATATCACCTTGGGAATACTTTGCCTTGAATAAATTGCTGAGTGTCAGTTATTAAGTCTACCTACATAGAGAGAGTAAGTTGGGTGGACTAAGAGTTTACTTGGCAGTTGAATGGCACGAGATGCGATACATTGGTATGAGAAGTCAAGGATTATGTCAGATTTCGTATTAATATGATTGAATACTTATGCCCAGCATCGTATACAATATTGCTATGGCTGGAACTGGAGCTGAGATATACTGATGGCAGATACTGTGGTGAGATTGCTCAATTCACCTAAAGTTGACTCGAAATTACTTCCTGAGGTTGTGGTACCATTTGAGAGAGGTATCCAAGACAAAAACTGAAATTTTGAATATGTGGGAAAAGCTGGGGAATAAAGCTATTGGCAGGCTATATAACGTGAAATTTTACTGAAAGCCTCAATATGCGCACCACGTCATGTTAAACAACAGCAAAATACACTGGTAGCTAAACCCGGTCTTGTTAGTAAACAAAAAGAGACTTTTACATCGTTTATTATGAGCAAGTTGACCCTGAGTTTGGACGTACAATACCGTTTGGCAGACTATTGCATAGGGAGGGAAGAGTGAGGAGCCTACTCGGCCTCTTCGACGAAGTCTTCTGAAAGACATCAAAGTAGCCACAGTGCTATGACTGGTTGATCCAATCCAAAGGACGTAAGTGTAACCTTTTGATAGAGATCCTGATACCACCGATACATAAGTGCACGCTTATTCCCGAAAGGTGAGGGAAAATGGAAGGTGGAATTCAGCTCTACGGTGCATCATATTGAACCTTGTTTGAGCGCGATTTTTAGTCAAATAGGCTTGAGATTGGCAATAGTGTGATGCTGCGACTGTATGAGTGATTGATCTACAAAGCTTGTGTGTTACTCAGGCACAATGTGTATTGTCTTTTCCAACGTTTGTATAAGAGGTGAATGGAGTTCGACGCATGTCTCCCTATTCTCAAATCTGATCTTCTCAGTTCAAACCTCGAGATCCAAGTCGCTTGAGCTAGGTTGCAGGTAGCAGTGGTAATGCGTGCGCGATATCCTGAACAGCTGTGGCCAACTATACTACGTTGGAGGAAGAGGTTTGTTGACATGTGAAGGTGCCTTAATATCGAACTAGCTTGGGTGAATGATTTGATAAATAATTTGAGGAATGACGAAATCTACTTTTCCAACGTGCCTCTTGAGGATAGAGGAGCCTCGTCAGCAAATCAAAGTCGCAATTGAAGAGTGTAACCAATATTTGGTGCATGGTCCGCTGGCCCGAGGAATGCGGGCCATTGAGGCCCAGTTCCTTGTACAAGGTACCCGGTGGTCATCAAGTAATATCTCCTGAGATCTCAACGGCAATAACAAATCTCGGGCCGTACACGAGGCATGTATTTATGGAGCATGGGGGTATGGAGCACAGCAGAGTAATGAGGAGATTGCTAGTACGGCTGTAGCTGGGAATCCGCATCGGCTTATTTGACAGGTCGAGCAATACGGGGCTTTTGAGGTGAATTCGAATTACATGCAGCCTCTGCTAGTAGTAGATTTTGATGCTCAAAGAGGAAAGCAGAGACGGATGACTAAGATTTACAGCATGTGATTGTCTCTTATCTTTTTCATCCTCTTGCCCGGAGAGCCTTTTCTAGCCGGTTCGGAGCATCCGCAGAACAAAGTCCACACCGAAATTCGGCTTTTCCGGGACAGATGAAGGCCATTGTTGGCCAAGCTGTGTCCTGGAAGAGGAGCCTGAGAATAGAAGCGACACTGCAAGCTGCAGTTCTGCTGGCACGTTGATATACCTCCTGCAAGTATGTGCTTGTCACTACTGGGGAGCAATGCACAGAAAGGAATATGCGCTGCATGAGCATTGGCCAAAGCTAAATGTACCAGCTACTGCTGGCTGCGTCGCATTCTCAGGTTACATCCCGCCTAAAAGCTGGCGCCCAGAGGTACAAGGAACTCCCTCCCACATGTTACATCCACCTACTATTATTACCTACCTTATGCATCAAAGACAAAGCAGAGATGCCGGAACGCCTCCCCCATGCGGAGCGGTTTGGGGGCGCCATGGGGTCGCTAGCTCGTGACGTCGTTGCAGTGGAACTGCCTCCAGCCGCTCGCTTCTAGACCTTCTGCAAAGCGTGCCGCTGTTTAGTCTAGTAGGCGTGCTGTCAAATTTACAGGCACTTGTTGGCACTGCATCGCATATCGAGTTCCAGCTTCCGGGGCAACATGATTGCATCCAGAAGGCTCCAGTCCCAATCAAAGGCCCTGTGACCAGTAAAAGCCCTTTTGCCCTAGACACCGAGAATTCGCCAGACGTTCAAACACCAACTGACTCAGCCTCGCATCAGTGCTTTTGACCTTTGCCACGCACAACATCATCGTGACAATCTCGGGGCCATCACGAGGTACCCTTGCCTAGGCTCCCGCAGCAGTCTCGAAAGGCAGGAAAAAAAAAAAAACGAGCAGAAACCGCCTCGACTCTCCAGATTGCAAATCAACTTGTAGCGTCGACCGTTCGCTGCCAACTCCCCTTTGCAGACGCCTTGCTGCAAATCAAATCCCTCTTCTGAAACCCTCGCAACCCTCCGATCCGAACATCCCCTCGTCCGAAGCCACCACTCCAAGCCGTTTGTGGTCCACTTGACGTGACGCCAGATCGAGGCACGTTCTTTGGCTTTTGCTTCGTCGCAGCCCGCAGCCGAGCACACGTTGCTACTGCGATCCCTCACCTTGAAGTCGGCCCCGTTCCTTTTTTCCACTTCGCCGTGGTTGCTTCTCCGTCTCTTACGCTCCCCCACTTGGGACGCATCGCCAGCAGCTTCTCTCGCCTCGCACCCCGGGTATGGCTTTTTAGCCAGTCTCAAGTCGACGTCAGGCTGTTTTTTACGGGCTCATGTGCAAAGTACTTGTAGCAGACAGGCACATGCTCCCGAATCAGCCGTTGCAACTCGTCAAATCCTCTGCGCGCGCTCCAACCAACCCGCCGCCCGTCTAACCACCGCAAGGTAACCAACGGCCTGTAAGTCAGACCTTTTTCCATGTTGCCTTTCATGCCCAGCCGATCATCGGGCTTTTATTCCTTTTGTTTTCCTTTCTTAGCTCTCACTCCAAGCCGCGAATCAGCGTACAAATGTACTTGGCCGGACGCTGGAGGTGCCTGCAAAGCTGGAGGTACCGTACGTGGGAGTTGCTCCCCGTGTAAGAGGAGAGGCAAGGCCTTCTTATCGCGGCCGGGCATGCGGAGGGCCTCTTGCACGCTTCCCCTTTCTCCTCTCTAGCCCCGGCAAAGCCTAGCTTTTATTCACTCAACCCGGCCACATCCTCCTGATGGTGATTCCCGCAGATGACCCAGTCAGAGACGTTCTGTTCTTACTGGGATTCGGGTTCTCGTTTTATTACTACCGCTTGCATATACTATCATAAAAGGCCCCGGCTGACTGCGGGGACTCCACCTCGTCCCCGTCCCCCGGATTCTGAGCCGTAGCCGGCGACTACACGATTATAAACCCCCATCTATATACTACATATAGTATATATATCTCCTCTCTAGTCGCGCTTGACTCTGACGCACCTTTCTTCTTTGCTGCTAATTCCCATCCCCCGGTTCTTCCGTCGGCACTGCCGTTTATTACTCCATCATTCGCCTTCATGACCATCGACTTCATCTGCGCGGCACCTCAAGTGTAATGCCCGCTTATTGCCACGACGACTGTCACTATTTTTACCGCACCGCCCTTCGCGGCCTCTCCATCAGCACCAGCATCTCACCTCTGTATTGCTAAATCGACTATAACTTACTGACGCTATGACGGCCTCAGTTCGTATCTTCAGCTCCCCTCAGTCCATAGCCGAACGGCTTGCTGAACCCAAATCCTACTACAATATTCCTCGCAGCCTCCCAGACTTGCCTGAGCCGCCAAAAGAACCCGAGCCAGTCCGATCTGAGGCTGCCACTCCCACTCCACGACAGCCTCCTCAGCTGTCTGGTGCGTACACTAGAGTACCTACACCCACATACAACGAGCACAAGATGGAGGGCGGTATTACCTTTGCGGCCCAGGACAAGCTGCCGAAGCTGCCCATTCCTGAACTTGAGAGCACAGCCGTCAAATATCTGGAAGCTCTGAAACCGCTGCAGTCTCCTAGAGAACATGCCGAGACAAAACATGCGGTCAACGAATTCCTGAGAGAAGAAGGTCCCGACTTGCAGGAGAAGTTGAAGAGATATGCCCAGGGCAAGACCAGTTATATCGAGCAATTCTGTAAGCCTGGCCAAAACTTGACTGTGTTATACTAGCTGACACTAACATTAACAAAAAAAGGGTATGATTCGTATCTCAACTTCGATAACCCTGTAGTTCTCAACCTGAATCCTTTCTTCCTTCTGGAAGATGACCCGACCCCAGCAAGAAACAACCAAGTGACTCGTGCAGCCTCTCTTGTCGTGTCTTCCCTGGAATTTATCAGAGCGGTTCGAAAGGAAGAGCTGCCGCCGGACAAGGTTAAAGGAACTCCGCTGTGCATGTACCAGTTTTCGCGTCTCTTTGGTACGGCCAGAGTCCCTACCGAGGCCGGATGCCAGATTGAGCAGGACCCGGAATCGAAGCACATCGTTGTCATGTGCCACGGCCAGGTCTACTGGTTCGATGTTCTCGACGACAACTCGGATGTCATCATGACCGAAAAAGACATTGAGGTCAACCTCCAAACCATTGTCGACGACGCCAGCCAAACTCCCATCCAGGATGCGGCAAAGGGTGCCCTAGGCGTGCTTAGCACAGAGAACCGCAAAGTTTGGTCCGGCCTTCGAGATATTCTGACCCGCGAACCGGGATCGAACAACGCCGACTCACTCAACATTGTCGACTCGGCCCTCTTCGTCCTATGCCTGGATTATTCCGAACCGAACAATGTTGCAGATCTTTGCCAGAATATGCTATGCGGAACTAGTGAAGTAAAGAATGGAGTTCAGATCGGCACGTGCACAAACCGCTGGTACGACAAGCTCCAGATTATTGTCTGCAAGAATGGAAGCGCCGGTATCAACTTCGAGCACACTGGTGTGGATGGTCACACAGTATTGCGATTCGCTAGCGATGTGTACACAGACACGATCCTTCGCTTCGCGCGCACCATCAATGGACAGGCACCGACGCTGTGGACATCCACCAGCCCTGACCCGTCCAAGCGGGAGATTGATAGTTTCGGAGATGTCAACACTACGCCTCGAAAATTGGGATGGGACATGATTCCGGAGCTGAGCATTGCAGTGCGATTTGCAGAGAGCAGACTGGCAGATTTGATTGAACAGAACGAATTCCAGTGTCTCGACTTTTCAACATACGGCAAGCACTTCATCACTTCGATGGGCTTCTCGCCCGATGCCTTTGTCCAGATGGCGTTCCAGGCAGCCTATTATGGCCTGTATGGCAGAGTCGAGTGCACATATGAGCCTGCCATGACCAAAACCTTCTTGCACGGTCGCACAGAGGCCATTCGACCGGTGACAAAGGAATCGGTTGACTTTGTCCAGACTTTCTGGGGCGACAATCCGGCGGAGCAAAAGATTGAGGCTCTCAAGCGCGCTTGTGTAAAGCACGTCAGCAACACCAGAGAATGCTCAAAGGCACAGGGATGCGATAGACATCTCTATGCGTTGTTCAGTGTGTGGCAAAAGTATGTAGATGATTTGATTGATGGTGGAATGAGCAGCCCTGGAACGTCAAGCCCGACAACATCTTCGCCAACCGCAAGCCCAAGGAGCTCTTCTCTGTCGATTGACGGTGTGGAAGTCCGGCCGTCAAGGGAACGTGGCGATAGCACCAACTCCAGGTCGCGAGACCATCATCCACTTCCGCTCATCTTTGCAGACTCCGGCTGGGACAGGTTGAACACGACAATTCTTTCAACCTCTAACTGCGGTAACCCTTCCCTTCGCCACTTCGGTTTTGGCCCAACATCTGGAGACGGATTTGGCATCGGCTACATTATCAAGGATGATTGCATCTCTATTTGCGTATCCAGCAAGCACCGACAGACGAAGCGTTTTGTGGACACACTGGAGAGTTATCTGTTGGAAATCCGACGCATCTTGCGCATTCTCAATGGCAAGGTGGTCAGCACCAAAGGAAGTCGGGCACGCGAAGCAGAATTGGCTCGACCAAAGCCTTCAAATCGACTCAAGTCTCGAGGTAGACCGATCACGAGCTCGGAATTGATGAAACCGGGCGGTAGACGCTTCAGCCAGGGTCCTGGCTCGCCGACGGAAGCCAGCTTCACCAGCGACGACGACGAACTCGGTGGATGTAAGTCACTTGTCATTACTACTATAACACTTGGACCTTGCTAATCACATACTTCACAGATGGCTTCTTTGATGCGGGAATGCTCTTCCAAGCACTTAAGAATCGCGGCAATACGACTGAAGAGGAAACCAAGGCATCAGAACGGGCAGCTGTGAATGCAAGAAGGCGAGACGTGGGCAAAAAGCTGCGTCTAGTTACGGAGTAAGGGGGAACACGGAAAGCCTCTAGCTATTTGGGATTTGGTAAAAAATTTTTTTCCCGTTATTTTGCATATTTCATGCTACTTGCCGTATGTAATCATGGTTTCTGAAGTTTTTAAGGGATGGTGTGACAGCGTTTATTTGCGTGGTGTTTGGTAGCACAATATTGGAGGCTCCGTTTTGTGTGTTTCACGTGTACGATAGCTGAGAAGATCGGGAGGCGTTGTGAGTATAGATGCGTAGCTCAAGCGAACTTCGAAACTACCTGTCTATCCCAAAACTTACAAACGAGTCTAAATTGAGAATTTGTAGCTGCAGGAAGCGTGATTGAGCATAGCCAAAGTGAGCTTTTACCTATTGTACTACACAAGCCTGTGGGGTCTCACAGAAAGCTAGGTCACAAAGAAAGGAAATCAACAGGAGGGTGGATGTCAGGATGAACATGCACGTAGCTGTTGGTAAGATAATTCAGGAAAAATAGCCTGTTCTCTAAGCATTTCTCGGAGACTTTCCAGGATATCCGAAGAGAATGGACTGTCTCTCTTCTGGTGGACGCCTAAATTTTAGATTTCTGACTAAAAGCTGGGGAATTGCCTGATTGTGAGGTAAGAGATTTTTGAGCTGTGCTGTGTGCTGTGCTTAGTTTCATGATGGATTATTTCATCTTTACAGAATTATCTGATGATATTGGATGCATGTGATGGCCGATATGATATTTTTATTGGATCCTCCTCCGTATCTTACATTTTCTCCCGGGGGGTAATTACTCTCTCTTGTCTCTCTATACTTGGGCTGGGGCTGGTGTTGGGCGACAATGAGATGCAAAGATGTGGTTGGTTAGATAGCTGGGGCTTTCTATGCTTTGCTATCAATCTACTACTCTTTTACGACTAATGGCGCATCTGCTAGCATCTACTAGCAGCTTATGGAGGCAATGTCAAGTAGAATTCCATGATTCATTGAGAATGAGAGTGGGGATCAACATTTTCCTTCTCCAATGAGTGGCATCGCTACGAGATGTGCGCATTAGGTATGTGCGCTGTACACAGCATTGGGATTAGGCGTTTTTGGAGGTGCTGAGCCTGCTGGGATCCAGCGGCTGGAAGATGGTGGGCAGGATCCGCTGAGTGCCTCGCCGCCCAAGCAGTGCCTTGCCACCCTTTCTGTAGATTCTTTTTGCTTCTCTGCTGCCTCGTTCCCCTTTGATTGAGGATGGACAGGGGCGCGCTGTTCTTCGTGTTTCAGTACGTCTGAGGCTGAAAGGCGCGTAACAGAGCAATGGGCAGTACGTGGTTGCCGTAGTGTAGGGCAATGCTAAGCGAAGAGGTTTACTGCTTGCCGAGGGATGTTTCGATAAGGCCACGGCTGCGTCAAGATGACGAGAGAAGGTACCTATTTTTTTTTCCCTGCCGCCTGTTGTTATGCTGAGGCAGGCCATCGATCGGATTTTCCCCTAGCATCAGCAGCATCAGAAAAAAAAAAAGGTACCGCTGGGAGGGATTTTGGCTTCTCACCTCAGTTGCTTTGTCCAGGGAGCTGCGAGCTAGGCTAGGCTACGCCACAAAGGGCAACAATTATGGGCACCTTTCGCTGTAAGGCAGCGATACGCAGCAGAGAGCTGTCCAGCACCTTCTAGCGCCTTATGGTGGGGCAGCCATGTACCCGCTACCAGCTCGCAGCAGCCCTACTGTATGGGGTCTCCAAGTCCCAGGAACCTAGCCACTGCCCCGCGATGGAAGTTTTTTTTCCTTTCATGGAGCTGGAGGGGAGATGACATCAAGGGAAGGAGGGGCTGCAGGGGAGGGGAAAAGAAAAAATCACAAGCAATTGAAGCTTCAAAGAAAATGGATGAAATCAATAGGGAAAAAAAAAAGGTGTAAAAAAAAATAAACAATGCAAGGGACAGCAATCAGAAACCTTGTCGGGCACTGACCAGGCTCGCCAATCAGCGCCGCAAGAGCGTTCCAGCACCTTCGTAGCATGGCCCAGGCGTGTGCAGCGCCTACCAGAGCCTTCTCGGAGCCCCTGCAAGATTCCGGTGTGGGCACCTTTGGAATAGTGTAGAACCGCATCGAAACCCTTCCATCGACCTTTATTTAGATGCTCTCTGCAGCCAAACGCCGCTTGTGTTTTCTTTCCCAGAACATCCTCTCTAGACTCATCAAAGACTACAATCTTTTTTCACTTCTTAACACCTCTTCCACAAACGCTATTTTCCCTTTTTTTGTCTAATTTCGAGAGTTTCTTCCCACACAAATCACAACCATGTCTATGGGACCAGCCGTCGGTATCGACCTGGGTACTACGTACTCTTGCGTCGGTATCTTCCGTGAGGACCGATGTGATATCATTGCCAACGACCAGGGTAACCGAACAACCCCTTCGTTCGTTGCCTTCACCGACACCGAGCGTCTGATTGGTGATGCCGCCAAGAACCAGGTCGCCATGAACCCCCAGAACACCGTCTTCGACGCCAAGCGATTGATTGGTCGCAAGTTCGCCGATGCCGAGGTTCAGGCTGACATGAAGCACTTCCCCTTCAAGATTGTCGACAAGGCCTCCAAGCCCGTCGTCGAGGTCGAGTTCAAGGGCGAGACCAAGACCTTCACCCCCGAGGAGATCTCCTCCATGATCCTGACCAAGATGCGTGAGACCGCTGAGGCTTACCTGGGCGGCACCGTCAACAACGCCGTCATCACTGTCCCCGCCTACTTCAACGACAGCCAGCGTCAGGCTACCAAGGACGCCGGTCTCATTGCCGGTCTCAACGTCCTGCGTATCATCAACGAGCCCACCGCTGCTGCCATTGCCTACGGTCTTGACAAGAAGGTCGAGGGCGAGCGCAACGTCCTCATCTTCGATCTTGGTGGTGGTACTTTCGATGTTTCTCTCCTGACCATTGAGGAGGGTATCTTCGAGGTCAAGTCCACTGCCGGTGACACTCACTTGGGTGGTGAGGATTTCGACAACCGTCTGGTCAACCACTTCGTCAACGAGTTCAAGCGCAAGAACAAGAAGGTTAGTAAAAATCAAACCTGTGATAGTAATCAGAATCAGAACAATTCGCTAACTTCCTCTCAGGATCTGTCCACCAACGCCCGTGCTCTGCGTCGTCTCCGAACTGCTTGCGAGCGTGCCAAGCGAACCCTTTCTTCTTCTGCTCAGACCTCCATTGAGATCGACTCTCTCTTCGAGGGTGTTGACTTCTACACCTCCATCACCCGTGCCCGTTTCGAGGAGCTGTGCCAGGATCTTTTCCGATCCACTATCCAGCCCGTCGACCGTGTCCTTGCCGATGCTAAGATCGACAAGTCCCAGGTCCACGAGATCGTCCTCGTCGGTGGATCCACCCGTATCCCCCGTATCCAGAAGCTCATTACCGACTACTTCAACGGCAAGGAGCCCAACAAGTCCATCAACCCTGATGAGGCTGTTGCCTACGGTGCTGCCGTCCAGGCTGCTATCCTGTCTGGTGACACTTCTTCCAAGTCCACCAACGAGATCCTGCTTCTCGATGTCGCTCCCCTGTCTCTCGGTATCGAGACTGCTGGTGGCATGATGACCAAGCTCATCCCCCGCAACACCACCATCCCCACCAAGAAGTCCGAGGTCTTCTCCACCTTCTCTGACAACCAGCCTGGTGTGCTCATTCAGGTCTACGAGGGTGAGCGTCAGCGCACCAAGGACAACAACCTTCTCGGCAAGTTCGAGCTCACTGGCATTCCCCCCGCCCCTCGTGGTGTTCCCCAGATTGAGGTCACCTTCGACGTTGATGCCAACGGTATCATGAACGTCTCCGCCGTTGAGAAGGGCACTGGCAAGTCCAACAAGATTGTCATCACCAACGACAAGGGCCGCCTGTCCAAGGAGGAGATTGAGCGCATGCTTTCCGATGCCGAGAAGTACAAGGAGGAGGATGAGGCTGAGGGCAAGCGTGTCTCTGCCAAGAACGGCCTTGAGTCCTACGCTTACTCTCTCCGCAACACTCTCAACGACCCCAAGGTCGACGAGAAGATTGAGGCCGCCGACAAGGAGACCCTCAAGACCAAGATCGACTCCGTTGTTTCTTGGCTCGATGAGAACCAGCAGGCCACCCAGGAGGAGTACGAGGAGCACCAGAAGGACCTCGAGGGTGTCGCCAACCCCATCATGATGAAGTTCTACGGAGCTGGTGGTGAGGGTGGTGCCCCTGGTGGCATGCCCGGCGGTCCTGGCGGCTTCCCTGGCGCCGGCGGCCCTCCTCCCTCTGGCCACGATGACGGCCCCACTGTCGAGGAGGTCGACTAAATTGACCAACACCGAAAATTTTGATACCCCAACATCAGACTTGAAACCTCCAGATTGGTAATGCGTCTACCATGTGGAGGCCTACTCTAGGGGATCAAGGGATGATGCCATGATTAGATTTTTTACTTTTGCACTTTATTCGTTTTGTTTTCATTTTTCAACTAGCATATCACGGACATGAAGGGTCAAAAAGCTGGGCGGGATGCTTGCCCTGGTTGTATTTTAATTAGTTAAGGGAATAAAAAACATGTAATAAACATGATGCTCGTCTTTTGCTTGTGAATGTGATGGCAATAAATTGTCAATTGAATGAAAAGTTCCATTATCTACAGCTAGATGTTGTTTTCGAAGTTCTCTTATGTATTTCTACTTCAGCGCGGTATAAAGACATGCTTCTTACTCTTGCCGCATGGTGCATCAGGTAGGTTTAGCAAGTGGAAGCAGGTGTATCTCTCAAGATTTAAACAGGATTGAGATGATTAGCAGCTGGAAAAATGCCGAGTAGTTTGTGTATTTGAGCGGTGGTATCTATGGCGAATAAACACGTTATGGTGGTGGGCGTTCGCCTGACGGGATACGCCTTTTTAAAGTTCATGTTCTTGGGGTAATGGATGGTTTAGGCGTACACTGAGTAGAAGCTCTTGAAATCATCAAGTATCTTGATCATAATAAAAATACATGCATTTGTGTTCCTTGTAGAACATCGTTTTCCATCATCGTTTACAATCATGACTTCTTTTCGAAACCCAAATCCAGTCGTATCTTCCTTCTCCTCTCGTCCTCCAACCTCCTCCACTCATCATCATCAACCGGCGCAATCTCAATAGCTTCAGAAAAGGCAGTGCCCGGAGCCACCTTGTGCTCCCTCGCCTCCCAAATCTCCTCGCTGCTGTGCGTGCCGGGAGCGTAGTACTTTTCGTACTCCTTACGGCGGTAGTGCTCGCGGATGGCGTTCTCTTTGATGGTGCCGGTGAAGGACTTTGTGCGCATGCAGAACCAAAAGTCGTCCCATAGGTGGCTGCAGGAGCGCATCTCGCCCTGGCGATAGACGGCGTTCCACTGGCCGCCGAGGGAGTTGCAGGACCAGGCCTGGTCGAAGGCCTGGCGGCAGGACATGTCGGTTGGGAGGAGGGATTCGCTGACGGGGTCGAGAGGCGGGACGGGGAGGGCTTCGGGGGCGGAGGAGAATTTGGAGGAGAGCCATGAGGTGAGGGCTGAGGGGGGTTGATTTGAAGAAGATGATGATGAGGAAGATTTGGGTGTGTCGTCGGATTTGTTGAAGAGGTCGAGGAGTTTTTGGATCTCGGGATCAACGGGCTCGTTGGGAGCTTGAGACGAGCTGGGTATTGAAGAGGAGGATGCTGGAGATAGAGAAGAGGTGGAAGAAGGAGAGGACGAAGGTTGATCGGTGGGTGGTTTGGAAGGCGATGATGTCCAGAGCCAGCCCATCTTGATTGAAGCTATTCGTAGATGCGATGTGCGATGTGCGATGTAGGTGTATAAGAAGATCGATGCCAGCGGGTTTAAGCTCCAATTTGTGTGGCTTTTCTGGTTGCTCTTTTCTCTAGAAGCAGATTGAAAGCTGCTGATCTGTAGATTGGTTGTAATTAATATTGGTGGAATGAATGATTCCCTTCTTTTCTTCGGTTTGGGTACTGAGATACCAGTTTGATCTTTTTTTTCCGCAAACCATCAAGGTGATAAGTGCAAGCATCACATTGCGCTCGGGAAAATAGCTTTCCCGGCGGAATGGCTTTTCCCAATCTAGGAGATAGCTGGGAGCATTTCCTATGACCTCATTGGCCCTGTGCTAGCCAAGCTAGCTCATCGTGCTATAATTCAAGCTGGATACCACCACCACTAAATAACATGATTGACTTGACACACTCTCTCTTCTCCTTTTCATGAATTGGCGAAATGTGTATGTCTTGTAGCGACGAGCTGTCATGATTCCCTCGCAACGGCTTGCGTCGCTGGCGGCGCGATCCAGCGGCACGCGAGCGCTGCGATCGTGGCCTGCTACTCGACTTCATGTGGCCAGGAGACAGGCCGACTATGGGCTGATGCGATATCGAGCTGGGCAGCGGGCCTGGGAGGCGACAATGTCGGCACCTTTGAATGATGAAGCGAAGAAACAGGATTTGACACCCTCGGAAGAGCAGGAGAGCGGGCGGTTCGACGTCAAACCTAATGAGTCGATTCTCTTTTTCGATAGTGAGGCTTTGTGAATGTGGGCTCATTTAATTCTGTGTGCCCTTGCTGACTTGGTTGGGATTCTTCTAGATTTATTTCCCATCAGACTCAGTTCCTTGTTGAGTCGTCAGGTAGACACGGATAGACACCTGGCAGATCTGTTAAAGCGCTTCAACAGCTCCTCTTTGGGGATCATGGATCCCATTCAATTGGTAAAGAGAGCTATTCCAAAGAACTTGCCTATCAAGGTGACGGAGATTTTGCCGCGATTAAAAGACGGCGGAGCCTTTGTCAAATTTGAGTACGATTCTAGCTTGAGTGTATCGGAGATTGAAGGTGAGTCCATTGAGTCGAATGATTTGGACACTATTCGCGATGACTGACTGTGGCAATAGCCAAGCTGCTGAGCAAGCTCAAAGAAGAGCCCATAAAACCGTGGTTTAATCCGTTCCGCGGAATCAGGGCGCGTACTGTCCGTGGTGTTCCCTGGCTAGAGGATCTTCATCGCTACCCCTCTCAGATGCTTATGGTCGAATTTGTCCCCCCTGAACCGGGTGCCGCTGCTGAAGAGCTTCCTGAAGAGGTCCTTTATAGCTTGTTCCGTCGATACGGCAAAATTGCAGATATTATCCCTCAGCCTGCTGATTCAAAGGTCACGCCGAGGTATGCTCAGATTGGCTTTCCTGGTTTACGTGATACTATCATGGCTCGAAACTGTCTGCATGGTTTTGTCGTCAGCGAAGCCCAGGGAGGTGGAAAGAATGGAACCAAATTACGGCTCTCTTATGTACAGAAGGAAAAGGCTCACAGTATCTGGAACTGGCTTACAACACATCCCCGAATTGTTATTCCAATCGTGGCAGCTCTCATTGCAGGTGTCTCAGTCGTCATCTTTGACCCTATCCGAGAGTTTTTCATCACAGTACATGTACAGCACTCTCTTCGCTATACTGACTGGAAGATTTACAAGTGGTTCAAGTCACAAGCGGATACCTTTTCCTTCTACAGGAAGGAAGAGCATATTGAGGGCCTTGGCACAATATGGAAACACCGCAAAGACCTCATTGAGCAGCTTCGAAGCTGGTTGGACGGCAGCTCTGATACTTTTATCGTTGTCACTGGTCCCAGAGGCTCAGGAAAAGCAGAGATGGTAATGACTCAGACATTAAACGATCGCAAGAATGTAGTCCTCATCGACTGCAAGCCAATTGTTGAAGCCAATGGTGAAGCTGGTACAATCAAGAGGCTTGCAGCTGCAGTTGGATATCGGCCAGTATTCTCGTGGGCAAACAGCATTAGCAGCATGATTGATCTTGCGGTTCAAGGTACAACTGGTGTAAAGTCTGGATTTTCCGAGACTTTAGAGTCGCAGTTGAACAAGATTTTGCACACGACTGCTTCAGCTCTCAAGAGCGTCGCACTTTCAAGTCGACATAAAGCAGACAAGGATGCCAGTCTCTCCGAAGACGCATACTTGGAAGCGCACCCGGAGCAGCGACCAATCATTGTTGTTGACAACTTCCTTCATAAGAATGAGGAGTCTAGCATTGTTTATGACATGATTGCCGAGTGGGCGGCGACTATAGTGCAGAATAATGTTGCCCACGTTGTATTCCTCACCAGCGACTCCGCTTACTCAAAGTCTCTCACAAAAGCCATGCCAGACAGGGTTTTCCGCACTCTATCACTGGGCGACCTGGACGCCGATGTCGCAAAGAACTTTGTCGTCACCCGCGTGGAGGAGGATCTGAAGCGTGAGGCTCTAGAGGAAGCGGAACAAGGTATAGACGAGAAGCAACAATCCAAGCGGCCGAACATGGCTGGATTGGACGAAGGCATCAAGGTACTGGGAGGCCGTCTGACAGACCTTGAGTTTCTCGCCCGACGACTCAAGGCGGGACAAACTCCTCGCGAGGCGGTTGAAGAAATCGTAACCGAAGATGCGACAGATATTGTCAAGATGTATCTTCTCGGGAGGACAGCCGACGCAGACAGAAGATGGTCTACCGAGCAAGCGTGGCACCTAATCAAGGCCCTCGCCGATAATTCGACCTTGCGATACCATCAAGTCCTTCTCACACCCACATTTGCTTCTTCTCTCACCTCTTTCGCGAATGATGGCGAAGCTGCCATCGAGAGCCTTGCTGGCGCCGAGCTCATCACGGTCAACACCCACCAAGGACGACCCCAGACCATCACGGCAGGCAAACCCCTTCACCAGGCGGCATTCGGCGTGCTCGTCAAGGACCGCGTACTTCGCGCAAAGATGGACTTGGCGGTGCTGACCGAAATGTCCAAGGTGGAGGCCAAGAACATTGATGCCGTGGAAAAGGAGCTGCAGCTGCTGGGCGGCCTGCCACGACATACGGGAGAGTCGGCGGGCAGGGTCATGTATTTGCTGAGCAAGTTGGATGTGGGACAGAGGAAGATTGCAAAGATGGAGTATGAGATGGCGGGTTTGAAGAAGATTTTGAATGAGGAGTTTTGATTTGGTTGTTTTAACGTGAGAGATGTCATGGCGATGCTCGTTGTATGTACTGTATCATATAGTAAATAAGCCACTATTCTGCCTCGTCACTTTCGACATATTACATTCATATCCTAACGAAAAAATAATTGAAAGCCACATGCATAGTAAACATGAAGTACCATCAAAACATCATACAAGCAAACAAGCACAGTAGATATATGTTGATGCGAAGAAAGGGGAACTCAGTATGAAGAGACAGAAAGGCAAAAATGCACTTTGTTTTTCAAACACCTCCAAATAAAGAAGCTTGCAATACATTATGGAAACAAAATCCGCCAAGTACTCCCTTCTCCCCAAGCCCCTTCCTCGCTTTACTCCGTACAACAAATCCCGCCTAGCGCCTTTTCGAAGGATCAAAACAAATAGAACAAATGACACTCTTCCTTCCCCCTTTTCTCCCCTTTCCTGCATATTGTCATCAATCAATCAATGGCAAGGACGTAGATAAAGAAGAAGAAGAGAGTAGCACAAGAAAAAAGACAATAGGAGGGCGGTACACAGATTAGAGAGACATGAGAGGATTCAGTCCATTTTCGCATACTGTGAGCGTAGAAGAAAAAGAAGAAGAAAAGTTACATCATGCGTGTATGGTATGCCGCGGTAAGAAGGTATGAGGATGGTCGGATGGTCGGATGGTCGTGATGGTCATGACTTGAGTTGGTATGTGATATATGATTTGGAAAGAAAAGGGGGCTGCTCATCATGCTCCTATGCTCATCTGTGAAGCTTCAAACTGTGACGGTGATATTTCACAAGCTTGGCAGAAGAAGACTCGACTGGGGTTGTCGTAGTCATTCGTAATGCTATAGTAGTTGCCTGTAGAGATCCAAAAATTAGATCCTTACAATCAATCTCACAGCAAGTTAAAAGGGGGGAAGCTCACCTCTTGGTACAAACCACATACCGCCCGCCGATATGCGAAACTGCGCCTCGTTGATTGTCACCATGACCTTTCCGGTATGCACGAAAAAGACCATGTGCATTTTCCTCGAGTTCTTGGGCCTCTTCTCGCCCCCTGGCGGCAGATCGACCACGCCAGCACCCATGAACGGCATCGTCAACGTCTTTGCGAACCGGAATGTCGCATCACGAATCTCTGATGTCTGCACCGCTTTGGCTGAGATGGCGATGCGCTCGTCCGTTACTTGTACAGGCTCGTCATCTGCGGGGGGGTGTTCCTCGTGCTCAGTCTCCCATATTACAATCTCACCTTCCACGGTACCGGGGTTGACCTCCCATTCTTCATATTCTTCTTCCACCACGGGCTTCTTCGGTTTGGGCCGTCCTTTGCTCTTTGATGTAGTGCCCCTACTGCGCACCTCTTCTTCAGGCACGCGGACAATCTCTTTGATGCTCGGTAAAACGAACCGATCCTTGGCAAACATGTCCGCCTGCTCCTCGTCTTCTCGAACCACCTGTTCACCCCTCCAGTACTGGACTGGCCGGTAAGAGTGTCGTCCGGATCTTGTCTGTGTCATCGTATCGTCCAGATCCTTGCGCAAAGATACCAGGCCTCGAGACTTGGGCATAGGCGGCCCGCGCTGCAGCGCCGCAAAGGAAGTTTCTCCAACATCTCCATCTTCGTCTCCACCAGCGCTGGCATTCTTGGGCTTTCGTCCAGGTCGGCCTTTGGTCTTTGGCTCAGCTTTGGGCTTGCCCTTGGCCCCTGTTGATACTGGCACGACGATATTCCCTCGAGCAGGAGCAGCGGCTTTGCCCTTACTTGAAGGTTTTGACTTTGATGAACCGGCTTTAGCGGCTGTTGTGCGCTGCTTCTTTCGCGGTACCGCATCCTCTTCTTCCTCTTCTTCTTCTTCCTCCTCTTCAGTTGGCTCTCGTGATCCTTCGGGGGTATCTTCGCGCGGAGACTTTCGTGGCGGTCCTCGTTTCTTCGATGACTGAGATGATGCTTTCTGACCTTGTTTGGCTGGCCGGCTCTTTTGTTTGGTACTAGGTGGCTCTTCTTCTGATTCTTCCTGTTCTGGCTCCTCTTCTTGTTGTTCAGGTTCTGATTCCTCTGAAGGTAATCTTGCCGGAGCTCGCGTGGCAACTTTGGGCGCTTTGGGCTTCGATGGCGGAGCTTCCTTAACTTGCTTACCGCGCTTCTTCTGTGGTGATATCTGTGCTGAATCAACCATCATGATGGACTCCTCAGCGACATCGTCAGTCGCCGCGCCGTTTTCGCCCATGACGTCGTCTAACTCTTCCGATTCTGAATCGTCTAGTCGCCGTGAAACGCCATTAACCGCAGCCGCCTTGGGCTTTCCATTCGTCTTGGCTGCCGCTTTGTTTCCTGCTTTCCCCGAAAAGTCGAGCCTTCGAGCTGCTTTCTCGGCGCTGGGGTTGCGCGTCGGAGAAGATGATGTCGCATTTCTGTAACTGGTAAGCTGGGAGCTCGTTCTGGGGGGGGGGGGGGGGGGGGGTTAGATTGTAAGGAGGAAGAAGTACTGGAAGCTGTGTCGGTTCTTGAGGACTGTTCGCGGCCCTGGTCCAGCACCTAGAATTCGTAGCAGAAACGAGTTAGCCATGTCTTGCGCCGCTGAACAATGATCGCGCCAAGCGAATCCGCATGGCAAAGTAGCTCTGCTCACTTGATGATATTTCCATGTCCTCGCTCCCGGACTCGTCCCGGTTGGTCTCTGCATCGCCCGGCGACGAGAAAATTGCGTCTAGAGGCTGCATGCCATGCTCATCGCGCTCGCCGGTGTCCTTCAAGAAGGCGCCTGTTTTCCTATTCGCACCAAGATATCAGCGCTGCCCGCATAGCCCGCACATTGTCAAATTCCGCCCGCAACGCCGTTGGAAGCTATGGGTGTGCTTTTTCGGCTTCGGTTCAGTCCCTCTCTTCTCCAGGATAGGCTTCCCAACGTACCGGCCTCGAACTCCAAGCTCATGGATAGCTTCGGGCTCAGCTGAGGAGTCGCCGCCTCTTCGCCCGCCGCCGCCTCTAGGCATGATTTAGAGAAGAATGTCGAAGTTTCGGAAAGAAAGAGAGGGAAGGAATAGGGTGATAATGAATGGTAAAAATATCCCTCCAATTAATTCCTCCTCCTCCAGGAAATTGGGAGGTTTGTCGCAGCTTCAATCGCAAAAAGCGACGCTAACAAGCTTCGTGTTTGCGCAGAGTTTCGGCTCAAGGTTTCGGCGACGCGCTTTTTTAGTGGCTGTTGACGTGTTGACGGATATCAAAAGCAGCAATGGAGAGCTCTCAATCCTCTAATGCTGCTACTCACGCATGGGCGAATCAAGTAAATTTTTTAGGGCGGGGGTTTTGGGAGGTTGGGGAGAAAGAAGCATAGCTGGAAGATTGATCCCGGATCAATCAATCACTGCTATGCGCTGGCAGAAAGCTGCCGGACCTGAGGTATGTTGGCTCATGGGCCGATTTTCCAGACGGCTTTAGTGCGTGTTGCTGAGCTCCAGCGGCGAGCTTTACTGGATGAGGGTGCTGTATTATGGGCTGCAGGTCCCGGCGTTGGCACTTCCAGGTTGATTTAGCGCAACGCGTCTGGAGCAGTGAAAGACGCGTCGAGGGGCAAGATATCCATTGAATTTAATTGACATTGATACTGACAAGCATCTGCTAATTCAACTGTGGTGTCACCTCGAAACAAGCGCAGAGTAATAGCACGCATCGTTATGAAGCGTGCTGTTGATTGATTGCTCATGCGATAGAAATTCAGTCGCATTTATTACCAATTGCATCAAACTCTTTTCTTAACAGGCCACCACAGATCAAATCCTGCTTCAACACCATATACCAGCATCGCCATTCAAAGGTCCATCCTCACCTCCACCCACCTCAGTCTCTGCCTTTCCAGCCCTTCACCATGGAAGAAGACGCTGCCCCGGCCGCCGCCGCCGCCTCTTCTTCCCCGTCCGGCACCTTCACTCCTCCCTCCGTTTCCGACCACCGTGATGCCCTCCTCTCCGGCGCCACATTCTCCCACTTCTCGCCCATCCCGCCGTCTCTCCTCCCAACCGACCCTACCGACCCGTCCTCGGCTCCGCCCTGCGTCCTCGGCGTCGATGAAGCCGGCCGCGGCCCCGTGCTCGGCCCCATGGTCTACGGCATCTTCTTCCTGCCGGCCGACATCTCGGATCCTCTCCTCCGGGACACGCACCACTTCGACGACTCCAAGGTCCTATCCGCGGCGGTGCGATCGCAGCTCATGGAGACGCTGTGCACGTCTGGGTCGGATCTGCACGAGTCCTGCGGCTGGGCCACGACGGCGCTTTCGGCGAGGGACATTGGCGCAAACATGATGAGGCCGGTGCAGTACAACCTCAATGCCCAGGCCATGGACGCCACCATGGACCTCATCAGAGCTGTGTACGCAAAGGGCGTCAACATCAAGGAGATTTACGTCGATACCATCGGCCCTCCTGCCTCTTACCAGGCCAAGCTCCAGCGTGTCTTCCCAACCGCCAAAGTTACCGTCGCCAAAAAGGCCGATAGTCTATATGCCTGCGTCAGTGCCGCTTCCGTCTGCGCAAAAGTCACTCGCGACGCAGCTCTTGAAAAGCTGTTCCATGCCCGTCAAGTCGCCACTGCTGCTGCCAACGGCGAGGAGGCTCCCGTGGAAGAGGGCACTATGGAATGGGGCTCGGGATACCCATCAGACTCCAAGACGTCAACGTGGTTGAGGAACAACATGCATCCTCTCTTTGGCTGGGGGCCCGAGTGCCGCTTCAGCTGGAGCACTGCCAAAGATATGCTGGAGGGCAAGAGCAGCGGTGTCAAGGTTGAGTGGCCAGCTGACGAAGATGGCGAAACGAGCAGACTGACGGACTTTTTTGCATCAGGGGGGGAGGAGAAGCAGGGAAGTGAGCTGGCGTCGTGGTTTGGGACGCCAGCTAGCCAAGAAGCATTCTGAGAGAAAAGAATGGGATAAGAAAAGGCTACGGGTACATTAGAGAGTTGTTATCATCTTGGATAAAGAGTATTGACGTAATGAAACGAATCGACGGCTGGTTATATACATCAAATCAAGCCTATGGTATGGAATGGACTCGGCGTTTGGCATATATCAGACTTGGAATTAAATAAATCATCTTGTTTTTATTTTTGTAGACATTAGTGGTATCCTATTTGCTTATCAAAGCTATACGCTATTGTGCTATCAAAATCCGACAATGTCATAAGGGTTTGTACATGGAGGCGTTTTATTCTCGTCATATGCCGTCTATCAACTTACCAACTTATAACTTCCCCCTTTTACACATCTAAATATCGTCCAGGCTTTCAGAATCATTCTTCTTCTTTCCTCGGCTATCCAGCGTGTCCATGCTGACGTCGCTGTCTTGCCTCGCTGGCATAGCCAGTGCCTGTCGCGCGGTGTCCGAGTTGGTAACGAACTCACGCAGTTGTTGCTTGGCAATGTCCAGGCCCTGGTTGACAGCGGCGTTGCTCATCTGCATCATGGGGCCCAAGAGGTTGAGATACCATGCGGTATAGGTTCCTCCGCCGATCAGAATAAGAAGAATGAACATGAGCGGGTTGCGCAGGACTAAATCGCGAGTCAGTAAAGGTCAATGAATGTATAGAAGCGAATATACTTACCCATCCAGATTTCGTTCCAGCCGAGAACGAGGAGAAGCACGTAAAAGTACCACGGTACCTGGGTCATGCCGCCAATGGCACTTCTCTTAGCCTCGACATACACGCCATCGGCCGTCTTCTTGAAACGCACGACCAAATCTTGTCGCTTGTTCTCGCTCAGCACCGTCATCTCCTCCTCAAGACTCTTGCCCTCTTCTTCATCAACGCCACCGATCGGGGCAAGATCTTCTTCATCGCCAGCTTCGACTCCGCTAGGCTGTGCGCCGATAAATTCGACCAGTTCGGGCGCCTTCTGAGAAGACAGGAGCTTGAATTTTGAAAGGAGGGGGATGAGCGTGAGCGTAGACTCTCGTGCCTTTGTGTAAATGCCCTCAATATCATCTGTTGGCCTCCAGATTCGCGGCACACCCGCCTCGTCATATCGGAACTTGTCCTCAAAGTTCTCTCTAAGCTTCAAGAGGATGTTGCCCTCCATAACCTCCTCTTCGATCTTCTCTCGCAATGCCGTCCAGCTCTTTCGTCGAAGACGCCATAGGCCAACTTCAACCTCAGCGTCACTGGCATCGAAGCTCTTGGCTCGGTCGGCAAACCGTCCCTCAGCCTCGCGGACTACATCAGTGAAGACATTCCAGATTCTGTCCCACAGGTCCTTCTCTGTCGCCGGCTTTTGCCCCTCTTCGGGAGCCCCCGAGCCTCCTCTACCAGATCCCAGTTTGTTGAATTCCAAGCCCACGGCATCACCCAGCCTTGACTTGACCCAGCGCTCCACTCGTGTGGCCAGTCGTCGAATCTCATCCTTGCGGAGCTTGCCGCTAACTTCATCGAGCTCAGCCTCAAAGAGTTGAGATTGAGACACAAAGTTGGTCCACTCAACGCCTTCAATCGTCAAGCCGTCTACTTCCGCCTTGAAGATTTCGGTAGTCTTCTTCTTTTCGTTGGAAACAATCTCGGCAAATTCGTAGCCTCCGCCAGCCTTTTGCCCAGCTTTTACCTTGTTTGAAACGGCCTCGCTAAAGGCAGCGACTCCTGCCTTGTGAGCTGCCGCGATCTGGCCTTGGTACAAGGTCTTGAGTCGCCCATCAACTTTGCTCTCCAGCTCCTGCTTCTTTCGAGAATAGACGCCCTTGTGATATCGGCTAGCTTGAACCTCAAATGCCTTGAAGCATTTCTCGCGAGCTTCGCTGGCGGCAGCACCCAGATCAGGGAGCACAATGGGCTTACCAAGCTTGGAAGCCTCAGCCTGCTTCTCCTCTAGTGGGGTCAAAACGGTGTCAAAAGCCAGAAGCACTTCTCGAGAAATCTCGTCGCATCGGAACTGTGCAAGGAGCTCTTGTTGAGTTGGAAGATCCAGATCCTTGTTATTCACGATTTGGTCCCAGATACCCTCAGCATAAACGGACAAACCATCCGCGGGGATACGTCTGTGGTATTCGGGCAGGAGGATGCCGCCCTCGAGCTCTGCATTGCCATTTCGGTGCCCAGCGCTAAATCTTGCTCCAAGGTTCGCGACTTCGCTCTCAAACTTCTCTCCCTGTAGAATCTTGTGAGGTAAGGCTGCAAAGCCAAAGTCAAAGTAGTCCTCGATGCGAGATTGCTCAAGGCCCTGTGGCTTGGAGATTGAGGACCAGATCTTGGTCAAATCTTGAATTAAAGTGTTTTGGAGAGCAGACAAGGGAGTTACTCCAAGATGGTCTCGAATAACAAAGAATAGAAGAGATCGGGGGGTTGAACTGCGATAGACTGTTAGCACGTGGTACCGAAATGGGATACACTGCAAGCCATAAATTTCTCGCAGCTTAGCTTGTTAAGAGGGGGAAGCTTTTACTTCTTGTCTTTCAAAAACAGCTGCATGTTGACTTCAAACACCGTTTTGAGCAGACCCATGTTTGCTCCCTGGTACAAGCCAACCTGGTGCTCCCAAATGTTGATCAGCAGGACTTCGCTGGTGGCCAGTGCAAACAGAGCGCTCTTTCGTTCAAAGTCTTGGTCTTCTCCGCGCTCTCGGCCGTCGGTTCCTTCAACATCCATGACGAGGATGTTGTCTGCCATTTTCGTTCCTGAGCTTGTCTCCCGCTTGTTCTTGGACAGCCATATTCCCTTTGTCGTCTGACGGCGTTCCGTCTCCGACATGACAGAGAAGGTGGTACCGAAAAGGTGGTTCAGAAGGGTTGACTTTCCCGTAGATTGTGATCCAAAGACGGAGATGAGGTGGTAGTTGAAGCCCGCTTCAGCTACTCGCGTGGTCTGGAGATAATCGTTCAAGTTGGGGCTAGAGTGGCGAGGGATTTCATATCAGCTTCTGATCTGTTTCTAACGTCCAATTACCGAACAAAGGTGCTCTCGTAAAACATACTTGAACTCTTTTTCCTCGTCGATGACCTGGCAGCCATGTTCATAGTTGCCGTTCGCCGGCTGGTCGCCGACGGCGGAAAAGTGGCCATTCATCGTTGCTGCTACACACTTAGGAGCTTAGCAACACAAAGGCGGCATGAGCTTTCTTTGAATGACTGCAAAACACAATCACTGTCTCAAAACTAAGCAATTGGACCGGAAATCGGATGAGAGGGAGTGTCGAGAAGCTAAATAGGAGCGTGGGATGAAATGATGAAAGCTAAATGACAATAGCATCGAGCTATGGCTTGAGTTATGACCACCTACGCTCTTCTGATCGAACCGAAAGTGGCACGGAGGGGGGTACCGTGACAAGCCACACGTGCGTCGTTGAGTGTGGCGCACAGCTGAGACTGCATGAAACGGCCAAAGCTAGAACCCCTATTGATTGCAAGACATGTGGCTGGTGACCACCCCTTGGGCTATAACAATGCAGATTCAGGCGTAACATCACTTTCTCCGTCCTCCGCCATACAATGTTCTGTGGAACGTGATTCGTCAAGCTGTCAGTCGTTTTGCTAATGCCCAAGATATGCATGAATGTCTGGCGCTCTCCCGTCATGCCATGTCAAGGCCATGTGTTGAGCTCTTAGCATTTCTGATTATGGCCAATGCATACAATGACCCCGTGGAATGGCCCAAGTGGCTCCTCTAGGCTGACGAGATTATGCTAGTGCAACGTATTGAGGCCTGAAAGAGGATATCTTCACTGGCTGAATATTCGATACCTTATTGATTGTCTTTTGTCTACTACATGTGCAGATATGCAGTCTGTGGCATTTTCCGTATTGCAAATAGTAGGCACTCTGCAATGCCACGCATGCTGGGCCGCTTTGCAGGCCCCAGTAGTCGTTTCAGCGATGCACCCTACGTGCATATGACAGCACAGCTTACCAGCACAAAATGACGCCCGAGTGATGCATTTGCTTTGTTTTATTCGCTATGTCTGTCTATCTAACTTGCAAAATAGCCACCCAATTGGGCTCTTCTCTCCGCCTATGACCTCTTATACCCGAGTCAGTGTCAAGAGAACGCTTTCGCCAGGTCCCAGGTTAGCCTTGACGCCGCTCTTCTGGCTGCCCAGGTCCTTGTTGTTCCAAACATCATGGACACGATAAGTTCCCTTGATCCCCAGGTCCTTCCATGAAGCTGAAACCAACTCGACATTGGTGCTAGTGCCGTTGAATCCTCCCTGGCCGAGGTCAGGGCCGTAGTTGGCGAGCACAACAACAGCTTGGCCGCTGGGAGCAGGTCCTGCAATCCAGGCCTGGAGCTGTTGGGAATCTTGTCCACCAGTGCCGGGGTTGCGCGGCTGTATGGGATACTGTGCAGTAAAGGTAGCCACAGCTTGTGCCGCTTTGTTAGTTAGCAGGTTGACGCCAAACTTGTCGAGATTGGTGAGATCAGAGCCCAGAATCAGGTTGGCGCCTGCCCCGATGTAATGCGTCATAACTGTCTGTCGCTGTGCATCTGTGATACCGGAGGTTGTTGCGTTGTTGCCAACAAGAAGGTTATCCATGTCGGGGTAGATATTTAAGTGGTCAAAAAGCTGCAAGCCGGCAACGATGAATTGGCGGTAGTTGTCGAAGGCTCGTTGAACAGTGGCCCATGATACAAACGACGACTGGCCGCTGTTGTTGAGGTCCTGGTCGGTTCTCATTGAATCGGCATTTGAGTTCCAGATGTTGAAATACTTTTGGGTCCGATCAAGTTTCCAGGAAATGTCAAGGCGCATCTTGCGACCAGTTTGCTTAATAGCCTTGTGCCATGCAATGACGGAGCCGCTTCCATCAGCAGGGAGCATTTGGCCGTTATCAGGCGAACCAGGAGTGACAAAGTCGAGTTTCACAAAATCAACTCCCCTGAGCATGCCATTATTAGCACAAGCCATGTCCCAGTAGAGGGTGACAACAGCAGAGGAGAAGGTAACAGAATGTGTTTAGTGTACTTACCACGAAGCAAACAGATCGGCGCAAGAGTTGTGCCACAGCTGCGCGGCCGGCTGCGTGAAATCGAAAATACATCTTACAAGACCCTCGTTGCCATGGCAAACATCACCGATCTTGACATCCGTGTGAATGATGGTCTTGTTGACATCTGCGAGGAAAGCACCTGGCACAATGTAGACGCCCATCTTCAAACCCTTGCTGTGAAGATGGTCTGCCAATTTGGGAATATCAAAGACCGTATCGTCGTAAATGATGCGGCCATACTCGTCACCGTTACCTCCAACAGACCAACCCGAGTCCAAGCTGCAGGTATCATATCCAGGAAGACCGACCAGACGATCACACTGTTCAATAACATGCTCTTGATCAAATTTGAAACTGGGGAGAGTCAGAGGGTTCGCCTGGATGCCGAATGAGTTCCATCCACGGGCAGAGCTGCGGAAACCATTGGGTGTTTCCTTGTAGGAGATGATCTTGAGCGAAGCTCCGCCTTGGTTTGACGTCCTTTTGGCATTGGGAGCTGCCACGACTCCAGTTGCGCTCAATCCGAGCAGCAGCGCTGATAAGAGGCTGTTTGCCATGATTGATATCTGCAATACACGATGAAAAGCTTTTTAAAACGACAAAAAAACGGTAAAGAATCTACAGCGAGTAGATATTACCCTGAGAAGATATCAAGAGTGTTGAAACGCCACACTCCAAGCCCTTTATCTAAAAGATCCGAGCCAGAATTTACAAGACACAGTCAAGCTCCTACGTAGCTACTTTATATCATTTCTATTTACGTCCCATAATACCACTCTGCGAACAGAAACAATTCTTCACGACTACTCTCTGGGCGGAACTCATCTATCCGGCGGTATGTTCTCGGCAGCTCGCAACGGAGGATTGCTCGGCTTCTACACCCTTCGCCAAGGCTTACTCGAAGACGAGAGGATAAAAGCTCCGTATAATGACAGTGAACGTATGTTCTAGGCCGCAAAAATAGAGAAACAAGCTATGACGATTCCGTATTGTTTTGTTGCATCGATCTAATGCGGGGAAGAATATGGGGATATCCTGGGGTTCGATGCGGAGATGATGCCACCCCTGGAGTTGTCACCACAGGGGATTTAGCCATTCTGTGCCATCTGGGATACTAAATGGCATCTTGGCCGCAGCTACCACTAAGTTTAAACGAGCTTAGTCAAGATTGGTATTTGGCAATAATTCGATTTCTAGCCGACGGAAGCTGTAAAAGCAACTGAGAGGAATAATTGGGATGAAATGGCAAAGGGACGGAAAAGAGCGGAGAGGCCTTGGACGGAAAAACAAATGAGGCGGAAAAGCTTCAACGAGGCCATTTGACGGGTAAAATGTTTGACCGCCCAATCACGGCTAACTTTCCGCTAAAGGTATGAATGCTTTACGAGTGCTTCGTCCAGATGTAGATTCCGTTGCGCAAAACCCAATTCCATCACCAGACAGAATTCTTGTTGCGACCAAGCCATGCCTGGGGTCTGTATCGTCTAATCTTTCCCATTATCATGCTTCTCAACTCGTCATCCAGATGCCTTGAATACTTCCGGGTCCTCAGCCAGGTCTCTATTTTATCTGGCTGAGGCTAAGAAACACTCCCCAGCCAAGCCCAGCAACGCTACCAACAAGCTGCCGGTAATCGAACGGCACGATGACCAAGTTCAGCAGACATACAAGCGGCCATACTCGATATCCCGCAAATAACATGGGCCAAAAATCCTACAGTTCTTGATCAGCCTCATCTCCTTAGTCTTTGAGGGGAGACCTGCAGTACTCACGCTTACAACGCTACTCAGGATGCCGTCGTAGCCCTGAAGATTCATTTGGCCCATCAGGCAGATGAACAGGAGCGTATTGACTGGTGCTCCAAGGCCTTGGTCCAGGAAGAACTTGGCTGCCGTGTTAGCGACGTTGAGCTTACCACCAGCCACCGCATCTTGAGACGGAGATGGAGATCGTTTATCCTTCGAGGATTGGACTTCTTCCTTTGGCTCTGTTGTGGTTGGAAACGTCCGCTCCAGGAACTCCTGCCATCTATAGTTGGGAGGCGTTGTGAGCACCGTGTATACAATGAAACGCAGTATAGAAGAGAAATCAATCTCATCGACAGCCTAACAGACGAAGTCCGGGTATTAGCAATGCCAACCAAAGCGAATCTCACAATATTTCCACTAACTCCTTTGCGATACGCCAAAATGCCTTGAGCAAATACCCCGGACAATGCGTTTAGCACAGTGGCCTGAACAGTTGCGGTGGTAACCTTGGAATCCATTGCATCAATAGCTCGAATCTTCTTGTTTTCAGCTGCGCTATTCGAAAGAAACAAGTCGCCAACCAGTCTAACAACGAATTGTTAAGTCTGTACGGCTCCCAAAGGGGGCACTCCCGGACAACAAAGACATTTACCAAGTGCCTATATTCTCCGCGAGATACCCCGAGATACCATTGCTGCGCCCGGATCTATTGGTCATGTCGCCATTCTTTCAGATGCTAGAGGGGCATCGCGGGTATTATGAGCTTGCTGCTGTCGTAATGCATCCAGTTCGAGTTCGGCAATACTTCCGAAGCCGACCGTTCTAACGCTGCAGCAGCATATGTCGCATGATCGCCTTGGGGGGGACCAATCGTGCCATACTCAGACCCAGCTAGCTGAGCTTATCAGACGGCCTCAACACAGCACTACACAAAGTTGCATAGAGAAGCTTTTCCCGATAATTCTCATCCCTGGCCCCTGCAAAGGTGCCAAAACTTGGTACCTCTTCCTCGTCTAACCCCGCGCTGCCACTCTCAAGAAAATCCAAAAGGGGAAATTATCGGCACACGCACTCAGTTATGCCAACCAAGTCACCAGCACCTCCATGCCTATACAAGCTATACTCGTTTACCGCCAAAGAAAATAGTCGGCCCGGGGTAAACAGTCCATGCTTGACAAGGCTGGCTTGATCCCGGTAGGGAATGGCCATTTGCGGGGTGGAACAGATGAGCCGAGTTGCAATACCCATGTAAGCTGATTTGACAAAAGCAAAGGACTTTTTTTTTTTTGTGGCAGCAGACAGAAGGTATACCTTTGAAATTGCTGTCGATGACGAGGAAGAGCTAGTCGCTATTGAGGCTGTATTCCTATGAGGTGTGGCAAGTCGGCAAGTCTATAAAGCAGGGCTCTGTGCGTCTTCCTTGACGACCTTTGGCTGGCATCACCGAAAAAGGGTGAGACAAGGAATCACTACGAGTTATAAGACTAAGACACGCATAGTCTTGTCTGCGTCTCGCTTACCGACATTTATAAGCTCTTTGCTTCTTCCTTTTCTCGTTCTCCTTTTTTTACTCTTGAATATATACAGAGGGCTCTACTTTTGATCGCCCGGATTCTCCACCATAAAACGTGGCCGCCAAAACGCCATCATGGAGAAGTCAAATCTGGGGGTGACCCACACAGAAGATCTTCCTATTGAAGTCGATGAGAAATACAACATCAATGAAATCACAGACAAAGCAAAGCAGGGCGCTGAGGCCGAGCATAATCTGGCTCCCCTCCAGGCCCTCCGCCTCTATCCCAAAGCCATCTTCTGGTGTTTAATCGTGTCCGCCTGTGTCATCATGGAGGGCTACGATACCAATCTCCTGGGTAACTTTTATGCATATCCCGAATTCGCAAAAAAATACGGCAAATTCAACGAGGGTTCTGGTAACTACCAGCTTACGGCCCCTTGGCAGGCTGGCCTCGGCAATGCTTCTGGCGTTGGCTCCTTCTTCGGTACGCTTCTTAACGGCTATCTCGTGATGAAGTTTGGCCATGTCCGAGTTATTCTGGCCTCTCTTGTAGCATTGAGCGCATTTATTTTCATCGTCTTCTTTGCGCCAAACACAAAGGTTCTCCTAGTCGGCGAACTTCTGTGTGGCCTCCCTTGGGGTATCTTTGCCACGACTGCCCCGGCGTATGCCTCAGAGGTTCTACCAATGACTCTGCGAGTGTATCTAACCAGCTGGACGAACATGTGCTTCATTATTGGACAGCTCATCTCAGCTGGCATAATGGCTGGCCTCGTCAATAACACAACTGAGTGGTCGTACAGAGTGCCCTTTGCCATTCAATGGTTTTGGCCAGTTGTTCTATTCCCCATCATCTGGTTTGCTCCAGACTCACCTTGGCATCTTGTCCGTCAGGGACGCCACGCAGAAGCCAAGGAGTCGTTGAGAAAGCTACGTTCAAACCCTTCTGAAGAAGAGCTGCAGGAGAGCCTTAACTTGATCATCTACACCAACAATCTAGAGGAGCAGTTAGAGGTGGGCACATCTTACTGGGACTGCTTCAAGGGTTTTGAACTTCGCCGAACAGAGATTGCCTGTGTCGTGTTTGCCGGTCAAGTCCTCTCTGGCCTTAACTTTGCCTACAATTCGACCTACTTCTTCCAACAGGTTGGCCTCACCACAACTCAGACCTACCACCTCAACGTGGGCGGAAACGGCATGGCCCTGTTTGGCACCATTGTTTCCTGGATATTCGTCATGCCGTACATTGGACGCCGCACCGCGTATGTCACCGGCATGTTTGTCATGTCAATTATTTTAATCATCATCGGCGGCCTCAACGCCAAGACGAGCGATCACGGCATTGGTATGGCCCAGGCTGTGTTGACCCTCATCTGGACTTTTGTCTTCCAGCTCTCCGCCGGACAGCTTGGCTGGGCATTGCCCGCAGAGCTTGGATCCACACGCCTTCGTCAAAAGACTGTCTGCTTGGCCCGCAATGCGTATGCTATTACTAGTATCGTGGCCGGCGTCCTGCAGCCGTATTTTATGAACCCGACGGAGTGGAATCTCAAGGGCTACACAGGCTTTGTTTGGGGAGGCACTGCTTTTATCACCTTTGTTTGGGCGTACTTTCGGCTGCCGGAATCTAAGGACCGAACTTATGAGGAGTTGGACATTTTGTTTGCGAGAAGAGTGCCAGCGCGGAAGTTTGCAAGCTACAAGATTGACGCTTTCCAGAGTGATGCTCTGCCATGAGCAAGAAATGGGTTAAAGGCATCACGGCTATGCCGCTATTGTGTAAGATGGCTGTGTAGTAGAGCTATGCTAATGAATGGATTATTCAGTCTTGAGTGCTTTTGCAAGAACAGTGAACCATACGTAAATGAATACCAGTGGGCTGTTCTAGAAAATTGCTGCCAACACTATCAGAATCCCGACTAGTATTCTGCTTGACTGGAAAAAGCCTTCGGGTCTTTATATTTGGATAGCCTAGGCTTCGGCCAACTCTACCCCAGATTTACCCTTTTCAGCAATATTACCTAGCAGAATCTAGTACATTCATATTCCACTAAGATCTCACTAACAAGCCATGTCTTTCCAGATCTCATAGCTGAAAACAGCCAATCCCCAGGCCATGTGGAGTCTCCCGCTTTTGTCCCGAATAATCTCCCACGGGATCCCACCCAATCTCTGTTATTCGATTGGATCGACAGAAATCCCCCTAACAGCGGTTTAATCTACGAATCACAGACGCTTCCGATTAATTGACCGTCACGAATGGCAGCGGGGAAAATTGGAGGCGAGAGCGATATGGAGAACAGCATGAAAGCTTTGGCTGCTGCCTGAGAGCGGTTTTTGGCGTCGTTATCTCTTCTCTGTAGTTTTTATCTGAGCATATCAGTGAAAGCAGTACGGTAACTGTTACCTTTTTGATAGGCAAATGGCCTCCCTTATTTAGATTATAGGTGGAGGTGGGATTAGTTATCTATATCAGCGAAGCATTCATAAATCGGAGAATCCGTTTCCCCTCCTCCTCCTACTTTTTCTTCAGTTCCTTTCTCCGTCGGCAATTCTCATTCTTTTGTCTTTGAACTTGCTCTCTATCTCCCTTTTCTTTGATTATGAGCGAGAGGTTTCTTCATTCTTCTCTGCGTGGTCCTACATAAAGTTACGAAGAGATGAGGTTTCCAAAGGAAGGGCTCTTGGTCGCCCTCTCAGCAACCGGTGTCCGGGCCGCCAGGAACGGGCTGGCGAGAACCCCTCAGATGGGATGGGTATGTAACCGTCAAATTGGTCTTCACTCTCTTTATACTTGAAAGAGGGTCAAGAAAGAAGAAGGCTCACATGGAACCCTCATAAACAGAACAACTGGAACACCTTTGCCTGCTCCGTGTCCTCCACACTCCTCCTCGACACCTCCAAGCTGCTCACGGAATATGGCCTGCAAGACTTGGGCTACAAATACGTCGTTCTGGACGACTGTTGGTTCTCTGGCCGAGACGATAACGGCAAGCTCGTGGCCGACAGCACAAAGTTTCCCGACGGGATGGGCGCCGTGGCGGATGCGCTGCACGAGCAGGGGTTTCTGTTTGGCATGTACTCGAGCGCGGGCGAGATGACGTGCGCACGATATGGTGAGATATGCAAGAGACGAGAGAAGGTTCAAGTTACTAATAGGTAACGACGGAAATATAGCCGGGTCGCTCGACTACGAAGAGGCCGACGCTCAAAGCTTCGCCGACTGGGGCGTCGACTATCTCAAGTACGACAACTGCTACCACATGGGCCGCTTCGGCACGCCGCTCGTGTCGTTTAACCGCTTCAACGCCATGGCAGAGGCCATCAAGAAGACGGGGCGGTCCATCCTGTACAGCCTGTGCAGCTGGGGCGAGGACTATGTCCACACGGTAAGCCAATCACGAACAACTCCCCCCCTCATTCATATACGCGCACCAATGCGGGAAGAGAAGAGGAGACGAAGAAGGAGAAACAAGAAGAAAGAACACAAAGGCTAATTTCCCGACGCACAATGGGTTAGTGGGGAGGATCCATTGCCAATTCATGGCGCATCTCAGGCGACATCTACGACTCGTTTGCGCGTCCCGACGACCTGTGCTCGTGCACCAATGCCGCCGACCCGGAATGTATCGCGCCCGGCACGCACTGCTCCGTGCTGGCCATTATCAACAAAGTGGCGCCCTACATTGATCGAGGGCTGCCCGGGGGTTGGAACGACCTGGACATGCTCGAGGTTGGTCACGGCGGCATGACCGAAGAAGAGGTGAGTAAAACCATTCATTCTATATGTGAGAGGAAGAAATCGGGGAAATACAGCTCTGAATTCCACTTACACGGGAACATGGACTGACAATCCACTTGCTCGTTCAGTACAAAGCCCACTTCTCCATGTGGGCAGCCCTCAAGTCCCCCCTGCTCCTCGGCAACGACCTGCGCTCCATGACGGCCTCGTCCCTCGCCATCATCAACAACCCCGCCATCATCGCCCTCAACCAGGACCCCCGCGGCCGCGCCGTCCAGCGAATCCAGCGCAATCTCGACGTGCCGGTGGACCGCCACGGCGTCGGCGAAACGCATGTCTGGAGCGGGCCCCTAGCCAACGGCGACCAAGTCGTCATCTTCCTCAACGCCGCCGACGCGGATCTCGACATGGCCGCCACGCTCGAGGACATCTTCATCATGGACGGCGTGGGCACCGCCCCGCAGATCCGGCAGGACTGGGCCATTCACGACCTGTGGGGCAGCTCCGGCTCACGTATGAGTACTGATGACGTCCAGGCCCTGCTGGATGCCAAGGGTGCAGACGCTCGGAGGGAGTTCCTGCAAAGCAAGGTCGGCTGGTATAATGCCACGGAGGTGCCCTACGCTGAAGGGTTGAACCAGCGGGATCCGAGACTGTTTGGCGAGCGGATCGGTACTGTTGAGGCGGGCGGCGAGATCAAGATGCACGTGCAGAGACACTCTGCAAAGGTGTATAGACTGCAGAGCATTAGCGGACAAGATTCCGTAAGGAAGAGTCTTTTGAGGGATGAGCTTTAAAAGAAGCGAAAAAGAAAGAAAGAAAGAAGGCTGGATGGGTAGCCAATTCAGGGCTTCACTCGTGGAAAGAAAGAGAGAGAGAGCGGAGTATTTCAAAGATAAGAGAAGGACATCTCTGTCTGAATTGCATGGTTTTAACAGAAACCGCACAGGCATCATAAAGCATATACATAGACATAACTCATAGAACATTAATCGTTCCCGGATAATTCCAAAACCATAACCAAGTTAAAATATTACATCTTTCCAAAAAAGAAGCATCCAAAAGGAAAGAAAAAGACACGCTTGAAAACCCGAATGCAGATTCGATTCTTATGCAATTTCCACTTGCCCAGCTATATGCACCTGCTCAGCGTCAAACGGCGAATCGTCACACGAAAGCGTCATAAACGATGCCGCTCCAGGCTCCAGCATTGTCAAATCGCACGCATCTTGCCAGCTACCCGTACTACTCGATGACTCGTCTCCCTGTGTAGCCAAGTCACCCACAGTCTCTGGTACGCCTCCCGCGTGCTCCTCCAGAAGTGCCGGCCAGTGGACGTCGATGCTGGCAATGGGATTCGAAAAGCCGAGAATCATTTCGGAATGCTTGAGAAGCTTTGGTAATAAGTGAGATTGACAGCCGCGGATGCGGCCGAGAAACTTGGTCACTGAGACTAGGAGATCTTGTGGCCCGAATTCGAAAGACGGCATGGGCGAAGCAGACATGGACGCATCTGCGAGACTCATTCCGATATCAAAGAGTTTTTGCTCCTTCAAGGTATAGATGGTTAGCTTTCAACTTAAGTAGACTCGCATTTCTCAGGGAAAACTTACAATAGCGATTCCATGACAGTCCTTTGAGCTCTGGCTCACAGACCCCAAGGCTTTCATGATGGACTTGCCAGCATCAAACGGCAGGCCAAGCGCAGGCACCAGGCCCTGGCCATAAACAAGATTCGGCTTGGAGCCAAAGGCAAGCCGCCACATGGACACGCGGAGCCACTGCTGAGTGACCAGCGTGTCGAATCTCTGGCTCTCCATAACTGACTCTGCCGGCTGCACGGCGGAGAGCTTGTTGCTTATCGAATGGCTGAGCGCGACGCCCTGCGGCTGGCATCCATCGGTGTGAGGCTGCCACTCGTAGAGAGAGCACGGCAGCAGCTCAAATAGGCGGACGTGGTTTACAAAGTCGTGCATGACAATGGGGCAGTCTGAGTCGACAATTTGTGGTTTTGAGATGGTGTTTCGTAGCATCACTGGCCGTCGGTGCTGAAGAGCATATGTCCTATCATAATGTGTTGATTAGTCTCAAAGCTTCGCTCGTATAAATAAAGAGCTGGATTTTCGAGTAGCTTACCTCTCCGTCACAAACAACAGCCAGAATATCCGCCGCCTAATCTCCCGCTCATTCTCTTGGAGGTTGCTGTATGCCGACTCGCTGTGCAGGCCTATCGACAGAGCCAGAGATATGGCCTGGTTGAGATAAAACCAAGCATGTGAATGCTTCTCCAAGTTGCCATAGCCCGCGAAGAGGAAGAAAGAAGTCAGCAGCGTGTCCAGGCTCAAGTCATCCACCACGTTGAACTGCAGCCGGGCCTGCTCAGCAGCAGCCAGCAGCGCCTCGCCTGTGAGAGGCGAGTCTAGCGAAGTATTGATGCCGACTGAAGTCTCATCATACTCTTCTGCATTATCCAATTTCAGTTGAATCCGCGTTGCGGCACACAGAGACAGCAGAAAGGCATATCGCGAAGGAGACAGCTCGTCCAGGCGCAACGAGTCTGCGAGAAGCTCTCTATCATTGATAACCGGCATGATGGGAAACAAGTGCTTCATAAACACCTGCACATGGGCCGCCAAGGCCACCGACAGTCTCTGCTTGTCATGTTCCGTCGCGATCCCAGACGCAGACGCAAGAGCCAAGAGAGGATTGTGTTGCCCGCCAGATCCTGCTGCCCCGCGACTCCTATTCGATTCCTCCAAGGCGTTGAACTGGATCTGCGTCGCCGGCGTGCTGACGTCGAAGTGGTTCTTATCAGGCTCTGTGAGGCCCTGTCTGATCTGGGACAGTCGACGGCCTTTGCCTCCTCTGGGCCCTTTGCGGCGAAGCGTGTGTAAGTAGCGGCAGGGAATGGAAGAGACGACGCAGTTGCTGCACGGCAGGCCGCGATCGCACTTCATTTTTCGGAAGCGACAGTTGTCGCATACCTGCTGCGGCGGCTTCTGCGTGGGGGCCGCCGTGGTCGACATCGTGTAAGACTGATGGGTATCAAAAGGCGATGGAGGCGGTGTTGAAAGTTGAGACGAAGACGCAACAACAGCTATGAAGGCAGCTGTACAATGTACGGCAGCTCTCTCCCTCTCTCTCTCCTATATCGGACAGTTACTTGAGTTCTTCAGATCGCCAAGCACAAAGCAGCCAGCTCAATTCACGACTCGCAATTGGCAGTCAATAAGGGTCCTTTTCTTTTTGCGAGAAGCAAGTGTTGAAACCTAAGAGAGAGTATTCACAGAAGCTTAACGAAGACAAAAAAAAGTTATAGTAAAGGTTAAACAGTTCTCCTCCTGAATCAGCCCTGGCAAGGCAAAGAAAAGAAAAAGAAGGCAAAAAAAGAGCTTCCTTTTCCCGACGGCTCACTTTCACAGCTTGTCAGGCCAGCGTCGCAGTGCATCTCACACGCCACCCCCGCAAGCACAGCGTTGCCGAAATGCAACCATCTCCACTAGACCTAATAATGCCTTTGTTTCGATCACCACCCACCACGTTTTCTTTTTTTTTCTTCCTTTTCCTTAATAGTTCAAGTGGCATGTTACAATCTTCAACTTTTTGTCTCCATTTTCAATAAACCCGTTTACCGTTTCGGCCAAGTACCTACGAGGACAGCCCTTTTCCGACGCTTCAGCCAAGTAAGTGCTGATTGATGGTGGGGAAGCGGCAGCTCTAGGAAAAACAGGGCTGCTACGACTAACTTTCTGGGGAAATACTCGGGTTTCCCAGCCCAGAGCTATACGGTTAGCCAAAGCCCAATTCGCAGTTGCGTGCGGAGAAGGGGATGCTTTTGCCGGGGTGGCTCTGATTTCTTTAACGAATTGGAGGTCATCCGTGCATACATGCAGAACTCAGGACATGGAGACACATGGGATTCCGGATCGTGGGCCCAGGGGTACGCCGAGCCGGAGCGGCGATCCAGAGCTGTTTTGGTGGTGTGAGCGTGCAAGGGCATATGTCATCCTACATTCGCGGTGTTGGTAGCAGTATTAGTAAACCGTGAACAAGTGTGAGGGTAGAGAATCGGAAAAGCATTCCAGCTATACACGATCCATCCGTTCATGGGAGCAACATCTCCATGGACTCGATAGCCGCCATCCGTCTTGCGGCTCTAGTTTGCGGCATGGATGATCCTTACAAGTTGAGTGATGTGAATAGAGGAAGAATAGTCGAGAGGTTGTTTGTTCCACGGCTCAGTCACTTACTGCAATGCACCTCGGATGGCTAGCTCATCTTGGATGTCGCCAAGCAATATCTACAATATGCTTACTCCAACACATGCTGACTTCAATACTACCTTGCTTGGGTGCCTGTCTCCTATCCCTTAATCTCTTGGCTGACGCTGCTCAATAGGATATTTGGAATATTATACGAGACAGGGAACACGGGTAAGCATACAACTTCAAGATTTCGAGGTATACAGCAGCCATTGTTCTCTTCATCAGAAGAATTTCGAGTTGATCAATAAGATACGTCACAACAAAATATCACGCATCCAAAAATAAAACAGAGTAGAGCTGGCCAGGCATAATCGGCAAGTCTATTGCTATGTAAAGCCATATCTGAGAGGAGGTGTAGAGGACAAAAGGAGAAGAAGTGAATGTGTCTGTGGGGGTTTGGGAGAGTAATAAAAAAAGCTAGTATGTAGTGTAAAAGAGTTCATGCAAAAGATGCTGCAGGGCCGGCACGCCAGCCTCAGCGCCTTGATTCCCGAAAATTCTAATTCAATCCAAAGAAACCCAAATTTTGATGATGCTTTTTTCCTCCACTCCCTCCATGATGAAATATAAAACAAGAATAAACCGGTTGGCCCTTCGTTGTACTCGTAAGCGTACAACAGGGCTCGTTTTGAACGCAATATAAAATGGAAATAATCATGAGCCACCTATCCCATTGTTTTTTTGTTTTGTATTGAAACAAATCAAAATCCAAGTAACGAAATAAAGAAATAAGAAATTGTGCAAGCCTCACTCACTGTGAACGCTTATACACATCACAGTGGTGGTCTTCCAATCTGAACTAACTGCTCAGTCTTCGTAGCTTGCCGCGAGACTGAGTATTTGGCTCCTCAGCTACCTTGCCATTGGAAAGGGAGAGGATTACACCTCGTGGTGAGGGTTGCTGGTTGTCGATCCTCGTTGGCGTCGGCCAACGCTAAGGCCTCGGCCAGGGACTTGAACCGAAGGGTGCAGGTGGAGTGTGTCCTCGTTGCGGCTCACATCGAAGCTGGCGCCCCGGTAGCTGGACTGGCGGCCAACAGGCGTTCCATCCTCTTGATGAGCGCCAAACTGAGATCCTGGGATTCCAGTTTGGGCCTCCTCATCATACGAAGCCCGGATTCTTGGGCTTGTGGGGAATGTTCCATTGTTGCTGTCCGAAGGTGTAAGTCCGGTCAGACCCTCGCCCGCTCGTCGGCGGCCGCCACGCTGGCTACTCTCTTTCCTGAGAAGATCCGGTTGGTCGCCTGGGTCTCTAGATGCGATTGAGCGGTTATCAGTATCCCATACACCCATGGTTTCGACGGCGAGGTTTCGGTTTGTATTGAGCGCGGTAGCTGCATTCTTCTCTGACTGTATCTGCTCCTCAGGGGTCTGGTGCATTGTCGGTACCATGCGTCCGGCGTCGGTTGCCTTGGCTGCCTTGTCTCGACTCTCAATAGCCCAGTTATCGGTCACGGCCACAGAGTAAGAAGGATTGGTGGGTCCGCCAAGAGGCTCGCCACCGCCGCCAGGAGCAAGGATGGGAACCTTCTTCATAGCAATGGCCAGAGCACACATGAACTTGGAGCGGCGAGTAGCTCGGACGCGATCGTTGTGCCAGTTCGACTTGTGCTTGATGACGAGTTTGAGAGTCAACTTGTCAAGGTTATTGACACCGCCAACGCCAATGCTGAAGTCGGGATGGAAGTCTCGAGAGTTTTCGGGGGCGCGGACAAAGTTCTCCATCTCCTGGCGAAGCAGCTCGATGTCTTCAAACGAGGTATCAAAGGAGACGTCGACGGTGAAACTCTCCGACATGGCCTTGCTTCGGGTAATGTTGTCGATCCAGAGGTTGTTCAATACAATGTTGGGAACCTGGGACACCTGCATCCTATCGGTGCGCGTGAAAACGGTGTACAGGAGGGAAATGCGGTCGACAAGCATCTGCGTGCCGGAAATCTCGATACGATCACCGACATCGTAGGGGTGTTTGACGAAAAGAAAGATGCAAGAACCAAGGAACTCTTGAGTAGTAACGGCAAAGACAAAGGAAAGAGATAAAAGAGCGGTTCCAGCGGTGGCAATGGTTGTCAAAAGGCTACTGTTGAAGAAGGACAGGAAGATGAAAACAGTGATCAGTAACACTACGAACAGCAAGACCTTATCAAATGCTGTTAGGGCCTGACCAATGTCCTTCATGCCTTCGGCAATAGCCTTTCGCTCTTTGCCCATCTCCACAACTTTACGCAACATCTCCTCGAGAGAAATGTCTCCGTTGGCGTCAGTATCGATGGCTTCAAAGGCCTCTTCGGCCTCCGCCTTGTAAGCTGGTCCCAGGACCTCTTCCACATCGTCGGGGTAGAGCGCGTCTCGGCCTTCAATGACAAAGGACATCCAGAGACGCCTAGCCAGGGCCTCGGAAGATCGCTTCTTCTCCAGGGCTTCAATGACAATGGAGTGGGCAGAATTGGGGTTGAAGACGTGCTTGCCCGTGATTTCACTTGCAAGATTGCCAAAGACGGATGTCACCTTGTCACCAAATCGGCTGACGTCGCCAATGATCCTCACAGGAGCAACACCGCCCATGGCAGACTTGCCAGCTTTGCGTCGGAGCATCATCTCGATACTATCTTCAATGATATAATCTTCTTCGGCAAATTCAGGGCAATACATGGGAAAGAGTGTTCGAGAGGCGTCATACAAAAGACCCAAGAGGTGGATTTCCCTCTTAGAATCTTTGATGCGGTTGTCAAAGGATCGCTGATGATACGACACACCAATAAGCTGGACAATGGCCTTTTCGCCAAGAAGAATGGCGGAAGACACAAAGGAGGCACCAAGCACACGCTCCAGGTTGACGACCCAGACAATTCCATCAGAGTAGGCTTGGGCAAAGATGCTCTTGAAAGTGAGCCACGAAGCCAGGCCCCAGAAGAAGATGGAGATGACAATGGTCAGGTTGCTCAGGACGGTGGCGTACTTGCGAGTGCCGGCGCTCACGATGCCGCAGAAGAACATGAAGACGTGGGGGAGAAACCAGACAGCCACCTTGACGCCCCAAAGGGACAGCCAAGAGATTTGAATCCAGAGAAAGAGGTAGAACAGAGGGGGACCGTGGGCACCGTCGTTGGTGCCGAGGCGGATGTCGTTCTTGTGGCCAGTGAGGGGAAGCACAATGAGAGGGATTGCCAGCAAGATGCCGACGGGGACGACGTAGACCATGTACCGCGTGATGACTGAGAAGCCGACGATCTTGGCGTACAGCCGGCCCATGGCGTTCATGCTGACGTCCTCGCCAGTTTGTCTGCGCTTGAGGCTCTCGTCGTCCATCCTCCGTCGACGGCCGGCATGGCGGTGGTGCATGCCATGCTTCTCATTGTGCTCGTCGTTGCTGTGGGCATTGAGCATCGGCCTTCTGGCCCCCGTAGTGGAAGCGGTGCTCTTGACGGTGGTCAAGGGGGCCAGAGGGATGCCGCCGGGATTGTCGTTGTCCATGTCGCGGGAATCGCCTCCTCCGAGGGGGATGAATCCAGTTGAGCTCCGAGAGGCGCGAGAAGATTGCCTATTCGCCATGTGAAAATTTCCCCTGGGCTGCGACAGGTGCCGAGCAAAGGATGAGTTGGGCTACCCGCGCTGTTTATATACCAGGAGAGCTATAAATAGGTTGGATATACACGCGGCTGTGGTGTGTTGTGGTGTGGTGTAGTGTTGCGACTTAATGAAGCTAACAGAAAGACTAGAGCCTTTTGTTCCTGCGTCTTTCTTTTTCTAGAACAAGAAGATTACAAGGATAGCCCGATTGCTTTGTTTAAAGCTCAGAATATCCACACGGCATGAGAGAAGATGGTGTGGTCTAATAAACAGCGTTACAATGCACCCCACGATGAGCCAATGCTGTGCCAAGCAGGGGGCATAAATCAAGCCGGCGAGGGCGACGTTTCAGATATCGCGGACGAGGGAAGGCCGCTGCTGAAGACCCGCTCCAGGTGAATTGAGTTTGCAGGATAGAGCCCGAAAAAGACGAATGGCAGGTCAAAGATGCACGAATAATGAAGAATTCGCTGGCGATGCTGAGAACCCCAGAATCTCGGTCCGGGATGGCAATAAGGATGTCAGTTATCCGATACGAATGCCAAAGGGAGGCCCGTGCCAGTACCAGGGATTGGTTCGAAGCGAGAGAGCCGAAGGGACAATGCGCAGAAGAACACGAGCAAAGAACGAGTGAAAAGAGAGAAAAGGGAAATCTCTAACCAAACTCTTTGGAAAAGAATAAAAAGAGGTGACAGGAGAGAGTGTGAGAGATGAGTGAATCAAGGGACGAGGGTGAGAGGATGGTGGGCAAGTAAATACCAAAGAGAGCACTAGGGGCGTTTCAGGATATATAAAAAAAAAACGAGTGAACCAGGGCAAAAGAACGAGAGGACAGCTGTTAGATCCCTCCAGGTAGCCAAGAAAAATTCAATCTAAACGAGTGGGATAAGGGAGGAGTCGGAATTGTGGAGAGGGATGAGCGGGTTCGAAGCTGCAAAACAGACGATCTCTGCGAGGAAGAAAGGGAACACAAAAGAAGAGTGAGAGTGGAAGAAAAAAACTCATGACTGGTGAAACAAGAGCCAACGACGGCTGGAAGTGCTTCTCGATCTCACTGGCCGCTGGCAGGCCCTGGTTGAAAGGGGCGATCGGCGCGCAAGTCGTGGGTACAAGAGCGTGCAGTAGCGGCAGGTGGCGGCAGGTGGGCGAGCCACTCGGGGTGCCAGGTACCGCATACGAGGTGGAGCAGCCGCTACAGGGGACAGAGCAGCTGAAAAGGCGCCGGGGCCTGGTGCGGTGCGACGCTGTGGCAGCACGCAATGGTGCATGTATAATGGTGCATGCGATACACGTACTTGTACCTGGCCGGCGAGGTGCTGCAGGCACCAGACGTGGACTCGCACAGGTGCTATCATCCACTGAGGTACCGAGTACAGCGGCTTGGGCCCGGGACTTTCCACGCACCACCAATTTTAGAATTTATCATCTGCATCGTCCATTATCCTCCCACCTACACCAGTTAATCAATCTGCATCAACTGCTTGCAATTTCATTTCTCTGCCTGTTGCTCGCCGGAGCATACATGTGTAAGCCGACTGCAAGCCACCATGCAGGGGGCCGCAGTTCATGTTCCTGCTCATGCCTGCAGCGAGCCCTGCAGCGCATCCCTGCCCCTCAGCGAGGCAGTACAGTGGAAACGGACCACCAGGCCACGCGACGCCTTCTCTGCCCATAATGCAGTCTCTGCTCTGAGAAAAAAAGATAAAAAGAAAACTTGGAAGAGTCCATTGACTAATGGGTAGCGACGCTGAGGTTCCCGCAATGAATGGGCCGTTAATGGAGTCGGTATCAGCCACCTCAAGTAGCGAAGCCAGAGTGGAGCGCTGCAGTTTGTCTTGGGCGCACGAACAGGCACAGGCCCAGGCTCAGGATCAGATTCGGGCCCAGGCACCCGGGGCTTTACGAGTATTCTCAGTTCTGGCAGCACGTCGAAAATGACCATCTCACGCCGGGAATGAGATTTAGCTTGCAATGAACGTATACGAACTCTGCAACTGCTTGCGGTTCTAATTTTCAAAAAACGCCTTACATAGTGCTCTCCAATTTCCCCTTTTAGCCCTCCTTTTCCTTATGGCCCAATCGGCCGCGTTGCCTCTCCCGACGCCATGGCGCCTTTAGGTGATGAGATTCGGTGCGAATCCAAACCTACACCTACTATAAGTACTCGATCTTACTATATTGCCAGTTTGTTCCCCTGACCACGGCATACTGTTTTCACGCCTCTCCACCGCGGTATCCATCGCCAAAGCTACTACTACTACAACTCTAGTGGCCTACAACGGCATTGCCCAGAAGTCGAGCTAGAAGGAGAAAAGGAAGACGAAAAAACGGCCGCTGAAACATTCCGTGTTCCCCTTTACTCCTCCCCTGACGCTACGGCTCACAAGTCAAACGGCGGCCAAACCTTGTTCAGCCTTAGCCGGCATGTGCTTGGTGTCGGTAATTTTGATGACAGGTTCACTTTTATTTTTGTTTCTTTTTGCCGTCAAACTATCGACGGCCGAGACAAAAAGAAACTGCCGTCAAAATCAGAAAACAAGCACACACCACACAGAGAGCATCATTATCGTGATCCACCCGCTGTTCCGCCACCGCCATTCAACCTGCATGCCTTAGCCTCTGCTATTCTTACCAGATTCAACCCCGATCGCCATCAGCTTTCCGTCCAGCCATCCAAACGACGTTAGATGGCCCATCGAGCCATTGGCACGGCGGCCTAATCGGAAACAGCCATCCCGCTTTGCCGGCCAAGGGACCACACACACCCAAATCAAACTCGTTGAAATGCCATGAATGACAGCTAACGCTTGCATGAACGCGATAGATTATAACCATAACGCCCTGATCCAGCCAAAACGAAAACGCATATACAAACACCAGTCGCAAAATCTGATGGGGGAAAAAAAAAAAAAAAAGAAAGAAAGAAAGAAACAGAAACGCAAAAACCAAATTCCAAAACGCCCAGGCACATGAATCACCCAGTGAATCGCGCATCTCGCAAAGCTGTCACATCTCACTCGCCCCGTCTCAAGATCTCCCCTCCCCTCCACAATCTGGTATAGGATGAACACACACGCACACGCATGCGCACGCACATGCACACACCAAAAAAGACCGCGAGCTCCATCATCGCGCATATTTCAATCCTCCATCTTTTTCAGCTCCTCCAAAAGCGGGCCGCAGCGCAATGGACACAGTTTTCCAACAGCTTGACAGATAGCACGATGCCGCTATTTGGATCTCTGACTTCTAACACTAACATAAGCAGCGCACACAAAGTACCAGATACCTCTTCCAGTGATGCCGTCGACTTTCTTGAGTCCGACCATTCCCTCGTATACATCATCAGCTCCAGCAATCCCATCAACACTTCCATCGCCCAATCACCATCCCCCGATCCCAACATATGGGCTCCATGTCTCGATCGCCACTCCCACAAGGAAAAAGATCGTCGCCTTCCCCTCCCCTCCCCTACCCTCTGAACCCTTGCCTGTCGATCAGGAAGCTTGGTATTGCATATTCGGTCATGACCTCTGCTTATCAGCGCAACGTAAACAAAAATAGACCCAGGATCATATGAACTCGTTCCAGGGATTCCCCTCATATTCTCACACTCAAAATTGAGAAGATTACCGAGGCTGTCCGTGCCATTCACATCCGCAAATCCGTGATGATATCATACCTAGGCACCTAATCATCCGCTGCTACCGACACCGTAGACAAGACGAGCCCCATGCAATCAATACTCTCAATCAAGTCAGACCTCTAGATACTTTTGAACTCCATAAAATTTAGACGTCTTGCAATTCAAGGTATCATCGCAAGTTGCTGCAGTGGGGCCAATGACGTTTTTACAATCGCATCGCAGCTCCACCTGCGATCTGTTTATGCAGCAAGGCAGCAGCAGCACCAATTACATCAATTATTCCCATTCACTGGGTAGATAAGCATTAAAGCTACAGATCGTCTCCCGTCATTGATCGATTGTTCGTCGAATCATCGTGGGGCCTTGTTGCGGAGAAGCGCACATGCAGCAGATCGGGTGGGCTTCGCATTGCTTTCCCTTTCTGGGCACGCCTAGAGATCCATCTGCCCGGAACTTTGATCAGACTATCAGATTAAGGTAAAACAAATTCATATAGTACAGGTAGCAATGATAAGAGCTTTTCATGCCTTATACACACATGTATATATATTATATAGTAGGTTTATCTAATGCCGTGTCTGCGCAATCAATCATATATGCATTGCAAATCATCCACATCTTCATCCAATAAAACAGCTCTCGAGTCTCTCTCGCTCGCTCTCTTCCAATTCACAACGCTGACAGTAAGACAACCACGGCAGAAAATGCTATCCAATAATAACAGCGCCAGCTCAGATGAACAACGTGCTATAGCATCAGTTAAGTAGGTAAAAGGAAGAAGAAAAAAAAATCAAATTATTTCAAAACACAAACTTGGGGTATCGCTTCCATCATGCGCCATACATTTGTTGCCATCCCATCTTCCATCCGTGGTATCATGAGGTTTAGAAATGAAACACACGCCCGCTAATCAATGATTCCAGCAAATCAACGCCAAGAAAGAAAGAAATAAATAACCAGCAGAAAGAACGCCATCAAAGTGAAGTCAATGGATAGAGAGAAAAAAAATCCAAGAAAAATCAAAATCCGAGAGAAACGTCGGAAACGCATCCAAAAATCATACTGCTTCCGAAGAAGGCGGCCTGGGGTTGACGGCCACAGGCGTAAAGCCAACAATGTCTTTCAACTCGACCTTGGCCTTGTCGTTCTCAAACTGATCCTCGCCTTCTTCTGAGTCGTGATGCTCAGCCACATCCAGTGTATACAACGGCTCGAGCGTCGCGTCCTTTCGGAGCAAGACCCATCGCTTGATCCACCATGGCAACGTCTTGGTCACCTGATACTTCATAAAGACTCGTGAGGGTACGGCGAAGATGTAGTCCAGCTCTTCCAGCGTCCGCTGCTTCGTCTCCGGAAGCCAGAGGAAAATCATGATCAATGCCATAACGTTGAAGAGCGCATATAACCCAAATGAGCCTGTGACACCTAGCCTGGCAAGCATCAGGGGGAACGTGATGGACAGCACAGCAGCCCAGAACAGACAGGTCGCTACCGCAAACGCCATGCCCACTTCACGGTGTGACAGAGGAAACACTTCGGCCGAATATGTAAACGGAACAGGGCCTTCGCCTGGCGAATAAAAGGCCGCAAACAAGTAAATAAAGAAAGCAACAAAGCCCAGATGAGGCCCATTCTTCCCGGGTATCAGATTGCAGAGACCTGCAGCCAGTAGCGTCCATGCCATCTGCGGAAAGGTGAAGAGGAGGAGAGATCGCCGACCAAAGGTATCAATCGTCCACACGGCAGGAAAGGCGAACAAGAAGTTGACCAGACCAAATCCCCATGAAGCCCAGAGGGATCCAGCTTGGCTTGCTCCAGCATCCAGGAAGACAGTAGACGAGTAAAAAGCGATAATGTTAATACCACACATCTGCTGCGCAATCATGACGGTAAAGGCCGCCAGAGTCGCGCGACGGACTCGGGGTAGGGTGAAGAGTTCTATAAATCGCTTGACGTAGTTGCCAGAGCCCGTGAATTCGGACTCTACTTCGAGCTGAACGTGTATGTAATAAATATCGCGACCGGCCTGGATGGGGTTGTTTCGGAGGCGGAGTAAAGATCGCATGGCATCTCTATACCTGTTCTTCTTGATGTACCAACGCGGCGACTCGGGGCAAAAGTAAATAAGGCACACAAGTGGCACAGCCGGGATGAAAGCTGAGCCTAGCTGGTATCTCCAAGCCTCGGCACCGATTCCCATGACTGCAAGGTTAGCGCAAGTCCCGAGAAAAATTCCAAATGCGTTCCACAGCTGCCAGCTCATAACGAGAGCGCCTCGGATAGGGGCAGGTGAGTTTTCTGCAGCAAAGATGGGCACTATTTGTGGAAATCCAAGTTAGTCAAATGAGTCAAAAGCTGTGTTGCTTGGTGCCATCCAAGAAGTAAAAAGTCAATTGTGAAGAGCGGATTAAACTCACCAGTAGATGCCTTTGCGCCCATCCCCACGCCCATAAGCAGACGGCAAATCAACAGCCTAGGCCAGGTATTGCAAAAGGCACTCCCCAGGACAGGCCAAAGACAGAAATTGGCAGACACAAAGATGGCCCCGCGGCGGCCAAAGTGATAATTTAAAGGATCAGACAGCCAGCAGCCAACGAGCGATGTGCCGATGTATGGCGCAGCATTGACGAGGCCGACTATGAGCTTGTCGTGGATGCTGTCAGAGTCTATGCCGTAAGCACGAGGAAAGGCGAGGTTTGCGCCATTTGACCCCGTCTGATCCCAGCCCTGCACCGCAGCGCCGATGGAGCACGTAAGGACGGTCAGGAACAGAGTCCAGGGGATCCGCCATTTGTGCAGCACCTCATTGCGAAGAGCTTCAACCTCTTGCGGGCTCAAAGCCTCGGAGCCGGTGATGTCTTCGTAGCCAGTGGGGTCCTGGGCAACAAGCGCGCCCTTGCGGATGATGGAGCGATAGTCCTCCAGCGACTTCGTGCGGCAGAAGTCGTCGACATCGTTGAGTAGAGTTCGTCGCGGGATGCCAATGAGTGGGTTCTTGATTCTAAGACACGGAGAAACGGGAGATGGACGGATTAGACAGGCTCAGGGCTGAAGAAGGGAGGGGCCTCGCCACGTGGTGGAGAAGACAATGGACGGCTGAACTCACTTTGCTTCCGTGTTGGAGTTGAAGTTTATGCTGCTCCGCGCTTTTGAGCGGTCTGCAGACTCTGCTGAGAAGGACGACGAGACATGGTACTCGTTGGAGGCTCTGTGGCGGATACGGTCAGCTTCAGCATCAGCTTCAGCACCAGCGTTGGCTCTGGCTCTGGCTTCAGTATCAGCGGCAGGTAACGGTGATGACGGTGAAGCACGAGACATGTCTGTAACACGCAGTGAATGTCTCAAGCCCGAGGAACAAGAAAAAGACAGGCGCAGACGCAGACGCAGATGAATGGATGCAACAATTTCATTACTAATATAAGAAAAAGGGACGCACATTGTAATCTCGTCGACCCGACTCTGCGACGACGTCGACGAGGACATGGCGGTGGTTGAGCGGCACCGACGCCGACGAGCAGCAAATCCGGGGAAGCGTCAACCACGCACAACAGGTGTGGGGATCGATCCGACCCGATCCCCCTCTGGCAATCTCTCCCTCGTGCTTCGATTGCACGGCTGGGCGGAGACGAGAGCGGATACGGTGGTATGTAATAGTAGTAGTGCGTGCAGCGCAGCGCAAATGGCAGGTCGGCCCGGGGTGGGTGTCCAAGAAGCAGCGAGAGAGCAAAAGGGAAAAAGAGAGGCGGGCAGTGGAGGAAAAAACAACGAGAGATGGATGCGATTCCAGCCGGGGGCGACAGAGGCCAGAGGAAAAGGGCAGAAAAAGGCACCGCCAGCTAGTTCCGGATCCAAGTTCTGATGGCCACGCCTCGCTCTTTGCGCAGTAGTTCGAGGCGCCGGTTTGGTCCACCGGGCCGCTCTCGCTTTTGGGCGTGGAGAAGGGGAGCAAGAAAAAAAAGTAAGAGAAACGGGCCTAGAAGTCCAGTGGAGCGCTCTGTCTTGGGCAGAGTAAGCGGGGAGACCAGTATCCAGAAGAAGCGAAGACGAAGAATAAAATAAAGAATAAGACAGTCTTGACTTGGATGGGGTGAGATGTTGGCGGAAGAGGCATAAACAGCAACTCCGTCGTCTAGGACCGGCAAGACACGATGATCCGGTGGTTTGAGCCGTGGCGCCAGGGCGAACAAAGCAGCAAGTGAGCCGAAAAGGCAGCAGAGGAGAGAGAAAACAGGCCCAGGAGGCGAAAATAAACCACCAAAGCACACCAAGCAAGTCCGTGTTAATCCAGAACCGAGTAAGTCAAAAAGGCCCCCCCCGGCAAACTCTAGTGTTGCGTTGCACACACGGTGAAGCCTTGAGGAAAAGGCGGAAACGAGTTCGATAGTATCGTACTTGTACTGTAATAGTGTCACTCACTAGCCACCAGAACTGGGGGAAAAAAACTGGGATGCCATGGGGGGGATGGATCCTTGGGCTTGGGGTTTTCAACAGCCGCTAGCAGGGATGCGGCGAGGCCTTTGCAGCACCGTCGTGCCCTGAGCGAGCAGAAAGTCAAAAGGATTTGTGCCATGGAATCAATGCGCCGACAAAATGGCTGCACACACACACACACACACACGCTTCGAATCTCACCTTCTGCTCCGAGATCCTTGGAAAAAGACGCTTTCTATCCCCTTTCTGCCGTCTTCCACCCATGTTTCGCTAGCAAAACTAAGAGCAGTGCTGGTTCAAAGGGGAAAAGAGGCGTTCTGTCTAATTCTCGGCGTTCCCGGAAATAGAAGAAAAAGAACAATGGAAACTCAGCCGAAAGCACGTGGGAGAGGGACGCCCAGCACGCGACAGCCGGGCCATTGAAAGCAAACCGAAACCGTGCAGGTACCTGAAAGTTTTGACCACCGACAAAGACGGTGGCGACAAGTTTCAGACACCACAAACACACACAGTGGGAGAAAATGTCACCTTAGGAAGCATCCCCCTAGACGGAAGCCAGAGAAGAAATTCCCCAGTGCGTACATTGAGCTTTTTTTGCGGGGGGCGAGCGAGCAGGTTGCGTTCGAGTCGCGCGCTTCGCCACAGGCAGAAAACTGCAGAAAGACAGCACGGCACTAGCAGCCCGCAAATTTGGCCTGTGGCGCCCAGTCACAGCGCCAGGTTGGCTGTTGCGCCCCCCAGCTTTTTCGCCTTGTGCACTGTATGGCGGGGGGGCTTCAAACCTGTCGCTATAAACGGGTACTAGTGCTGGCTCGCTGGCTATCCGTAGGATCTGCTTACTGGAAACCTAAGCATCAAGCATCAAGCACATCAATGTAAGCGGAGAGCCACGCCGGCATTGGAGAGCAGACTAAGCTACAATTTGCCAAGGCCAGACCGCTAACTGATAACCTTGGACTGCTCTGCCCTCACGTATAGTTATTGAAGACGCCCTTGAGATGACGGTGGCCACGGCGGCATATCTACTTACAGGCGCTATGCAAGCCCCGGATCCCGTAATCTCAGACCCGGGAGATCACCCAGCAAGCAAAAGCCGGGGCCCCGATGCCCCAGGACTAGATGCAGCCGCCCCTCCATCGCAGATAGTGGTATCTACATAGCTACCTGTATCTCGTAATAAGCCGTTTTATCATTATTCTTACTGCTTCTTGGCAAGAGAACCAAGTAAATGAGAAGACAAAGTGTAAGACTGAGGCTGTGAAATAGGATAATAGTCTATTCTTGACTGCATCCCACGAACCAACGCCCGAGAGACAGCTTTTTGATTACTGAAGTGATCTGCCAACGAAGATCGCTTGTTTCCAAATTAGCTGCTAACTATTTATTGATAGCATTTATTGACGTATTTACCGGTAATCAACTGCGGAAGTAGTCAAGCCTTATAAGCTTGTAAGCCACATGCCTTTTCTTGTATCCTTCATCCACTCCTCACAAAGGAATCATTAAAGGAAAGATCGTCTGTGGCACATCAAATAATCCACTGCTCTGCATCATCATCCACTTCTTGCCATGTTGGCAGCAAAATGAATGCTGTTGCTAAACATAATTTCCCCCCTCCTTATTCTAAATATATTTCATAGTAAAACATTAAGTTAACACAGCATTGAATGTACTTACAACTAGACGCTCGAGCAGGCTAGATAAAAAGAACGGTAACCACTCTCCATATAAGGCAAACAAACATATTGTGTAAAACAAGCCATTCAAGTATATCACATTCCAGTCCTTCGGTAAAGTACGGCAATTATGTAAAATTATCAGTCAAGGGCCCTGGCTATCTGTCCAGGTTTCTTGTGAATTGATAGTATGCTTGTATACTCCATCTCCACATCCTATCGATATTATAGTTACCTAATACCTGTAGGTAAATGTCCTACAAGGCCAAAACAGTCCTCTGCACAATGCTTCCACACAACGACGGCCTGCAATTCTCTCTGCATGCTCAAATGTGTCCCATGTATGGTTCCGCACACTCATATGCAGCGATCAAACTCCATTCTTCCAATATATGCAATGCCATGGCCAGTCAAAGTGTCTCAGCATGCATCCCAAGTGTGGACCCCATGCAGTTAATCCCCAAATCTCGGTTCCCCAAGCGTTGCTTCCCTTCCCTCCCGATCCTTTCAAAGAGGATATCGGGATTTGTAAATATATATAAGAAAGATAAAGAAAGAAAACGGAAATCAAATAGGTATCTTTTTTTGTAACCATTCTCAAATGGGATCTCCCTTCATCGCCCCTATCACCTTGTTCTGCATATCAAATAGTTCTCTGTCTCGCTTCTCAATCTCATCCATGAGAGCACCATACTTGGCCTGCCACTGCTGCGCTGTCAGGCCCTCTTCTTGCTGCGACGCCTCGCCACGTACTCCTGGCTGAGGTTTTTTCCACATCGTCACTGGCACACTATGAGTCATGGTAAACTGTCCCTTGAGAGGGCCAAACCTATACTGCCAATCAAAATAGTAGCTGTAAACGCCTTCTGAGGTCTCGACTCGGTAGCATCTCGGGCGATTCGACATGAGCATCTTGGCGCCGCACAAAGCCGCCAGGTTGATCAGAAAGGCTTGGGAGGATTCTGCATTCTTGTACATGTGCTCGATCGTGGCATTAACCATGGCAGTACACTCATCTAACCCTGCTATCTCTTGCTGGTTCCCCTGAGGGTCTACCCAGTCAGAATTGTGCAGTACATGGGTGAAGTAGGATATTAGCCCGTCAAGGTTGGTCCGATCGTCCAAATCTTCAAAGAAATATCTTGGCACATCTTTGTCTGGACCCGCCTGGCTTGCAGAGCCTGCAGAGGTTGGGGCGGTATTTGCATCATTTGCTCTCGCCGTAGACGGCTGCGAAAAGGGATCCCAGCCATTAGCCTGCGGCATCTGCGACAGTGGTGGAGGAGGCTGCGGCGGCGGCGGTGGTGGTAGTCCTTGGCCAGCACCTGGGAGTGTTGGTATATCATTTGCTGGCTGTCCATTCATTGATAACATTGGAATTGGTGGTGGTGGTGGTAGTGGTGGTGGCAGCGGTGGTGTTGCCAGCCGAACTGTGCCTCCTTGTCGTTCGGGGACCTGCAGAGATATGCTGGGCCGAGCAGGTCTGGCGCCAGCGTCGAGGGGGTTGACGCCCATTCCAGGAACTAAAAGGCCAGGAGGCGCAGAGGGCGGAATAATGCGTACTTGCGCCGACTGCACCGGTGCAGCTGTATCTACTTGCGCATATGGGGAGACTTGGTTACGAATCTGCGGGTGCATCTGAGCCGCATCGGGCATCATCGGTATGGGGTCTTTAGGAGCCACCTGGACAGGAGGAGGATCGGATGGGTTGCTATCAGGTGTTGGAGCCCACGATGTCATGGGAGAAGGATTTGAAGGGTGAGGAGCGTTGGGAGCGATGGGAGGGTTAGGAGGATTGGCAGGCGGCTCCACGGGCGTACGATGAATCGGAGGCCTTCCTCGCAGCTTTACACTGCTGTCGGCTCCTTGTGGCTTCCATGCCGACGATACATTCTTGGGACCCCGTCGGTGGGCAGAAAGCTTAGGCTTGGACGGAGTGATGGCGGAGCGAGGTTCCAGCGCATCGTCCCAGAACGAGCTCCTGGTGGACGGCGTTATCGCCGAGTTGGGATATCGGGACAGCGGAGTCTGCACGGTGTCGTTGGAGCTCCAAGCAGCTACAGCGCCCGGCCGGGAAGGGTCCATTGGCAGCACCTGGCCTCGGGCATCTGGATGGGCGGACCACGAGCCCCGATGGCCATCAATTGCCGAGGGGGGCGATAGGCGTGGTCGCTGGGCGGCCGGAGAGCCGGCGACATCATCGGGTTCTGGCCTTCGGCGACCTCGTTTGGGGCGAATGTGAGGCAAAAGAGCCCTCAGGGCCATGTCGTCTTCAATGGCCACGCCGTCACGCACAGGCCGGCCGGTAGGATCAGGGTCGTCTGGGATGCTGATCCAATAATCATTTTCAATGTCCATCAGATATTCGAAGAAGGCCTTGACGTGCATCGAGTTCATCCATTTCTAATTAGATATAGTCAGCAAGTAATATCCCACCATGAGTCTAACAGTAGAGCGAGCAGTGCAGAACATACCTTGAGACGGACGCCATACTGAGCAATCTTCTGCACGCTCTCGTCCTTGGCCAGGTCCGGCGGCTCGACGCCCAGCGTAGTGGTCAGCTCGGTCCATGTCTTGATCTCCTTGCGGTAGAATCGCCGCACCAGCTCGAAGATGACAAAGGGGCTGAAGCTCTTGCCGCCGCTCCTGGGCGGATTCGCAAAGGCCTCGCGCAGGCTGTTGGTGTCTGCGTCTGGCGGCAGCGCAGGATTGCAGTAAAAGATGAAGCGCACGTAGGCGTCCTCGATGGTGTCGGCCGTCACGTTGCGATCGGGCAATGTGGGCGGCAGGGCGGGCTGGCGCGGGTTTGCGACGGTGAAGCCCGTCTGGAGCGTCGTCGCCACGGCTTGCGGTGAGGACATGATTGCAGATGGCCGTGTTGGGCTTTCATGTCTTTGTTTCGCCGTGTCGCCGGGTCTGTCCGTGCGTCGCTCACACAGTCAGTCAATCAATCGATCAGTTGGTCTTTGTCTCGCTTGTTCCCCTTTCCCTTGTTTCTTTGGCTCTCTCGCTCTATCCGCGGTACGGAGACGCGCCGTCGGCTGGCTGCTTTGGTGAGGGCCAGGCGCTAGGACATGCTGAGAGCTGAATATGCACAGCTCGCCAGCCACAACGGCTCAGTGACGCAACAGAACAGGGGTTCGCTCGCACAAGAAAATGAAAAGAGAGAGACGCAGCGGCAGAAGCGGCAATCGAGCCAGAGCAGCGAGGGTCTACCAGGCGATTGTCGAGACAAGCATTGGTTCAGCTCCAAGGGCTGGAGATGCAGAGCCCGAGGGCAGGCATGACGTCCCGAGACGAGGAGCAGCACGGCCCGCTAGTAGAGTCGAGCTGGAACTGAACAGCGTCGTTCGCTAGTCGCCTTGCGGCCGTGGCTCGAGATCATTGGCGGAGCAGCGAGCCGCCGCCGACAGTGCGCGGGCTAAATATAGCCACATTTGCTGGACAGGGTCGCAGGCAATCTAAGGGTTCGTGCCGCCATTGGAGCCTGTTTTTCAAGCATTGAGAAATTCCGGCAGGATCTACGAGTATGTATGTATTTGGAAAAAGCAGCGTGCTTACTCTGTGCCTCGGCGGTGCGCGCCGCTTCTGTGAGTGCTTACCTGCTGCACTAGGGAGGTACCTAGGTATTTTGCAGCCCCTGAATGCGGGACGATGGGCTCTAAATCATAAACTCAGCTCATCAATTCTCACAACTGCTATGCCGCCACAGCAGTATGTGCGAGCCACGGCTTTTCCGCACGTTGCACCCACCAGCTAAAGCTTTAGAGCAACGGGGGCCAAAATTGCTGCTAATCTGGCCGCAAGCGATCTTGTTTCGTCTCTTGGCTGCTTGGCTAATAGATTGGCCTGGCGGCACTTGGCGGCAGAAGGGAGAAAATAAAGAGCGGGCCGCTACATGTAAGTTTCATTTCCTCGGCGGCCAATGGAAATCTCCTTAGTAATACTCCGTGGGAAAATCTCGGCTTTAACAGAGATGCAAAATCAGCCCATGCAGAACATCCCGCTCTTGTGCCGGATGAGAAATGCGGAGGATTTTCATAAGCAAGGGCTATCTGCGAGGAGGATCTCCTATTCGGTTTGAAGGGTCCCTATGTTCTGTCAGGAATTGGGCTGTTTCTTATGGCTTCCCTTTGCTTCTGTAAGATGTGCGATTCAGATACTGTTATAGGGGAAATAGGGCGTAGCAAAATAGAAGAAAAGAAGCTTCTATTACAATTGCGTTTACTGACGCACGTATGAAGTCGGCTATCGGCGATGACGTCAAACACACAAAAATGGCTGCAAGTTGATGCTCAGCTTATTAGTGGTGCGGGAGATTCCGTTATTCAGCTAATTTGAATGAGTAAATCGAGTAGCTGAGGAATGACCGGCTGCTACCCTACATCTGAGTAAAAAAGTGCCGAAGGATTCTGATGAACTGGTTGCTTCATATGCTTACAAGGACAGTCTTGAGCCCATGAGGAAGAGTCGTACAGGTTCGCGGTAATATGAAATGTTTGCATGGATCGGCCGAACCAAGCAATGCACAATGTACTACCTATAGGTAGTCAAAGCAAGTCAAAGTAGTTTAAATAAATGTACCTCGGTAGATCAATAAAACCAAGCCTATTACAAAGTAACTATCGGCGCTTTGGAATTATTCCCTACAAATAGGAAAATATTGCCCCTTCCATCACCACACTCCCAAGGCCCACCTCATCAGATATTACTAAACCTCGAGACTAGGCTTTTCTATCACCCGCTACGAAATCCAACATGAGGAAATTAGTACTGTAATTAACCAATCTTTTTATTCTAAAACAGCAGGCCTATGTATTTCGTGAGTTCATGTGTTCATGTGTACACAGAGGAAAAGCTCGGCTTAGTCCGGGAACCCCCACAGAAGACCCAAAAAAAAACTGGATCTTCGCATGTAATTGCACCATTTCGATCTTCTTCACGCTGGAACGCCTTATTACTGCTAGGTAGCTGTTAGTGTCAATACCGTCTGCACGCTGCAACCCCCATCGGGAAAACCGTCCCTCTTTCGGCAACACTTGCTCGGGTAAGCAGCTACGCCTTACAAATGGCATTGGACGAATGGCTGCGCGGCGCTGTGACGTGCTCACAAGCTACGACATGGAAAGTCGAGCCACTGGCCGGGTGTAATGCGGATGGATTTGAAATCGGACACGCTGCGGCCGCTGGATCGATGTGATGAGGTAGCTTGGTATATATATTGGGAGAGGGGAAGCTTGAATCTGTTTTCTTCGATATCAATCAATCAATCAATCTATCAATCTCATCTCATCTCAGCGTCCAACCATCTATATAAACCATTATACCCAAAGCTATCTATTAGACACAGTTCCACCATCTATAAATCATTCTGATACCCCGCCACTTCTCAAGAACAAGAATAACAACAAGAGCATCAACAAGAGCAGCGGTTACAACAGACCAAAAGAATAACACACACAATCCCAATCCTAATAACCCTTAATCACTCTCAACAACACTCCAAACACACCACACCACCACAATGGCCGTCATCTCCACAGTTCCCCGCGGCGACGTCACTGCAAACCTCAACTTCTTCACAGCTCCCTCCGACGGCTCAGTCCCCTTCAACCTCGTCGGCGACGGCCACGCCCCCGAGCTCGCCCGCCGCAACTACGGCGACGACTTCCACGATGTTGTCATCCACGATGTTCGCGGCCGCGAGTCCGACTTCAACGTAGACCGCGACGCTTTTGAGCTCGTCCAGGGCGTTCCCCCTTCTGCAGAGACCGAGTTCGTCGACGACGACTCCATCAAGAACAAGTACTACCCGGAGGTCGAGCGCCTGCTGCTGGATAAGATCCCCGGCGCCGACAAGGTCTACATCTTTGACCACACCATCCGCCGCTCGGACCCGAATGCCAACCGCTCGCCGGTTCTGCGTGTCCACATTGACCAGACCGCCGCATCGACCGAGAAGCGTGTGCGCCGCTACTTCCCCGACGAGGCTGACGAGCTGCTAAAGCGCCGCTACCGCATCGTCAATGTCTGGCGCAGCTTGAACAAGAACCCCATTGAGGCTACTCCCTTGGCCCTGGCTGCCTCGGCCACCCTCGACGAGAAGGACGTCACGCCCATCTCCCACCGCTACGCCGATGGCTACCACGGCGAGACAGCTGCTGTCAACTACAACCCTAACCAGAAGTTCTACTTCTTCAGTGGCATGACGCCTGATGAGCGGCTGCTGATTGAGTGCTTCGACAGCGATTCCCTCAAGCCGGGCTCCAAGATTGGTGGACGGACGCCGCACACTGCTTTCGTTGATCCCAGGACGAGACCTGATGCCGAGGGACGAGAGAGCATTGAGGTGCGAGCCTTGGTTTTCGGTAACTAAGGAAACAATCATGAATCGAGACTGGTTTTGCTAGGATTTTAGCTTTTGGGATGCATCAATCGGCGCCTATATCTGTTTTAAATAGGGGGGGTTGAAGTAATGTAACTCGGCCTGCATGGTAGAGGATGTTGTATGTTTTCACTCGTTGTTGGAATAGTTTTGTTTTAGTTAGCGTTGAAATAGGCTCAGATGAAATTGTATAATGAACAAGAACAATCAATTCAATTTTTTCAATACACATCTATCTGTGTGTCTCCTGTATTACTTGCCATGTAAAGAACAACATGCCGTCAGCACTGAAGCAGCAGCAGTCCAACCAAAAGTGGTCCAAACCCAAAACATAGCTTGCCAAAAAAAGAAAATAAAATCAAAGCAGCAGCATCCTCCTCACTCCAAGCCTCCGCCCCCATTATCAATCATGCCCAGGCCTTGTCGCAGCCTGATCCAATCATCACCGTGATAGCAGCAGCAATCCATTGCCTATGCCACCTCTCTACTACCGCCATAAGGAGACGCCATAAGGAGAGTACAAAAGAGAAAGAAAACAAGGCAGACGTAGAAAATTGAACCACTGGCGTATATAACTAGAAACCCGAGAAGGAAGAGAGAAAATAGAGAAAGCTCGATACCGCCTCATGATTGATATCGAAAGCAGCCAGGGGAATACCCTACCACCAAGTCCAAGTAAAACAAACAACATGGCGCGATAATTAACGAAAGAGAGAGAAAGAGAAATAGTATGACAGAAAAGGAGAAAGAAAAAGTTAGAGTGTGAACACTAACAACATGTGGAAAATAGGTTTTGAATCAAAGGAAGGTAAGAAGAAAAAAGACTTGAGGAGCTATTCTTCCCCGCCTCCCACCGGAAGGTGGGAAAGTAGATATAGATGGGTGAGAGAATGAGCTTATGAGAAAAAACCGGGACGCCAGCCGTCGCTTCGCCATGCCGTAAAATGCATATATTCCTATACTCGACCTTTTCCTTTTTTTTTTTGTCGTCGCTTTTATAATGATGAAATTTGTTCGTTCACCTTTGCCCAAAGGCAGAGGGCGTATTGCGTTGTCAAATTCATGATCCGGTAGACTTGTCGGCTGATTCATTTCAGCCTCGACGACCCTTTCCACGGCCACTGCCGCTGGTTCCTTGGCGGCTCATAGCCACACCACCAGTCTGACTGCTCTGTCGGCTCATCGGGGCTGCTGCCGCCGCTGATAGGGCTGCCAAGGAGAGGCTCTGGTGAATCGGGCTTGGCTGATCGCGAATGTTGCTAGAAGGGATGCCAAGAGCATCACGGAGGTTCTCCGGATCATCGCGAGCAGCGCTCGTAAAAGCGACATATCGGCCCTGGTGGTAAGGCACGGCCACAGCCTCAAGAATCCTACGCAGACCACTAGACGCATCAAGATGAGCTCCGGGCTTGTGGGTTTGGTCGTACTGCTTGAATAGGCCCATGACGGAAAGATCAGAAGCAATATCATCTTGTGACAGAGGAACGGGGAAGTTCTGGTCGGCAGATCTTGGATATGGCTTGAGGTACTGCTGGGGAACCGGCGGCGGCATCTTGGGCGGCTCTTGAGCATGCATCAGGTCCAGGTTGGCTGGGATCTCAAAGTTGGCGATGCCCTCGATGCCCAGAATCTTGTCGTCCAGGAAGTTCTGGTTCGCCCCACCCCTAGTGCTGCGAGTTGCATGCGAGACCTGTCGCTCCATCATGGGGGCAGCAGACGGCTGAGAGTCGGCGTCGTCCTTGTCATTGTCGTTGCTGTCGCCATTGCCGAACTCGCTGTCGTCAGGGGACGACGCATTGCCGTTGCCACGGTTGCGTAACACATACTGGTGAGCGGCGAGGGCAGCCGTATTGTAATGTAGAGACAGCTCCTTATCTGTAAAGAGCTTGTCGATGCTGTAGACGGGGCCATTCTGCTTGGCGGCAGCGCGGGCCTTTTCTGACTGCCACAGAGGCGTCGTGCTGTTGGGATCCAGAGCCCGGCGCGAGGGCACCGGCGATCCGTCATCTTCGCCCTGGTTGCGCTTGCGCTTCTTGCCGTCGGGGAAGACCTGGAGATCTTCGGCATCTTTGCGCAGCCGGGTCGCACGCTTGCCATGGGCACCACCGGGGCTAGCGGGGTTCGTCAGGCTGAATTGGTTTGGATTGAGCAGCAGGGCGTTGGAGTCGTTGATCTCCAGCACTTCTTTTTCTCTGTTTAGACGGTTCTTCTTTTGTGTGAGGCTGTTGATCAGCCGGTCGCGGAGCGTCTCGGTCAGGGCTCGATGCTCTCGCTTGGCCGTCTCGACCTTGTACGCGTGCGTGTTCTTGTACTCTTGCACCTTTCGTTCATATTCGTTCTGTTTGAATCGCGGCATGTGTTAGCCCAGCTTATGAGTGACGCCACCACGTAGAGGTGGGAAAAAAAATGATGAGAAAGGGAAAGAAATAATTTAAAAGGGAAGGGAGTAGAAAGATGTGCTGTCTCTCTTCTCGTCTTCTACCTCTTCTACCTCTTCCCTCTCTGCGTATGTATATATGGGAATCACATGTTCTTCCGCATTCTTTTCTTACCTTGGACTGCACAAGCTGGAAGTCGCGGATCTCAATCAGGTCTTCCACCTCGTCAATGAAGTCTGGGAAGCGGATTCCCGCCATGTCCATGAGGCTTCGGGCGCCATCGGCATGCACTGGCGGCCCCTGGGCCTGTCTGTGTTCCTGGAGTAGCTCGGCCGCCTTCTCGAGGGCGTTGGAGGCGTACGGGTCGAAGCGCTGCACAAGGCCGACCTCGTACTGGATCTTCTGCAGCTGGTCGCGGTAGGTGAGGTCTCGGTCGCGCTGCAGCTTGTCGTTCATGACTGACAGGCGCTCAATGAGGGCCTGGCGCTTGCGGTCACGCTTGGATTGGGACGCTGCGGCCGGTGAGCGGCGGTCCAGCTTGACGCCCACGGCGGAGGCGACTCCTTCGCTCGCCTCCATTGCGGATCAGGGAGCGAGAGAGGCCGTTGGTGTAAGGGCGAAGACGGAGAGTTGGTGTTTTTCTTTGTAGAAGACTGTTTGAAGGGACGCAGCACGAGCAAGACAAGGCAACGGCAGCTGAGCAGCGAGCAGCGGAGAGCGGAATGGTCAGCTGTGCGGATTGCAAACCGATCTTGGATACTGCTGCTTGGAGGTTTCGGAGCAAAAGCCTGGCTAGCAGGGACTTGCGTCTAAGTCTGGGGGTGGTGTATTAGTACTAGGTACGGTATTAGTGAGAGGTGTGGGCGACTCAGGTCACTTTTCTGCCGCTTTGATTTTTTTGTTAGCTCAAAGTCACAGCGAACTTTGGCTCCGACTGAGCTTAAAATAAAGCGGAAAAAAAAGCATAAGAAAGCTCTGGCTGATGTAAAATTATAGCCAAATAAGCATGCGATATATACCGAGATTTGCAACCATTAACCATATTTTCCCGCCTCCATCTGAGCCTCCTCTGCCACCGCATCCTGCGTGATTTGTCGCTTTTCTAAGCCGCTGTCCTTCTGCCTGCGTGACCTGTTCAGCTCAGTTTCTCTTTCTAGCACACTTGCATGCCATTTCGGGCAGCTTCACCGCCCGCCGATCTAGCGGCTCTTCTCAGTTACAAACGCTCTGTGATTGGCCCGTTTGAGCCGACGGAAAGAGGCGTTTATGGAGCATGCTGTACGTCTGCAGTGTCCTGTACTTTGATTACTTCTTTTCTGTCTCAAGAATCTAGGTACAGAGTACAGTCCGAGTACCCGCCGGCTAGCAGTACGTGTACTCGCGACTGCACGTCTAATGGGCGCTATGCCTCATATGGGAATACTTTGGCTTTCTCATTGCCTTTCCCGGCGTGCGTCATAGCCGAAACGGCACAATGCAGCTAATAAAGCCCTATAACTGAGTAGGCTTTCAAACCACAAGGCTGGCCGTTGATGTCGTGAGAAACGAATTACACAGATATGATATAGTCTAAAAATAATATGAAAAGGGCGTGGGTTGCAGACTATCATGCAATGTACGTTGGCTGAGGGTGTGTGAGTGGTAGAATTTTGTAGTCATTACTCATCTTGTCTCATCTCATCTCTCCAAGCCAGGTCCGGTGTAACACAGGCTCTGAGAAGCTATATTCCTTCAAACATGGCCAGATGACCTCTCCAGCATGTCAATATCAAAGAAGAAAATGAAAAAAAAAAAAAGGAGAAAAAAAAAATTAATCTCCTTACAGTCCACCTCGGAGCTTCTGCAGCTGGCTCATCAGCCCAAATCCAGCTGGCAATGCCTTTTCTTCAGTCACAGCCTCTCTCGCTGACACACCCCCCCTGGTCTCGCCCCTCGCAAGAATAGTCTCGTTCTTCTTCACGTCCATTTCCTTCAGTAGCTCGCGGTGTCTGTCCTCCACCATCTTGGCCAGGCTCTCGATGAATTTCGTCCGGCCCTTCTCCTCAGAAGTGCCCGTCCACACCGTTGTAAGCTCCTTGAGCTTCTCGATTCTCTCAGCAGCCTTTTCGATTCCAGAAACAGGGTCGTCTTTGTTATTGAGTAGAGTTGATATCTCTTCTCGCAGCTTCTGCAGAACTTGTTGTCCCTTTTCTTCTGAGCTCTGCAGTTCCGATCCAGGCTCTGGCGCAGAGACGGATAGGAACCCGGAGCTGACGGATACTTCTGAAGGTGGAAAGGTGAACTCCATGGCATCGCCAAATGTCTTGATGACTGAATCCAAGCGCTCGCGCACAAGCGTGAGTGTGCGTAGCTGTTTGATAGAATCCGGCTCTTCTCCTGCCGCACCAGCACCAGCCTCAGCTTTTGACACTGCCTTTGCTTCTGACTCTTTCTCGCCTTCTGCCACAGAATCTTTCCTTTCCTTCTGCTTCTCTTCTTCAGCCTGCTTCTTCTCACCCTCTTCCTTGGCCTCGCCCTCCTTCTTCAGCCCTCCAGGCACGAACAGCTTAATCTCATCCGCCAGCTTCTCAAACAGCAGCTCCTCCAAGCTCAGCGCCTCTCCCCGCATCATCTCCACCTCATACGACATCCTGCTCCCGCTCCGGAGAATGTCATCCGTAATCTGCGTCAACGTGTCCGAGAGCCTGGTTGTGTGAGCGTCCAGCTGTGTGAGCAGCGTCTGGGACTGCGTGGCGAGCTCCGCAAGGGGCACGGCATTGGGATTCGACGTGGGCACGGGTGATTTTTGTGCCAGCGGCGGTAGATTGGCATTGATGTATGAGATGGGGTCGAAGGAAGGGTTTAAAAAGTCTTGCAGGAATTCATCCGAGGTGTGCTGTGATTTGGGCTGAAAGGCCAGCTTTTTAGATGGCTTTGAGCTATCACTCTGCTTGATGTCGGTTGCCATCTCGAGCTCATCCACCCCTGTTGCTAACTGCCGCAAAATAAGAGACAAAACAATATGTGTCAAGATTATAAGAGCTTTTTTGAGAACTCTATTGTATTATGAAATGCAATTGATTTGAGAAGCCCGCTTTCGTTATAATTTCACAATTGTTGTCTAGTTGTAAATGTCCAAGTGGCAAGTCGCTACAGCAGCACTTCTACCTCCTTAGGTAGCCGATGATAAGCCGATCTCAGTCACACTTCTCAGCTCTCTCTCCCACTCATTCACTCACTTATTCATTTCAACTTGTCATCGCAAAAAACAAACTTTTGAATTAAAAACTAATAACTCTCGAAAATATTACACTGCTAAGAAATGAGTGACAACGCCACCGAAGAAATGCGCATCGACCCCGCTAGAGCTCAGGCTCTCATCTCCCAACTCAGCTCCGTCAAGGACCGCATCGCAGCAGCCGCTCAAGGCCGAAATGTAAGCACTAGAATGTGATGATTTTGATTTCTCATCACCACCACTACAATATTTATATACATTCACGTATAACGTCTTTACACGTACACTCTCGGCCGTATACAGTATACATGGAAAGTAGATGGAGATTTTCAAGTCCATTCAAACTAATTCACCTCTATCCAGGTCCGCCTCGTCGCCGTCTCCAAGCTAAAGCCAGCAAACGACATCCTCGCCCTCCACCAAGCACCCGCCTCCCACTCCCACTTTGGCGAAAACTACGCCCAGGAACTCTCCCAAAAGGCAGATCTGCTGCCTCGGACCATCCACTGGCACTTCATCGGCGGCCTCCAGTCCGGCCACTGCAAGAACCTCGCCAAGATCCCGAACCTCTTCTGCGTCTCCAGTGTCGACTCCCTGAAAAAGGCCCAGCTGCTCAACTCGTCGCGGACGTCCAACCCGGACCTGCCAAAGCTCAACATCCACGTCCAGGTCAACACCTCTGGCGAAGAGGCAAAGTCTGGGTGTGCTCCCGGCGCAGATACCGTCTCTCTATGTCGTGAGATTGCTCAGAATCTGCCTGGCCTCAACCTCCTCGGCCTCATGACCATTGGTGCCATTGCCCGTAGCCGGGCCACCACTGTGGAAAACGAGAATGAGGATTTCGAGGCCCTGAGAGAGCAGAGGGATTTGGTGGCCAAGGAACTTGGACTGAGTCCTGAGAGTCTGGAGCTGAGCATGGGAATGAGCGAGGATTTCGAAGGAGCTATTGCGCAGGGAAGCAGCGAAGTGAGGGTTGGCAGCACCATCTTTGGACAGAGACCGGCCAAGTCGGATGCCAAGATAAAGGAGTAGGTAGATATATAAAACAGTACAAAAAGCAGAAAATAATTAAATAATCCAAATGTATGTACATATTATAAATGATAATACGATTTACCACTGAAAAGTTGATTGATGGTATATGATAGATGGCTAGTCACGTTCAAAAAAAAAAAAATTAAATAAAGAATAAGTAACATCAAAAGGTGGTATCGACAACAGGATCCTCCTACTCGCCTCGCATCCCCTCTCATGGCCATCATATGTTACAACTTTCATATTGATAAAAGGAGAGGAAAAGAAAGAAAAAGACAGCCGCTTTCATAGGAGGAAAAGCAAGAAAAATACTAAATTACATACAGAGAAAACCAAGAAAGAGTATTGCCTTCAATCTCGCCCATCGCCGGCTTTAAGCAGAAAGAAAGTATCTTATCCACGCACTTTTGATATCTTTTCTTTCACGTTCATCATGCTTTCTCTCTCCCAAAAACGCCCAATATGCTTCCATGCGTGTCAAGACATTTCCCAGTCAGTCATGTGGTTGTAGTTGCCAAACATATTTCATGAAAAAAAACGAAAATATGTCTAGATCAAAAAAGGAGAATAGCAGTAGTAATAATGGCAATTAGTTGACCATTACACTTCCAAAAGCATCAGAAATATCTTGCCGTGTCGGGGCCTCGTGTCTCTCGGGCTGGGTTGACACTCCGACGCAGAGCCTTTCCTGCATGAGCTTGACGAGGATTCGAGGGACTGATTCATCGGTAGCTCGGACCGTCAATCGGATCATCTTTAATATCACCATGTTAGTAACGTATCCTTCTCGCTAACCATTCACAGTTTATAGGGAACAAGAAGTAAATCGATGATCAGGGCAAAGGTGAAGAAAGTTTGTCTCATGACCCGAAGGTTCTGAAGTAGCAAATACTAATTTTGCAAAGCATCATATCGAAGAGAAGAAACACAACGAGGGAATGTAGAAAGGATGTCAAGATAACTTACTTGTGTGGAGTAATTGGGCTCCAGGCGCATGAGACAGCCAAACTTGCCTCCCTCTGAGGTGTGAAGCACGCTGGCGCCGACAACGTTCTTGGGGTTGGGGTCAACCAAATCAAGGACACGCCATCTGAAGCCCTCGACCGTTGCCGCCACGAATCTCTCCGTGATCTCCCTAGCGCCGTTCCTGCTGCCAGAGAGGCCAAAGATTTCCTGCGCTTCTCGACCACCGCCACCAATCTGCTTCCAGCGCTTAAAGAAATCTTCGGCAGAAAGCTCTGCAGGGTCCATAAACTTGTGGATGGTAACCGGGAGCTTTAGCGTAAGTGCCTGCAACGCACCGGCCAGATAACTGACTCGAATAGTCGGGCTCTTTTCAAAGATCTTCTTTGCTTCAAACATGATGACTTGCTGAGTTTGGGAACCTTGTCCAAGCATGCTCTCGGGGAGGCCCTTTACGTCCCAAGAGAGATTGCCCTTTTCGCTCTCGTCCAAATCCAGTGTAGTAGTGAAAGACGTGATAGTTCCTGGGTTCTTGTTCCTAAAGTACGCAATGAGGCAAGCCATCTGTCCGCGGTACTCTGACCGGACGCCAATTTGAATCTGGCCATCCTCGTACAAGACTCCCTCAGCCTTTAGTAAGAGCCTGTTGAAGCCCTTCTCCCATCCAGGAGAAAGATGAGCAGCGCTAGCCAGGTTTGGCGCTTTAACAGGCTTTTGTTCGCCTGTTGGTGAGTTCATGTCCAGTCCGGCCAGGTCGGAGACGCCATTGGCATGGCTTCCGTTTGCACCATTGGCCTTGGCCCCGTTGGGTGGGACAGCAGAACTGAATGTCCTCTTGAGGCCACCAGGCTTGGCCATGTTGAGCTCTGCCTCGGTATTGGCAGACTTGCCGCCGACAACCCACGTCCTCCGGTCGCTGGTGTTGGCGTGCTTTTGATGCAGACGAGACAGCAAAGCTGATTCTCTTTCCGGGAACGGGGGCATCTCGTCGCACATTGTCCGAAGAAGGTCATCTGATGGCAGCGTGGCCAACTTGAGATATTCACAAGCTCTTTGCTGCAGCTCAGAATCTAGCGTATGGCTGTAAATTTCGAAAACATGAACGAGCTGAGGCTTAATTTCAGGGAACAAGTTGACAAATTTGATGAAGCATGAAAGAATCATGGCGCGTGTGCTTGACGAACATGCCGACAGCTTCCTCTGCAAAGCTAGGAACTGCTCGATGGGACTGCAGCGCTGTTGATCCGCAACAAGATGACCGAACTCCCCAAGAATGTATGCGCCAATCTTGACCAACGTCTCGTGGCAGTGGTCGGACCTAACATGTTGGAGCGCAGTCTGAGCAGCATATACCTGAAGCTCCTCGTTGTTGGTCACAATCTGGATGACTCGCTGCCACACTTCATCGCTGACATGGTCACCAGCCATGGCAATCAGTCGCAACGAAATATCGACGTACCACTGGACGTCGGTGGCGTACTTTTCCGTAAGAATGGCAATCTTAAGTACCATCTCCTCACGGATGGCAAAGTCTGCGTTCTGAAGGAATTGCAAAAGCTCGCCTACCACAACCTGAGCATTCGTGGAGTCGCACATGCTATAAAGAAGGTCAAGACCCTTTCTGCGGACACTGATATCGCGGTCCTTGAGCGAGCTCAGGATGATGTCCTGATGCTGCTTGATTGGTATGAGATTCTCAGATCTCGCGGCAAGGTGAGTCATGGCTTCGAGTCCCAGGTATCGAACATTGGTCTCCCTGCTCTGAATGAACCGTCCAAGGCGAGAAGAAATCTGCTTCATCAGATCCTGCTCAGTGTCCAAGTGGATAATCAAGTTGATGGCCTCAAAGAGCACGGCATTTTGGGCATTGTTCTGTTGCACATTCTTGCTTGACTCAATGGCCAGGTTGAGAATCTTTTGCAAAGACTCTCGGATAAGCTCGCGCACATGGGTGTCCTCTATATAGTGATGGGTTAGTCACTGCGCATATCTGCATTATCATACTGGGGACAAAGCCAACATACCAGAAGGAGGAAAATACTGCAGCAGCCGCAGAAGCTTGACCTGGAGCCAGGGGCAAGGGACCTTGTAATACAGATAGTCGGTGGTGTACTCTCCGTCAATTAAGATACGCTTAAGCCTAGCAGCAGCCTTGGAATAGGCGCCCTTGTACTGTTCCAAGTCGTCTTGAGCCAGGGTCATGACGAGAGAAGTGATGGACAGCGCAACGCCCAAATCATCGTCGTCCATCAGGTGGATTAGTCGTTCGGCCCACTGAGGCTGCACAATGCCCGGGTGCTTTCGGTACAGTCGTAGTAGAGTCAGGGCGGCCTTTTTCTTGACAAACGATTTGGAAGTCCTGAATGGCATGGGTCAGCTTCCCATCTCACCATCGGTACAGTATACATCGGGACTTACGGAGAAATAAGCAATCGGTGCACCTCCCCGCTAAGCGCCTCTCCCATTTCGCGGCCTCCAACATTGGCGATGGCATGCAACGCGAGACAGTTGAAAAGCTCGTTGTGGTCAAGGAGATCCTTCCTGATGCTGTTGACCACAAGATGGAGCAGCTCGTGCTTCTCGTGGAGGAACAGCGTCATGGCCAGATAGCCAATCTGCTTCTCCGAGTACTTATTCGCAGAGATCAAATTCACGGCCTCGAGGTGCCCAAAGTCGACATTCCAGCCCAGGATATAGATGTAGAGCAGCTTGCAGACATATTTCTTCTTGTGGTAGCCGCTGAGGTTGCCATCCTTGAACTTTTGTCGGATGTTGGCCAGCTCCTTATTGATTCGCTTCTCCTCCAATTCGCGGGCACGGGCATTTCGCAAATCGGCAATGAATTGCACCAGGCCTCGCATATTAGCATTGCTGCTGCTAGAGCGGCCAATCCAGCCGGACGCAGATGACGACATGTTGGCGGTTTGATTCCTCAAGTCTCTCTAGAGCTGGGTGCGCGCTCCCCCTTTTTTCTGGGTCTTTCTTCTTAATTTATCACTTCCTCCGTTGATAAGAGGCAGAGAAAATTGCGTAGCAGTTGTCGCGGGATATGAATATTTGCAGCAGGTGATGCGGGACACCAATCGCCTATCGGGGGGATCGCATAGTCAGGCGGATTCAGTTCGTCGGGTTGGCTTTATGCGGCGAGCATCGACGGCGTCGCGAGGCTTCGGCGGGATATGGATGTGTAATCGCCCACTGAGACTGGCTCTCTGGCTAGCAGGAATGCTGGCGGCTGCTATGGTACAGCTTCAAGGGCCACTGAAAAAAAGGGCCAGCAGCGAGGTTGATGAGGGCGCAGCGGATTGTCCACGAGCGACGGTGTCAAAGGAACGGCGGGTTGTCCAGACCAGCGTTGGCCACGATTTGTGAGATGCAAGGCACTGGGTGTCGCGTCTCGCGGGCGGCTCGGGAGAAGGTCGAAGGCCTTGATAGAGGGCCATTTGGTTCCTAACGTGGAGCAGCGCCTGATTAGGAGAGGGCCCCAGGAGCTCCCGTAGCGGGTGATGGCCACTATAAACGCCGATAGCTCGCAGCGATTTGCGCTGTTGAAGGACCCTGTGGTCGCGTGGCCCGTGCGCCTGCAACTCTTAAAAAAAAACCACAGCTGGGGGTGCACTGCGCTGCTAAATTGGGTACAAGCACATTGTTACTAGTACGTCACCGTTAGCCTCTTTTTCCACCAACAGCTCAACTCCAACTTCTCGATCGTTGCATGCACACAATTCAATCCTCCCGCTCTAGATTTAAGCGGCGAATGAGCATGTCATGTCCACGTGTGTGCGCCCGTCCGCATTCATGAGCTGGGGAAGAAGCAGCCTTGCGAGGCTGGCCCCGCTCTCCAGCAATCAATTCGTTGCTGGAGCTGCTGCCCCTCGTCGCTTTTATGCAGTTGCCTCCGGAGCAACTCGATTTCAAGTCTTCAATCGACGGGCAAAATGGCTTCAGAAAGAGCGTGCAGCTTCCAACACCGAAGAGAGCCGGATCGCAGACTATCTTAAGGACGAGGCGGCTATTCGGCTGACAGAGAGACTTCTTGTAAGTTGAAAAAGCCCATTCTCTCATCCTCAAAAAAAAAAAAAAAAAAAAAAAAAAAAAAAAAAGCTGTATACTGATGATGAAACCCCGTCTAGGATATAAGGCGACACTTCCCCCGAGCTCTCGACCTCGGCGCCAATTCATGCAATCTTGCAAAAGCTCTCGTGCGCGAGAATCCCGATCCTGATCCCGACGTCACCGAGTCACCACCTCTCTCGACCCGCATCGGCGAACTCATTGCGACTGATTCCTCTGAGGCCAGGCTCTACAGAGATGCCGACCATGAGTTCAACAACAAAATCTCCTTGACTCGCCAAGTAGTCGACGATGAAGAGACAATCCCTTTTGAGCCCGAGTCCTTTGACCTCGTGCTGAGCTCTCTAAGCCTACACTGGATCAACGACCTTCCCGGCGTACTATCCCAGATCAACAACATCCTCAAGCCAGATTGCCCTTTCATCGGCGCGATGCTTGGAGGCGATACGCTGTACGAACTACGAACATCCCTCCAGCTGGCAGAGCAGGAACGAAGAGGTGGCATGTCACCGCACGTCTCGCCGCTGGCTGACGTGAGAGACGTAGGCGGCCTGCTTCAGAAAGCAGGCTTCAAGATGCTAACAGTGGACGTGGACGACATCATTGTCGACTATCCTGATACATTTGCCCTGATGCAGGACCTCCAGGCAATGGGCGAGAGCAACGCCATCCTAAACCGCGAGATGGGGCCCATCCAGAGAGACGTTCTGCTTGCCAACGATGCCATCTATCGGTCCTTGCACGGCAATCCAGACGGATCTATTCCTGCAACTTTTAGAATTATATACATGATTGGCTGGCGTGAGGGAGAGAACCAGCCGCAGCCCCTGGCTAGAGGAAGTGGCCAGACGAATCTAAAGGATATTTTGGAAAAGAAGGAGTAGTAAAAGGGGTACATATATATACCACATGTATGAATAAATAATGGATTTTTTTTTTCTTAAAAAACAAAGTATATCTCAACCAGCCATTGGATGACCATTGTACCATGAAATCTTCATAGCCATTTGCTCCCATTTGTAAAGTAAAGAAAAGCCAAACACCTTGGGCTCCCTTCATACCGCTTCTATACACTCAGAATTTTGCAATAATAAATCTCCCCCTTTCCAACACTCTCCCAGCAGCGGCAGCAGCAGCAGCAGCAGCAACCCTACCCCTTGCTCTTCTCCTTTATACTCTTCGCCAATCGGTCATCGTTCGGCCAATGCATCCCAGCCCAGCAACCTCCACCAACTTCTCATGCCAGCTCAACAAGACGCTCATAGCTGCCGACGCGGGCTCGTTGGAAACACCGGGGCGTGAGCCGACCTGGCTAAAGCCGGTAGACTGAGGGGTCATCTTCGCGGGGGACTTGAGACCGGTGGTTGCGGGAGCGCCGACAGCCATGCCCTTGTAGCTAGAATACTGTCAGCCTTCGTTTTATCATCGTAAAATATGTGTTAAATCAAGCTTACATGTACTTCATCAGCACGTCCAGCAGCTCGCTTCCGCCGGGGGACGCATAGATGCCCTTGAGCAGCGGCGTCATGTCGCTGGCCTTGATGGACTGCAGCACCTCGATGATGGTCTGCAAATGCGCCTCCTACAACAATCCTAGCCCATCAGCATACATACACACACACATATATATATTCAAATCAGCAAAGGAGAATATTACCTTCGCGGCATCTACCCCGTTATAAACCGGCGTCTCCAGGCATCCCCTCAGCGCACCCTCCGCATCGCCCCCCCGCAGCAGCTGCCGCACCTGCGTCGACAAATTGCGCACATCGGCCTCGCTAATCTCGGGCTGCGGAGGGTGCAGCGTCGACGTGTCAAAGTTGACGCTCGAGTCCTCGTTGAGGATGTCGATGTTGACGGTGCGCCAGGCGTCGCCGAGCGTTGCGGCGGTGTGTTGCTGGATGATTGACATGGCTGGCGGAGAATCCTTTGTAGGTGAAGTTCTCTATGCGTGCAGGAGAGGATTCGGCTTTTCGGAACAAAACGTGGCGGGTTAAAAGGGAGGGTGTTCGAATGGGGGAAGAAGTTATCGTGGAGAGAGACAGATTAGAGGTTGGAGCTCTGGAAGGCGGATGTGGAAGCTCGGGCGCTGGTTGGTGATGATGCTGCGTCACGGGTGGAGGGGCTGTGGGGGAGATGCGTGTTAGCGGGGTACTGCTAATCCTCACCAAGAGTGGCTTTGATTAATGTACTCAGCTAACTGACCTCTGACAACGCCATGAATTGAATGATATGGAAATATTCAACAACGGCAATAGGTAGCACATATAATTCCTAAACAAGCGTGATGTGGACTAATATTTGATACGGACTTTGCTGCAAATCCATGGCAGCTGCTCCCCGCCTTGTTCTAGAGCACAGCCGTCTCATCTACAACTCATTGGGAATAGGGGAAGAATAGGTACCTCCTATAAGAAATACAGAGACAAGACTTCATATGCTTATCGTCTTTTCAACCCCATTGAGAGTTTTTTACTCTTAGTTTTTTTTAGCCATTTTCATCCACAATGAGAAGTGACTAACAAGGGAGGAAAATACCGAATCATTATCTCCATTCACTTCATATCGCGATAATCCAGCAGTGTAAATCGAATGAGTAGGCCAACCGGGCTTGCTAAAGTATTCAATCAGCGGGAATATTTATTGGTCTCAATCGTGAGATTTTGACTGACTATAAACGAGGTGTAACGTTGGGCGAGGATTCTTTCTTTCTTTTGCTTTTCCAGCTAGCATCCTTATTCAGCAACCTTCTCTTATATGTTCTTTTCGCAGATCTGGACGGCCAATCACAATATTGACTTTCTTATCAACAGCTATAACTCTGGTAATTGGTCTCTTCAGAATAGCATTCCGTTATTCAACCTTGAACATCCAATGCCAAATCGATACATACCATTTATGATTCCATATCAACTAGATGCCTCTGAATTCTTTCAAGTTGGCATCATCCGTATAAAGCTACCCTGTAGCGACCCCCAACTACTTCAGTTTTCGTATGAAAGCGTATCCGTATCCGCGTCTTCAAACAGTCGGTTCGTTGCTTATCAAATACAATATTACTACGTAGCAGTCACTACTGACTTACTTTGTACTACTACTATTCATGCTGATAGTCCAACTGCAATCTTCTCTCTCACACACACATGGCATCTGATTAAACCGCATCAACGGCGCCGAGGCTCTCCCAACATCAGGAGGCAACCCTTTTCCTCAAGCATAAAGTCTCGCCCAAGGTCTATCGCTTAAGAGAAATATCGCACCACGTTGATATTTTTCGATGGCCGTACAAAGATTGCTACTGATAACTAGTCCGTGCCTCACCGTTGGCGACACCTCTCTGCTCAACCTCGGCGTCAGTCCCGAAGTCGCACGACAGATGACATGAGATTCCATGTGAGGTGGCGTGTTGAGAATCCTGTGGCTCTTCTCTTCTCGCAAGGTCGGCCTTGCATGTGCGAATGTGCTTCGCAAGCTCTTTGTCGAGCTGTCTGCTTACTATGCAGGGCCCGAAGTAGTTGGAGGGTACCGAATGCGGTATGCCAGGTCCAAAGCACTTTTGTCTGCTGTAAATTAGGATCAGTCCTACCCATCCCGTACTTTGACGTTTCATAAAATTAAATTTGCATCGCCCAGACCTTCTCAGAAAGCATCGTCAGGTACCGAGATTGAATCCGGACACTCGGGATACAGGTCTCAGCACCTGACCGTGGAATGATATGGCATCTACGGAGTAATGCTACTAGCAGCAATATGCCGCCGATATAGATCGTGACAGGTGATCAAAGGGGCTTCCAGAAGGCAACGATTGATTCGTTCTATTCTGTAACATTCCACATTAAAAATGCCTAGCCCATCTAAGCGAGCCGGCCTTCATTCAGCCCCCCCTGTCTGCATGGGGCTCTTATGGCCGACGGCTGCCAGCCAGCGAGCTCAGCCGCGCGCTGGGTGGCCTCCGACCAAAGTCCAGATCCGTTGGCTTGTAAAGGGCCGTCCTCTCTCGTTTCTCTTTTCCCTTCTAGCTGATTGAGCCAACGCTAAATAATCGTTGCTCGGGATGAATTTCCAGCGGAAGTGCTCCCCGGCGCCATCACCATCCACCGTGATGGACGGGTGGATCCATTCTCCAGGCAAACGTGGTCGTGGGACTCGCCTGACCTGCCATTTGTTGTGGATTCAATAGGAGATATTGCTCGTCTGTCAGAACGATTTCCACATGGCGTCTTGAGTTATTGAAGTTGCACATGAGCGTGAGGAGCCCGTGTCCCTGTAGAGTTGAGCTGCGGTCGTCTCTGGCTAACAGCGCCCTGTACGCCTATTGCGCAAAACCAGTGGCGTATTAATCACCCCAGTTCCTGAATAAACACTCATGACAGGGGTCTTGACAAAACCGTGGTGTACCTTGCTCGGCGCCGTTTGAGATGTACCGTTGTAGCTGCCCTGCCAACGGCAACACTCCGAAACATCCATACCTCCTCATACACTCTCTTGCTGAACCTCATTCTTGGACCCCTTGACCAAAATTGTCTAGCAAGCAGAGGCATAAACATTGCCAGGACATGCATGAAGTATAGCCCAAAGAGATGCGGATGAAGGAAAGAAAACAGGGTTCAATCCAAGGTAAAGCCTGGCATTTTCTGCGGCTCCATCTATCAGCTCAAGATGCGGCGAGGCGAACGCGGCGATACCGCTCGGCATGTACCAGGCGCATTGCCGTGCTCCGCAATACCGCTCCGTGCTCTACAACGAACAGCCGATGCTGGCTCTCATGATCCTGACTCGTCGTCGTGCAGCAGTGAAGATAAATTGGGTTAAGAAAGCGCCATGATGAGGCCGTGACCCTGCTCGTTTAACAAGAGTGCGTGTTTTGTGCTGTACGAGTACGACTCGGTGAAATTACCTGTAAATTTGCTCCAACCCGCTAGCAAGCCGCAGATGCTACTGATGACTTCCGGGTTGTTTCATTTGATGACAGCTGGGCTATTCCCGCTATTCCCAAAAGTTGGTAACCAACCACAGGGCCTTGCTTTGTTTTCTTTCTTTCCTCATCTCATCAGCCAGCGGAAAGGCATCCGGGACAGGGATCTGTTCCTAAGCTATACCAGTACTAGCGACGACGCTACCATCGAGTAGTAGAATTAGGATATTACTGTAGCAGCACTAACTTTACCTGTATTGCTGTGATTCATAGCTTGGTACCTACCTAGCCATCAGGCGAGTGCTGATCGCAGGCTGACAATAGAGCCACTCGCAGCTGTCAGTATCGCCTTACAAGTATTGCCGTGAACAAGGGTTCCGCCAAAGTGGCTGACAGGGTGCAATAGCCTTCCGCTCAAGATTCTGCCAGGCGTAGGTATTTCCAAATCCACATGACCGATCACAAGCGGCGGGGGCGTGCAAGGGTAGATATTCAGCATGAATTTGTACCTACTTTCACGTACCTGTGCGTCTGAGCTATGGAAGGTTGTTGGAAGCTTGAAGAATCAAGTGCATGTAGGGTGTTTTTTCGGACTACAGGTACTCTAAATCAGTTAATAGGCGAAATTACGATTGATCGCTGATTGGGATTTCTTTGTAGAGGTTCGGCCAACGTCTATGCAGAGTCCCGGCCATAGTGCCTGTCAGGGTTTCCCATGCCTTAACCGTAACACGCTGTATTCTGTACTCTTTGCTGTGAACTCCATTCCAAACGGCGATACAGAGTAGCGTCTCCGTATACGCGAATCTAGCTCTATTCTGGAGCATGTAGCACCAGCACATGCGAACACCGCGGTTGCGGTCCGGCATGGAGCCGAGATAATGGCATATGATCGGTACTGCTCGGGCGACCGTACCGATGCGCCACCATGCCGGCCGGTCAAGGGGATGAAATTCTCAGTCTCCTTCAAACTCATACTGCTGCCTTGTCATTGCTGCTTTTGTCTCTTCGATTGCCCCTCCGCCGCGAGACTAACGCCGTTGACAATAACGGATGCGCTTCCGGCCTGCGAAGTGTGCTCCGCTGCGTGTCAAGAGTAGAGCCGTGCCGGGGCCCCTTCTGTGCTCCTGCGGACGGGCAGAGAGGCGACAGTTGGCCGAAGTTTGAGTGGAACGGACGGATCGGCGATGTACTTTGAACAACATGCCTCCCTGGTTTGTTGAAGAAAACTGCTAGCCAGGCACCCTTGTGCTTCACCAAGAGCCTCACGGAAAACACGGGTCAAGTGAAATCCGCACTGTCAAAAAGGTCCCGTCTCCTTTGTTTCGAGAATGAATGGAGACTGTGGGGAAATTACAATTTTAGACAAGCGCATTCTAGAAAGCTTCGACGGAATGGCACCTCACGCATAAACATCAGGGGGGTAGAGGTCCAAGCGTTTCGTTGCAGAAGTATTGCCGAGCTCAACCTTGGCTGTTTTGTTCTTTGCACGGTGTCTGGAACCTGGTTCTCACACTCCAGACTTTATAGAATAGGATAGCCTTGCTAGAAACAAATCTGGCTACCCTAGCCCTTGATGCTTCAGGCACGTTGCATCTGATATGGATTCTCGGCAAGTAGGTGCTAGAGGTATTGCTCGCTTCTCTCCGAAGGCGACGGTAGTTTTGGCATGCTGGGCTTGGTGTAACACTGGAGCTGCAGCTGCAAGGTGCATGTATCCGCAAGCCGTCGCATAGGTTGAGATTCGCAAACCACTCGTCTGGCAAACGCGGATACCAGAGGAAGGGAGGTCTCCCTGTAATTGTCAGTTCACAGAGTAGGTGTCTCGCCTCTTTCAGGAGTATGATTAATTGTGATGTCTTTGCGGATAATATAGATTAGCCCATCGCCATCCATTCACGAGGCATCACATCATTTGGCGCGGTTCATGATATCAACACCAACGCCTATTACTTGGTGCGACCACTCACTCCATTCATCCTTTCGTGTCGCTGTAGTATCGACTGTTGCTGAGAAGATTGACGACTACCTTTTGATTTCGTTACATTAGCTAGTAATCCAGATCCTTGGGACGGTTTATTATGGGAGCGGGCCGAGTAGAATCTCCGAGGCTACCACTTCCTAGCAGATAGGCGATTGACGGTCATGTCCGTCCCAATGTAGCACAGTATGGAGTCGTAACTGGTAGGTCTGGGTTAAAGAACAAACATAATGCTGCGGCGTGTGCAACTCACATATGCACACTGCCATGCCGTGAAAGCGCAATACTGTGCTCCCCCTTCATGCTGGTTGACAGTATGTCGTGGCTAGGGGCAACACAAGCCCCTGCACCACGAGGCTTGGATTGGCTGGTCATGAACATAATGACGCCACGTCAAACCGTGGTTTGCATCTCCAGGAGAGGCACTGTGCTACCCGACTGGCAAATGCTTAAGAAAATCCCCTGAAAAGAGACTCCTTTGATGCGGCATTCTTCCCCGTCTCCATAAATCTGGATATAGAATATTCGGAGAAGGCCGACCGGGTATGGGTTTGAGAAGCCGTTGTGGTGATGGCTGCATATCCCTTTTTGCTGCAAAAGGGGTTTCGGGAAGAGCTTGGTTTTCTTCAATGGCTACTGCAGCAGTAAAGAGTCAGCTACCCTGAAAACGGCTCGTAGACAACTCCGTACATGTCATGAGGCTGTAGATTATCATTTATTTCCAGGCTGTTGGCGGTGAAGTGCAAGGTTCTAGGATCAAGGACAGCACGCCGCATTAATGCCTGAGTTTGTGCCTGAGGAATGATAGAAGGCTGAGAAAACCTTGGTGCAGGTACTGGGTAATTAATGTAGAAGTCGGTGTACTGTAAACAACTGGAGGGAATGAACGAGGCTCGAGGTAACCGCCCTCTGCGACCCTTCCACGAGATCCTAGATCGACCCCATGCACAGAAATAGCACCATGAACATAGAATGGGTGCATGCAAATTTTCAGCAGCTGTCTGTTACGCAACAATTCGCTAATTGATGTTTCTACTGCTAGCTGAGAAAGTGCATGTAGGTAATACGCTTGAGCTTTTGATATTATCAGCTCATACAGCTGGAAAATATATAGTCATTCAGACGCTGAGCTTCGTTTGTTGGGAAACGTGCATGGCCAAAATGTCACCTGTACGAACGTACATGTACGTCAGAGTAAGCCTTGGCCCAGATAAGCTGCGGGTAGCAGTACGTGCCGCTCCAGCAGCAGATGTAATGAGCGTCAGCCGAGAATTGGAAAGGGTGTGTATCTATGCGAGAGAGCATAGCAGTAGTCTACGTCACTGGAATCGAACTGAATTCAAGCTAATTCAGGAACCATCATCCAGCAGCAGCAGCTGGAAACAAGAGCCCTAAACAGCTTCACGCTCCGGGCTGTGTGCTCTGCTCAGTTGCGGCTTGAACGTGGCGCTCAAGTTTTCATGGCATAGACGTTGCTGCCACAAACAAGGAACCAGGGGCGTGTAAGACGGCGCTACCAGCCCGAGCTATGTGAAACTAGCAGCAATTGGCTTTTCTTTTTACTCGTACGGCTTAACACTTGGTTGCTTTGCTTTTAATTACATGCACTCTATTCTTGTTTTGTTTTATTTATTTTCTTTTTCTGCCTTAATTTGCCGTAGTATTACTGACACTAACATGGACCAGGCCCGGTTAGAGCACTTCAGCTGCTGCAGTCTTGTTTTCTCCCTTCTCGCCTCCCGTTTTGTGCATACAAGCGAGAAACATGCATGATAGGAAGTTGGCCCGGAACCGCTCCCGCGGGACACGGATGGAGTCATGGATGGCGGTAATAATAATAATTAAAAAAAAAAAAAAAGAAGAAGCAGAAAAGCAAAGACCATGCTGAAAACTTGATTTCAATGACTCGGGATCGGCGGGAGAGACGGTAGCACAGCAAGCCGGCATTATTGCTAATAACGGCAACAATAGCAGCAGTGCTCAAGTGTATAAGCGGATGATGACGGTGGTCCCTTGCGTTGTAACTTGCCACTCCCGTCCATCTACTATTCTAAGATGTTGGAGGATGGATTGCCTTAGCTGGGCGTGGCGTAGGAATGTGTGTGCGAGTACGCGAGTTTACTTTGGGCAATTAATCAATCTTCCCGGAGCTGCAGGCTTACAGGTGCCGTAAACAGAGGTAAGCAAAAAAAAAAAAAAAAAAAAAAAAAAAAAAAAAAAAAAAAAAAAGAAAATACAAGGAGAGAAAAAGTAACTCCGGATGCTATGCCGAAGCCGACTACGCGCGGCACTCACTTAATGCAAGGGGAGCGCTGTTTCGCAACGGGAAAAAAGGCTTGGCCTTGCTAAGAATAGGAGCCAAACGGAGAAAACACACCGTGGCACGTTGACCGACCGACAGACCGACCGATACGGCCTTGATTTTTGTGATCCCTCTTTTCACGGCCTCGCCTGTTTGCATTGACAACAGCGCAAAAAAGATGGGGAGAGATGATACTCGGCTCCCGGCCCATGCCAGGCCCAGGTCGCTGCGTTGTGTGACCTCACCTGGCTCTCTTCTAGAAGAGTTCTGGGCAGGAAGAAAGTAAAAGAACCCTAGAAAAGAAGCTACCGTTTCGGGTAGATGCTGGTGCAAAGCCGGTACCACTGCCTAATATACGATACGGAGCCGTCTAGGTCATATTTGAGTGGGCAGCAATATCAATCTAGGCCCGCAAGAGGACTAGTAAGATGGTAGCATGCAATGACGGCAAAAGAAGGGAATTTAAAGTAGCGGCTGGGCCTTTCCAAGTAGGCACGATACAAGGCTCGTACTCGCACACCCGCTTATTAAATCCTGTAGTATATACTTGTAAGTGCTGTCACTCCGTATGGGATATTCCGCGCTTTACTGTGCAATATATCATCGTGCCGCCTCCCCGGGACCTAAGAGTCTCCTTTGAACGCTGAAGCTGGACGAATCCTCGTCGCCCACCTCGCCACTGGGAGCAACAGGAGACAAGTGTCAAGAGAGCCGAGAGTCATGAAAGACCAGTATCCATCCCCTAAGCTCCCCGGGGCTATTCTGACCAGCCTCCTTGGACTAGCAGCAGCAGCAGAGCTCCCGGGGAGCTGCTCCCGGCGCGACGGAAGGCCTCTGGAACAAACCAAACCTTGCAGGACCCTGCATATGTTTGTTCCATAGATACGGAGCATGTCGCTCTGGCAATGTACATCAATTGCTGTCTACAGTGCAGACAGGGGGGAGGCAGGCTCTTCTGGTGCCAGTGCGGACTTGGGCTCCACTGATGAGGCTCCCAGCACGGCGAAAAACGCAGCCCAGGCCGGGCGGGCAGGCAACCAGGTACGCGGTGCCAGAAAAGCACGCCGTCAGTGCTTGGCCCGGGCCTGGCATTATTTGCGGGTGGCGATGGGACGAAGGACTGGACTGGACTGGACTGGACTGGACTGGCTTCGGGATCTACTTGACTACAGGTAGCAGCAGGCAGTAGTTCAGTTCGATAATGAAGAGCACATGTGGTACAAGTACATGCCGTCTCCATTGATCCATCTCACGTCGAAAAGGGTGCCTGAGCACATGCACGCACATGCACGCATACATATGCTAGAGAGCACATGTCTTGACGGCCACAAAGCTACTGCTAGTAGAGTTCCAGTATTGCATGTGGCATCAATGTCACCAACGAATGGCCGCTTCCAGGCTCGTCTCCATCGGCATTAAGGTTCAAGCCCGGCGACAGCCTTCCTCAGGAACCTGCGACAAGCTCTGTTTTTGCTGCCCGGCAAAAGGTACCAGAAGTAATGCGCCACCAGCCCAGCGTTTTGGGTCTGGCCATCGCCGCGACCAGGCTCCAGCGCCGTTGAGCCGCTGCTACAGCGCTCGCTACAGCACGTCCAAGCCGACATCATGCCCTGTAGTGCCCTAAAACACGGCCCCCGGAGCTTGTTCCCTTGCTTTGCTCCACCCGCCGCACCGCCAACATGGATTTGCCAGGATCATCCCAGGCTCCACTTGTTCCAGGAACGAGACAACCATGGATGGGCTTTTGTATCTTTTTCTTTTGCCTCTAAGCGTTCCTTTTTTTGGGTAGCACGAAAAAAGAGAGAGAGAGAGAGAGAGAGTCAAACACGCCCCCCTTCTGACAGCTGCTGCCGCGGATAGGTACGTACCGCTGGTACCACCCCAACCCAGTCTATGGACGGGACCCTCCCTCCTTTTCTTTTCCCTTCCAGCTGGTTTTTTGGTTCCCCGGATTGAACGTCTTTGCTCGCAATTATGTGGCGAGTCAAGGTACTTTGGTTCTGGTGTCTAATGTCTGGTTCCCTTGCTGCGTGTTGTTTTCCCTTTTGCTCAAGCCAGTGTGTTTGCATCTGATCAGTAGAAGAGAAATAGTAAAGAAGAGCTCAGTACAAAAGCTGCTGCTTTCTCCCTCGCTTGACTGGCTTTTCTCCATGCTCTTCACTCACTCACTCACTCCTCTTCCTTGACCACTCCTCGCTCTCTGCAGCAACAACAACGGGCTTTTCACTCGCTCGCAATCTCTCCAACAAGATCAATCTCATATTCATCTCGTTACCAGAAAGTCAACTGCCCTTCCCCCAGTCCATCTCTTCTCGCTCATTACCAGCCCCACACAACAACATCAACAAAAAAAAAAGAGGAGCCCTGCAGCGCGGCTCACCTTTGCATCGACCGAATACGGCACACACCCCATAGATATCCACACCAGTGTCAGGTACCCGTGTATTAGCGGCGTATCCGATTTCCTGCTAGGACACGACTCTTACACATACTTTTGGGCGGTTCCCGTTTAATTACGAGCTGCCCGTTCGTTCAAGGGCCCCTATTCGCACGCCTACCTATTCACAAGAAGCTTTTAATTCCTCTTGATTCCCGCCTCGAATTCTTCTTTTTTTCAATCAGAACCATCATCCATCCTTTCCATCCTTTTGCCTTAAAGTTCCACTCATTACTGCGCCGGCGTTCCAAAAACATCAAAACCAGTCCACTCCTTTGGCTCTTATAACGACCTACCTACTACCTACTTGCCTTAATTAAATAGCCCTTTGGCAATCTTGACGCTCTCTTCACGCCCATCTACACCATTACTTGATCTTTTCCTCCGATCTTCAACTTACTCTTTTTAATGTAAGTTTTCACCCACTCATGGCTTTGGCTATTCACCATCCATACTAATACACTGCTGCTTAGATCTCCAACCTCACACCAACATTCACAATGTCTGCCGAGTCCTGCTCCAAGCCCTCCAACTTCGGCCGTGGCGCCTATGATACCACCGGCCTCCCCAAGCCTCCTCCTCCTCAGCCTCAGTAAATGGCTGCCAGCACCGAGTGCGACCTGATCGGATCTTTCACAAAAATGGTTTTCGGATAACACGCTGTTTACGCCTCTACCCACACTCTCTTACTCTTCGACCACGAGGCTCTGTCGCAAGCGATTTAGAGCCTCACTTAATACTTTGATACTACTCTTAATTCGCACACTGTGGACTTGCAATACGGGAATTTTTTTTCAGACAACATTCGCCGTCGACAACGAAAGAACGCTTCGCACGATTTGACTCTTGGATCATTGGTGTGATCTGGGACCTGCTTTTCACTTCCTTGGGATTTTCACCAAAAAAAATGGCGTTCTACATAGACGGACTTTTTGCTTGCGGGGATTCACTTCCCCATTTTCTCTCCTTTTGTTTCCTCCCCAGCGCACCCTTGGCAAGGGCGACAACAAATGCACTGGAATGAACTTTTGTCAAACTTTCTGATGTCTTGGATCTCGATCTCGCATCTCCATTCATTCCGGGAACCCCTTGCTCACCATACGAAATCTGGCTGCATGAATTTTTACATAATCAGCACCAAGGGATACACACCATGCTGGCATCTGAAAGGGGAAGAGCAAAAAGAAGGATGGAAAATATTTTGGCTTCAAAAAGGGAAATTTGGGTATTGATTTTTTTTTTGCATATAGACTTTTTGGGGACCTACAGTCCAGACTGTTTTTCTATTTTTGGGAAGATTTTCTTTTTCGTACTCGGTTTACGATTCCCTTCGCAGGGAAAGATTGTTTACCATCGCAAAGCACAAGCGGGGGGAAGAGGTTGGGCATCACGACCAACGGGATACCTTGTTGGTTCCCAATGCTGCTGCCCTTGCTTGTTTTTCCTTTTTACTTTTCATTGTACAATGAATCTCGGGGGTGGCAAAAGAAAAGAAAAAGTCTTTGGGCCGTGTTGGCAAATTTTACATGGTCTGAGCTGAAAGATGGCTTACGGAGGATACCCCCTTATTTGACAACTCTAGATAGATATATTATAGAATAGACTTTGCTACACAGCAATATTTACTACTTTTACCTTTACAATTGTCTCTCGTTTATGTATAATTTTGACTTACCTTTTGCATTGGATTTAAAGTGCCATTTGTGTTTTTTTTTTTTTTTTTTTTTTTTTTTTCACTAAAGCTCGTCACTCTCTTTACTTTACTTTTTTGTGCTAGTCATATATCATTTTTAAATCGTCTCCCTACCTTTCAATTAAACTGCGTCATACAGACGGGATGGCTTCAAGACGCGAGATTCACTAAGGCAAGGGAAAGGCCAGAGGCGAGAGGCAGCCCACCTCAGATTGGGCGGCTACTAGACTAACTGCTACACGCAATATGTGATGCGTCAGCGAGACCGCGCGGCTGGGGAGTTTCTTTTCTTTTCTTTTTTCTTTCTTTTTTTTTTTCTTTTTGATAGAACATGTCAAGGGAGGAAGATGTCACTGTAGAGATGGCAGATGTGAATAGGAACAGGAAACGGGCTGTTAGTTGGTTGGATCCAATCGGAGCTACTATTTGGTTGGTGATTGATGCTTCCCGCTCTCCTTTTATGAAACCTGGGTAGCTCAGCTGATGTTAGTTGGGCGCTACCACTAAACCAATGTCCATTCTTCTTTTCTTTTCTTTTCATTTCTTTGCTTTTTCTTACCAAAAATCCTGCTATTTTCGGATTAATATTTTTTAAAAGAAAATAAAAAATAAAGGAAGCTTTCTTCCGGGATCCGGGGAAGCACGGCCAGCAGCCACTCAAGCATCGGTGGCAAAGTTGAATGGGGAGCTATTGGTTAAAACGGGCTCTAGTCTCCAGGATGCAACTGCACGATGGGCGATGTCTGATGCAAGATAGATTGGGGGTGTGTGTGATTGATTGTGTGGGGCGCATGTTCTTTGTGTGTGCGAGAGAGAGAGAAAAAGGGAAAAGAAACGAGATGCAATGCAACGCCATGCAAAATTGCATCAACGCAAGATGTTGCCGTTTTTGTCTCGAAACGTCTTTGATGCTGTACTGTACCTGTAAGTGTATGTCGAAACCATGTACATTTGAACCATCCATGCATGTATGAGATTGCAATGGCCATCTAGCGTAATAAATGCATGATGACACAGAGTAACTAAATATACTCTCTTATGGATATGCACCATGTATTGGAAAAGCATGAAACATGCGGTTATCTATTATGCTCTCTGCCCTGTGTGTTTTATTAACAATGGAAACAAGGTGGCTGGAAGCGAGAAAAGCAGTTGTTTTGAGAAAGTTTTGGATTTTGCCGACGCCTACACATGTACCAATGCATGCAAAAAGCGTTCAAGGTTCAGTTCAGTTATATGAAGTTAGTCTTTCGTATCGCAATGCTGCATCATTCACTGTTGAGCGCAGAAATCAGGCCGTGAATGCAGTAGAACTAGAAATGTAATATCCATTTATAATGCAAACGAAATAACAGAGAGAAATGATGGGAAAAAAAGAAAGTCAATAATTTAGTGCTGGACAAGGCCACTTTGAGTTTGACTCCAATTCACCGAGGCCAGGGCAGCGGTTAACAAGGGACAGGCCACCAGAGACATGACAGCTCAGATTTTCGTCAAAACGCCTCTCTCGTCCTTTACCCATTTTTTTTCTCTTCTGTTTTGTATGTCCCCATCCCCCCCCAACAGGTTTCGGTTTCACATTTGCGTAGACGGGACTCGGGATTCGACTCGCTGCATAGCCGCTGTTTTTCCTTTTCCTTTTCACTTGTCACTTTAGACCCCCGGCAATCCTTGTCGCGCATTTGGGGAGAGACTCTAGATCGGACGTATCAGATCCCCTCGCTTGTGCGCCAACGGCTGCAAAGTTCACGGACGGCTTCTGATTCCCTTTCCGCTTAACGAGCTACTATTATAGTGTTACTTGCTACGACGGCTAGTGTCTATGTTAGGCGCAGCGGCTCCAGTGGCCGCATCAGCACCACCATCGGCGTCAACAGCATCTCGTGTAGGTATAGGCAGGCAGTGTGTGCTGTTGGCTACTTACACGCCCCTGGCTGAGCCTCTTCCTTTACATCTGTACGAACAACATCTTATCGGTATTACTCCGTACATCAGGCCGAGATGCTGTGACTCAGGATCCCGCCGTGTGCCGTGTCGCACAGACGACGGATCATCATCTCACTTACTGCTTGCGCATCGACAACGTTGCCAAGGCCAACTACAACCTCGTCCTGGAATAGCTAGCCTGCGGGATTCCTTGATGCCTTGCCTCCATCCAACAGCTCGTTATTAGACGACGGTAAGCTCGGGATAAACATCGCTAGCACGCACTGGTTGTCAGCTTAACTGGACTGCTACATACAGTCCTTGCTTGTCCCAATATGCACTTCGGTAAGGGCAGCCGACTCACGTTCGTCGCTGGAGCGGCATCTCCCTGCGCACTCTCTCTAGCTCGTCCAGGTCAATGTCCACAAAGCCAACCTCCTCCACGGCCCCGTCTTCCGCATTGCCTTCCGCATCCACCACGCCCTTGAGGCAGAGCAACACTTTGCCCCATGGGTCAACAACCATGCTGCGGCCGTAGCTGGCTCGCTTCTCGTTGTGGCGACCGACCTGGGCTGCTGCGACCACGTAGCTCTGCGTCTCGATGGCGCGAGCCCGGAGCAGCGTCTCCCAGTGTGCCTCTCCCGTACGCAGCGTAAAAGCGCTGGGATACGTGATAATTTGCGCCGGACGGGCAGCCCAGGGACTGCTGCGACCGGGCTGGGCGAGGGCGAGGGCTGTTTCGGGGAAACGCAGGTCAAAGCAGATTAGACTGCCTATCCTGCCGACGGGAGAGTCAACCGGAGCAGTGAACTTTGTGCCCGGCTGGACGGTGGCGCTCTCCCGGAGGGCCCCATAGTCAAATACGTGCAGCTTGTCGTACGTGGCCGAATCCTGGACAACGCCGTCCGAGTTGATATACAACGCCCGGTTCAGGATCTTGCGCGTTGGCTGGTCGGCCTCCTGACCCAACACGGTGTCGTGAATGCCGACATGGACGGCAATGGAGTGGGCCTTGGCGGCAGCTCGGAGGCCTTGAACAAACGGAGAAGACGCTTGCGGCACGGCTAGATCTAGTGAAGCCTGAGCGTTGACAGCGATATAGTCTGATGCTTCTGGGAGAAAGAGAACCTGTACGGCATTTGATCGTCAGCTTGGCTCAGGCCAGGTAGAAGCGAATCGTAGACATCAGCTTGGTTATCCGAAGTTCATGAGCTAGGGCTAGCAATTAGAGGGAATGGGGATGACGCAGGGCAGGATGAGGCCAGCGGCAACTTCTCCGGCGCTTCTCTCGTCCCAATCATGAGCCCAGCATTCCTCACCCCCCCAGAGATATGCTTGGTATACACTGGGCAAGGTAAGACTACCAAGCAATCTCCCCTTGCAGAGTATCTCGCGATCGAAGACAGAGTCTCACTAGAGTCTCAGCATATGAGACGAGATTGTTGTAAAACAAAGGGACATATGCAGTAGTACTACTAGTAGTAATATTTATGTAAGAGTGGTATTGCGGAGACAGGAGTAAACATGGGATATACTTGAGAGAGTTTATATATGAGAGAGTTTCTGGAGGAAGCGAGAGAGAGAGGCCATACTTGAGCTCCGCCAAGGGCCGCCTTGGCAACCAATCTCACACACTGGTTCAGATTTGCGGTGATTGACCCAGTGGAGCAAATCTGGCCAACAGCCTAGACGAGCGTGAATGAAACCATAGATGAGTTAGATGTGGCTCTCATTTAATGTCTTTGCCGTAAGAGAAAGATGCAGAGTGTTTAAGACGTACTGCGATAGCCATCGCTTGTAGTGCCTATATCCGATTGACTGACACAGCTAGTTTGGTTGATGGATGGGTTAGGGATATACGATACTAAGTGGCACTCGTAATGATAAGTAAGGGATGACTGATTGACTGAAAATGCGAATAGTTGTAATGGTAGACTCTGCTCAATGCAATTTCATAGAGACGAGATGAAGCTATGTGTGGATATTCTTAATTGGCGCAATCTCGCCGTGTCATTGCATAATCGAGGCATAAGTGTAGTGTGCAAATATCGTGCATGTGCTTTGGTAATGCTTTATTGGCATCTGGGCACGTGAGACACTTCTGGTCCTGATGCATTTACCAGCTTCAGTTTTATCAACCAATGCTAATCAAGTAAAATACAACAATTATCATTTCCAGGTCCTCGTTCGATCGCTCTATCGTTACACTGTTATCTTGCATAATGGGGCAGCACTTAGCTTACGACACGATAGGATACGATACCCCGAATCCGTAGCCCCTCATTGCAGCGTAAAAAATCCAAGCCACAGTTCATACGTGAGGCAGATGGCTAAAAGTTTAGTCCAAGCCTCATCTTTATTCATCTCTCCGCATCCATCAGCTTTTCTTTTTCCGTATGACCCAATTGCGGAGAAACAATTCATCGGACGGTGATTCTTCCATCATGATGGAGCTGTGAAGATACTTTTCTGTTCCGCTTGTCTTGTTCAGTCGTTGCCATTGTTTATTGCTACAATTATCTGTAGCTCTTTTTATAGGCGATATTGCGCTCTACTCCATCTCAACAAGCAACATACTCAAGACAACTTCAATCATTGCTTGTCCACCATGTTCTCGCTGCTACTTCATTCCATCATTTTCCTCGTAACTGTCGTTTCAGCTACACCCTCGCAGTACTGCCTCTTCGGCCTCCCCCGCAATGAAGTCGACTTCTGCATGGCCGTCTCGCTTTACCACAACCACTCGACAGAAGCTCACGATGTCCACCTCTCACTTGCCATGAGGCGATCTGCCTCTTCCAACGACTCCCACGCCCTGGGATGGACCGCCATTGGCGCAGGATCCCAAATGGCCGGATCTCTAATGTTTATCCTCTATGGCGATCCCGAATCGTCCGATGGTGCTGCTGCCCACCCGACGCTCAGCGTGCGGACCGTCACAAAGGGCCACGCACTGCCGCAGCTCATCGCCCAGGATGAAGCCCCCAAGGACCTGGACGTGCGCATCTCCGAGACGAAATGGACCAAGACGGCAGACGGTGATAGCGAGAATTACGTGGCTTCGGCGTCTGTCGTCTGCTACGCCTGCTCCAAGTGGCCGGGCACGGAAATCTCACCCGAGACGGCCTCGCAGCCGTGGATCTGGGCATGGAACAAGCAGCAGCGCATGAAGGGCTTCTCAACCGACCAGCAGCTGGAGATGCACACGCTCATTGACGGCTACGGCCACTTCTACGTCGACATGGAGGCGGCGACTTCGCACAAGGCCAGCGGCCCTCCGGCCATTGTCGTCGCCGGCGAGAACTCCAACATTGGCACGTCTGACCGGCCCATGGAAGAGACCAAGCTGAATCTGTGGCAGAAGCTCATGTCGCGGCCTCTCGCCCATCTTCACGGCTTCTTCATGATGGCTGCCTTCTTGGTCTTGTTCCCCGCCGGTGCCGTGGCCATCCGCTCCGGATCGGACAAGTCGTTCCGCTTCCACTGGGTCATTCAAGTAGCTGGCCTCGTCTCAGCCTTTAGCGGCGCAGTCCTCGCCATCATCATGAGCGACAGAGTCTTTGGCTCGCCTCACCAAATCGCGGGCGTGGCCATCTTCTCGCTGCTATTCGTCCAAGCCCTGCTCGGCTGGCGGCACCACATGGACTTTATACGCATCTTCCGCCGCACGTGGATTTCCCACACGCACGTCTATCTCGGCTTTGCGATTCTCTTGGCTGGCTGGGCAAACGTAATAAGCGGTCTCCTGCTGTACGGCTTTAGCAAATTCGGCACCGTCATGATTGGAGTCTTGATTCTGCTTGAGCTGTTGGGCGTGGGTGGATGGTCCTTTCTGGCAAGACGCCGCTCCCAGGCTAGAGATTCGGGCTACAAAGAGACACCAGAGTCTTCGGCGGCGTACTTTGCCTTGGATGATATCCCGGAGAGTGACGAGGAGGACGATGTGCCGGAAGACAGAGGGCTTATGCACAAGGGAGATGAACGAAATTGACCGACTTAATTGCTTTTTAGAGATTTGATAACATAGCGTGTGGTTCACGCAAGATATTTGTATTTTGCTTCCCCTTGGCACTGAATGAAGAAGCTTGGATAATAAGACGTCATGATATTCCAATAATTAATGTAATGATAGATGAATAATTTCCTGTTGGCAAGAGAAGACTCAAAGCAGTAATTCATTATACATGTTGAGAGGGTCCGGTATATGGCCTAACGGAAATCCACTCGATTCATAAACCGCAAGCTGGCTGTCCTTTTGGAAACACAATTCATCTTCACTATTCATCTTCACGATTCATCAACGTTTCAAAAGCCAAAGCCCGTCTATTCGGAAGCATTCTTGTCATACTTCGCTAAATATCTCACCAACTCTGCTTCCCGTCTCAGTCCGAAATAACCTGCGAGCTGTCAAATACCGCATCCCGAAAACCATAATAACATGCCTGTAAATAAGGGGCATATTTCATCCCATCCTAGCAGCCCATCCATTCATTATATACGTTAAAAAATGGGAAAAAGAGGGAGTAAAAAAAGGAAATAGAAAGAAGACGCATTTCTCCCAACAAAACAAACCAGACTTCTTCTTTCAGAAAGCCCACCGTCTATTTTTCTTCGTCGATCATCGCTGTTAGCTAACTGGGTATTTCAACTATCACTGAGCCCGCCCATTTGTTTCTGGATTCCCACCCCCTCAAGTTTCTCTCCCCTGGTCCCCGCCGCTGTCATCATTATTGTATTATTTAGGATTCGAATTGTCCAAATGTATATAAGCGTGTTGCAACGCCTTGGCTTCTCGGCCATCTCTTTCTAGCACAGCGATCCAGTCACGCAGCTGGATATTCTTCCCCTTTTCCTTGTCCTCTCGCCATGTTCCCAGTCTGTTTCGACCTTCCGTAGTCAGCGCCATATTGCCGGAAGCCGATACACTGGGCACGCCGTTCGGGCCTTTGCCTGGTCCTGGAGCGGCTCTTGTCGGGGTACTAGTTCCACTTCCACCTCGGCCAACGTTCATCCAGTCGTAGGACTTTGCCTTTTTCTTGCCAAAGAGGCCACTCTTGCCTCCTAACCCTGCGAACATGCTACTGGTGATGTTCTGGTTTGCATGGCTACTCGCTTCTTGAGCTTTCATTTGCTGAGTCTTCTTCAACTCCTTCTTCGTCATCGTCTTTTCCGTCTCCGGAGCCACTGATCCGGGCGTGCCAGGTGCTACGCTTCCCGATCGTGAAGCTGAAGCGCCCGCGTCGGTGACACCGTCTTTGCGCATCTGGCGTCTACGCAGACGAGCCTCTTCCCACTCGCGCTCTTGTCTGGCCAAATCTCGCATTGTTAGCGTTGCATAAGAGGCAATCTTGGGCAACTTTGCGGGCGGCTGCTTGACGGCCGTATCACTTGTGTCGGCAGGACCTGCAAATTGTGAGTGGATGATGTTCACGAGCAAGGCATGGAAGCATTAGTGAGCTTACGCTTCAAAGGACTGGTATCACTGCCAGTCTCGGCGTCTTTTCCAGTCCCGTTCGCATCAGTCGCGTTTTCCATAGGTTCTAACGGCTCCGCGTTCATTGGAGCAGCTGCAGCTGCCCACTCTGGCGGTACTTCTCCATGCGACGTCTTTTGCCGTGTTCTTGAGATGATGTTTGCGTCTTCGATCAACTCACGTAGTCTCTGTTTCGTTGCTATCGACATCAGAGCAAGTTGGTCCACTAGATAAGCGTCCTGCGGAATGAAGGAGCCGCTAGTTTCCACTAAAGTGCCATCCGGCCCCGGCTGTGTCTTGACGGTAACTTTGGGTGCCGCAAAGTTCTCCGGCAGCTTCATCTTTCCCATTGAATGAGTGTTGTTTTTAAGCTCAAGGTTAAGACCGAGATGATGTTCGCGGGCAACCTTTTCCGCTCGACGATGCAGCAGAGCCACGAGAAGAAAAGGATCATTGATTTCTTGGGTTCTCTGTACAGCAAGTCGCATAGATGAATCCTGCCATGCCTGCTCAGCGGCCTGAGCGCTGTACTGCTGTTGTGACAGATCCGTAGGCTGAGCAGGTTGGTTAGCAGGGCCAGCGCCGTAGAACGTTGACTTTGAGCCCGGTGGATAGTGGGCAAATCCCGTCCTGGCCTCTGATATTGTCTCGAGTGCATTCGAGTATAGCTCTGCCATATATTGCTCCTCTGCCCGGAGATCGATGCCTGTACCAGCCAATGAATCGGTCACGTCATACTCGTAGTCTTTCGTCGGCCTTTCTGCTGGCTTCTGAGGAGGGCCCATTACGCCAGGAGCCTGCATCTGTTGAGGGGCCACTTGCTGCATGGGCTGCATTGTTGCGTTCGTATATTGGGGCATTGTGATTGGAGTCGGTAGTGGAACTGGAGTTTGCACTGGTCCTGGCATTGGCACCTGCATTGGCGATTGTTGTTGCATCGGGCTTTGCATCGGGCTTTGCATCGGAGCTTGCATCGGTGTTTGCATCTGCACTGGTGTTTGCATCTGCACCGGAGTTTGCATCTGGGCTGGCTGGGGTGTATGCATAGTGGGCGTTGATACAGTTGGTGACGCAGCTGGAAGGCTCAAGCCTTGTGGAGGATGGCCATTGGTGTAAGGCATAGGATACCCACCTGTTGCAGTCGGTGTTTGCGCATGGGCTTGAGGATATGTCGGTGATCCAGCTGGAGGCGGGGGAGTAGCCGCAGGCACCGGGCTCATGGTGTATGGCGAAGCAGCATACGGCGATCCAGGCTGTGACATTGGGCCATCTGTTCGAATTCGTTTGTTAGGAGGAAGCGCAAAGCCCGACTGTGATGACGTCGCGGGTGATGGGCTTGGCTGAGGAGGCGAAAATGCCCGCTGTGGAACCTGCGACGGCGGAGGTTGCTGTTGCGGTTGTGGTTGCGCCATGGTGTCTGCTATTCCGGCGATGGAATCAAACGAATGTCCCAGTAGCAGCAAATTCGGCGAATCTGTTTCGCGAGGCAAACGAAAGCCGGGGTGGGCGATGGCGGCTGCGGCAATCGAGGCGCTCAACAGGCAGCGAAGCCTGTCACGGTCACCGTACCTCGTCCCATCCGACGCGCAAAATCGGCACCAGTCTCCCGAACGGAATACGTATTTGCTTCACTGCAGAAAGGACGGGCTCCTCGGGATACGATTTCGGAGGGTTCGGAGATGGAAATGCGCTTCGTGCGGTCGTCGTTAAAGAGCCGGAGATCTGGAGGCGATCTGTATGAAGTTGAAGCTTCGCAGCAGAGGTTGGGGGTCGCGTAAATTTAAAGTCACGTGCACCGGAGCTTCGCAGCCAACCACGCGTCGCTACCCGGGCTTTAGCCGCTGCTATTGTCTCTACTCGCTGCAGGCCAATTGATGCCGCCGTGAATAGCTTCAAACTTCACGTTGCCGCCGAGACTCTCCTCGAGGATACCCATCCGGCTATAGTTGCGTCCTTTGCGCAGGGGGTCGCGGCCATTGGTGCTGAACTGAAGCTCACTCTCTAAACTTAGGATAACCAAAGATTGAAGCTTGCTCTCTCCGTGCTGATGTGAATTATTGTCCATCTTTTTCCCCCTTCTAGGCAGATATATTTGACCCAAACGCGACCATGGCATCCAAGCGAAAGGCGTCTGCGATGAATGCAGCCGCCCAAGACGAGCCAGTAGACCCCTCTGACGAGCTCATGTTTCTCTGTCTTGGAGGCGGCAATGAAGTCGGACGGTCGTGCCATATCATCCAGTACAAGGGCAAAACGGTCATGGTGAGGAAATTCCGAGATGCCCTCGAAGCTGCCATGTGCCCCCGGCTAATTGTTTATCTGCCATGTCTAGCTTGATGCCGGCCAGCACCCTGCATACGATGGCCTCGCAGCGCTTCCATTCTATGATGACTTCGATCTCAGCACCGTAGATGTGCTCCTTATCAGCCAGTAAGCGATATATCCCATGCACAATCCCCCCTATTTTCCTGCATCTGTCGAAGACAAAAAAAAAGAAAAGAAAGAAGCAAGAAAAATATACCAGGCTATAGGCGAAGGACGAGTTGGTACTCTTGCGAAGGAAAAGGGCCGCTGCGTGTGCCCTGATGCAGTGTCTCTCTTCAATTGTCTATATGTCTCTCAAGTCTCTCTTATCCACTTGTATGCCAGTTATGAATACAATAATGTTCTTCGCCCGTCCACACTCTTGCCCGAGATCATCTCTATTGCCTTGTGATATACCGAATCCAATACGACCTGCTGCTGCCTCACATCGAAGAAGCCTCCACGACGTCTCGAAATCTTTCGCTAACCCGTGGCGATTAGTTTCCACATTGATCATGCGGCTTCGCTGCCATATGTCCTAGCCAAGACCAACTTTCGCGGCCGTGTCTTCATGACGCATCCTACCAAGGCCATCTACAAATGGCTCATTCAAGACAGCGTCCGTGTAGGAAATACGGCATCAAACTCGGCGACTCAGCTCTACACGGAACAAGACCACCTTAACACGTTTCCCCAAATCGAAGCGATTGACTATCACACCACCCACACTATTTCTTCCATCCGAATCACTCCTTATCCGGCAGGCCACGTACTAGGAGCAGCCATGTTCCTTATCGAGATTGCCGGCCTCAACATCTTCTTCACCGGCGACTATTCACGTGAGCAGGATCGACATCTCGTCTCGGCAGAGGTGCCCAAGGGGCTCAAGATTGACGTTCTCATCACCGAGTCAACATATGGCATAGCGTCGCATGTACCACGTGTTGAGCGAGAGCAGGCTCTCATGAAGTCCATCACCGGCATCCTCAACAGAGGCGGCCGCGCGCTGCTGCCAGTGTTCGCCCTGGGACGAGCTCAGGAACTTTTGCTCATCCTGGACGAGTATTGGGGCAAACATCCCGAGTTCCAAAAATTCCCCATCTACTATGCCAGTAACCTTGCCAGAAAATGTATGGTTATCTACCAGACATACGTCGGTGCCATGAACGACAATATCAAACGATTATTCCGAGAGCGCATGGCCGAGGCCGAGGCCAACGGCGACGGAGCCGGCAAGAATGGTCCTTGGGACTTCAAGTATATCCGCTCTCTCAAAAACCTGGACCGCTTCGATGATGTTGGCGGCTGCGTCATGCTCGCCAGTCCGGGTATGCTGCAGAACGGAGTGAGCAGAGAGCTCTTTGAGCGCTGGGCCCCCAGCGAGAAGAACGGCGTCATCATCACCGGTTACAGTGTCGAGGGCACCATGGCCCGGCAGATTATGCAAGAGCCGGATCAGATCCAGGCCGTCATGTCTCGAAGCATAGCTGGCGCGCGCCGAGGGCCAGGAGCAGATTCAGAGAAAGTCCTTATTCCCCGGCGCTGCAGTGTCCAGGAGTACTCTTTCGCTGCTCATGTTGATGGTGTAGAGAACAGAGAGTTCATCGAGGAAGTTGCCGCACCTGTCGTTGTACGTTACTCCGTTTCCTATTTAGCGTTCTGAAGTGAGTGATTTGTAACTAACACGAGAAATAGATTCTTGTTCATGGCGAGCAGCACAACATGATGCGCCTCAAGTCCAAGCTTCTCTCCCTCAACGCCAGCAAAACTACAAAGGTCAAAGTCTACTCTCCCCGCAACTGCGAGGAGCTACGCATCCCTTTCAAAGCCGACAAGACTGCAAAAGTCGTCGGTAAACTGGCTTCCATCTCACCTCCACAGGACATTGACGCATCTGCGCCTCTCGTAACCGGCGTGCTTGTTCAAAACGACTTCAAGCTCTCTCTCATGGCCCCTGAGGACCTGCGTGAATACGCTGGCCTCAACACCACGACCATCACCTGTAAGCAACGTCTCACACTGAGTGCTGCGGGCGTAGATCTTGTCCGCTGGGCGCTGGAGGGGACTTTTGGTGCCGTCGAAAAGCTCCCCGAGATGCGTCGCATCAAGAACTCCAAGCAAGACGAAGTCATGGACAGCGAAGACGAGAAGATGGCCGAAGTTGCAGACGAGGAGGTAGCCAACCTAGTAGCAGCCTACCTCGTGATGGGCTGCGTCTCTGTCCGTTATCGCACCAACGGCGAGGTCGAGCTGGAATGGGAAGGCAACATGCTCAACGATGGCATCGCCGACTCCGTCATGGCCGTCTTATTCTCCGTCGAGAGCTCTCCTGCCGCAGTCAAGCGCTCCTCCGCCAACAGCAAACACTCGCACTCTCACGGCGAAACCGATGACGGGATTTACGCCGCCCAGCCCGACAGCAAAAACCCGCACGCCCACATCTCCCCTGAAGACCGACTCGAACGACTCATGTGGTTCCTGGAAGCTCAGTTCGGTGCCGATAACGTCGCCCCCGTGGAGGATCCCAAACTCCCGCCACTACCGGAAGCTTCTCCAAAGGAAGAAGACCAGAAAAGGGAGGGGGACGATGACGAAGCCGTGAAATCTGAAAAACAAGAAGAAGAACAAAAGCATACCGACGACGGCGCCGACACGAAAGCAGAAGACATGGACATTGACGATAAGAAATCATTTCAGAATGAAGATGAAGCCAAACAGCAGCTCCAAGAGCGACAGCTCAAAGAAATCGCCCGCCTACACAAACTCGGCATCCCCGTCCCCGGCATATCCATCAAGGTAGACAAGATGACCGCGACGATATGGCTGGAGGACCTAGAGGTAGAATGCAACAACAAGGTGTTTGCAGACAGAGTCCGCGCGGTGGTGGAGCGAGCAGTGGAAGTAACCGCTCCGCTGTGGGGATGAATAGGGGAAAAGAGAGAAGAAATCTTGGGATGAAGGACATATAATCACTACGGGAGGGGGGAAAGGGGAAATATCGGGATATGGAGCTTTTGAACATTTATTGGCCTGAAGCGGGAGTAAGTCACAGGGAGACGAACACGATTCTTAGATGGATAACAGACACCAGCGTTGAAGAGACAAAAAAGAAATCCCAAAATGTAATTTACAAATTCAAAACTCCCTTTTTTCTTAGACCATGTAGATCTTTCACGTTCTTATCCAGTTGTGATAGCAGATTAGCAAAATATGCCATTGTGTTTCCTTTTACATTCTACTGTTCTACTTTTACATAGAGTGCATGTATGGTCCGGCGTATAAAGAAAGAGATGCAAGATATAATCATACAAAGGGTAGTGGGCCATTATCAGCTCACTACTCAGGTCTACTAATAGTTGGAAAAGGAAACAGAAAAACAAAAGAGAAGATAAAAAGGAAAAAGTAACATTAATACCACAGATAAAGACACAGCTTCCTTAGACCTCTTACTCCAGGTAATTCTTCAGCTCCTCCGACTCTTCTATCAGCGTGTTGAAAGCAAAGGGCGCAAACGGCCAACCCGCAAACTCTGCAAATTTGGAGAAGGATTCAACCCACGCCAGCCGGAGAGAGTGCAACATGGCACTGGTACCCTCCATACAAACCAAAATGGCAATTGCTAGCAGAGCTGTCAGTACTGTGATCAGAAAAAGAAGATAGTATGTGCATATCACTTACTAAGGAAGAACCACAAGTAGAAGCCGATGACGATCATGATAACGCCAAGCAAACCTGGCCTTGTCAGGCAGGGGCCGATCGTCATATCCCAAAGCACAACGCTAAGCTGCTGATGCGCAAGTGACAAGGCCCAAAGACGCAAGTAAGACGCGGTGTGAGAAACACAATTCAGACAGAATTCTGGAAGAAAGTGATACGTTAGCATTATTCAGGGAAGAGAACAGGCCAAAGCAGATCCTTCTAGGTTGAGTGGGAGTCTGTTACTTACCAATAGTGTGGATGATTTGGTGAATCATGACTTCGCTGAACTCGAATTCCTCATGCTCCTCATCAATGTTCTGAGAAATCATAGCAACTCCCTCGTCCTCGTCAAAACTATTGCCGTGTCCGCCGACCAGTGCCTCAGTCTCATCATCGCCATCCAGGGCGCTAACCCGGGAAGTCTCGCCGATGCCGCGGTAGCCTCGAGCACGGGCATGGTTGTTCTCCCAGCGCAGATAGAAGGGCTTGAGGAAGAGCAGGATGGGTACTTGGGCAAAAGCTAGGAGCAGAAGGATAGTCTGAACATACTCCTGCCCAGCATACAGACGCTCATCCAGCTTTCCTGGCTGCAAGAACATGTAGATCAGCATGTTCAGAAGACCAGGGGGGTTCCTTCCCACGGCTTGCCAGTCAACAGACCACTTGTAGATGATACACACCACGAGATAGCCAAAGATGGACTGGAAAAAGATCATGCCGGGGATGAAGTTGCCCCAAATGTCAATGGGCTTCTTGAAGTGCCGGGCGTTGATGTAGGAGAAGCAGAGCGAGTAGGTCATGTGTGCCCAACCGAGGATGATACTCATCTTCATCTTGTAACTGTTGGTGAAGAGGAGGTTGTTCTCGGTGCCGTGCCAAGCCCAGTCGAGACCAAAGGGATAGCGGTCACCATTGCTGTTCAGGACTGCAGTAACTGTATCACCTTGCTTCCAGTTTTCGGGACGCTCGTACTCCCACGCGCTATCCCAGAGAGTCATGGACTTGGAGAAGATATCGTTGTACATGAGTCCAGTGAAGACTGAGAAGACAGCCATGACCAAAGCAATATAGCGGCCGTAGAAGATCATGGCAAACAGTTCAAAGGAGACTTTCTTGAGCGACTTCTCCCAATAGATCATGGCCAAAGCGGCAGCAAGCATAATGACGGCATGTCCGAGATCACCAAACATGACAGCGAACAAGAATGGGAAGGTGACGATGACCGGCAGAGCAGGATTGACTTCCTGGTAGGTAGCTGTGCCGTACGCGTTGACAATGGTTTGGAAACCTTCTGTGAACTTGTTGGTCTTTAGGTAGGTTGGAGGCTTCTTGTTCGTTCGGATCTCGTTGACAATGGAAGGGACAGATAAGCCAGCTCGGTTGGTGACATCTTGAAGCGTAGACCGGATGAGAGGCATATCGTTGGTGGGGCACCATGCCTCGGCGATGAGGGTTCGGCGAGCCGAGTCGTAGGAGAAAAGGTTGAGCGTGCTGTATACAGCCTTTTCCTTGGCGATGAGAACCGTCCAAGGAGCTAGCGACTGGGAGATTTGGTTGAGCTCCGCCTCCAGTGTAGCTTGGGTGTTTCGGAGGACATTCTGCACGTCCTCGAGGCGGTTGTTCACCTCGTGAATCTGGTCGCGGCGGAGTTCGCTGTTCTCGTCGACGTTGTAAACATCAGCGCCCATGGACTCGGAGATCTTGCGGATCTTGTTGAGAATCTCCTTGCCGTGGGCAAAGATGACGAAGACGTTCTTCTGGATGGCTTCGTTGTTGGTCGGGTCAATCAGCGGCTCCGGGATCTCCGACTGGTTCATGTACAAGTTTCCTCGAAGGGTTCGCCAGAGGATACGCTCGAAAGCGGCGACACGGTCCCTATTGATGACACCAGCGACGAATCCGATGTTCATGCCGGAGAATGAGCGCTCCACATCAGGCGCCGTATTGTGCTGCTCCATGTCGGATAAAAGAGGCGCATCGTCGTTGTCGGTCGACGCGCGGATCTCATCGACATTGCCGTGAGCGCGATCGAAAAAGCTTCCAGCCTCACGCAAAACCCAGCGCCACTCAGTAAGATCACCCTCGCGCTTTTTCAATGTCTCATAACTGTCGTTGAGGGCGGAGATGCGCTGCTCAAGCTTCTGAGATCGCTCAGCAAGCTCATCGATTTCCGACGTCGAAGGGGACGCAAGCTTCTCGGCATCAAGATCCAGCTTTCGCAGAGTAATTCCAGCCTTTTCCATCTGGGCATAAAAGTAGCCTAAGAGAGTTGATTCGTTAGTCGGACACGCGGTCGGGTGAGTGGTGAGAATCATCTCGTCGGTGACGTACGCAGTTGTCGCTCCACATTATCGAGACGGCGAATCTCCTGAGTAAAGGTTCGCTGGAAAGCGCTGACATCCTCATTGAGCTAATTCCACCAGAAAACAAACAGTTAGCATCTCGATACTAGGCCGGCGGCATCGCGACCGGGGCGAGAGAAGGGGGCGAGAGATATACATCGCGGAACTGGCACAGTCCAAGCTCTCCGAGCGCAGTAACAACCTCCCGACCGATTTCGTTTGAGACGTAGAGCTGCACCATGCTCATGTCCGCCGAGCGGAACGGCGTGTCCTTTCGCGGAGCCATGGCGACGCTGGCGACTTCAAAAGCGCCCAAAAACTCACTCGGCTCGAAGGATTGGGGTTGATGTCGGACTGGGATAAAGAGAGACGGGCGAAGACAGAGCTTCTTTTGGAGATGGCAAGTAGAGCACAGCAGGCGCTTAGCGGTTGGAGCCAGCCATAGTCCAGGGCGGCGCCGCGAATTGTTCCGTGGCTCAAGGTACCTGCGTCCGTCACGTGCACAGCCTCAAAGGCATCTATCTTCCGAGTTTTTGAGGAGGCTTCAGCTGCACGCACCAAATACGGAGCTCCCGTCGGAGCCAAAACTAGGGCCGTATCAAGGCTTCAAAACAGTGGGCGCAGCTTCCTTTTTGCATTCGCAATGAGTAGAAAGCTTTACTCGATGCTTTTCGTTTTATTGCTTAACATGTCAATTTACTGTGACTTTGGTTAAAGGTTTAATGCCCCATCTCATCTGAAGCTGTTATACATAGTGCTGGATGGTTGATGATGGACGCCTGGCACTTGGCAGCATTCAATTTCCTAATTCGGTCACATATGACTGCATCAGACGCCGTCATCAAGCCGGGGCCACTCACCGACAGACTTTCTACAACAGGAGAAGAGACAGGCATTATTCATTCATTTATTTATTCATATCAGACCGCAAGAGTCCTAAAACACCGATAGATGATAGTAATACATAGTGCATAATACGCAGTCTAAATAATGGATATCGCCTGGCATGATGCTTTGGTTCCTTGTTCCCCCTGGGCCAACCTGCGCCCTTTGTTATCCGATATTGAACGCCTTAACTTTTTTTTTTCGTCTTTTCCCTCGCTAAACTGAACGCTGAGCAAAAAAGCTTTTGGATATCCTTCCAGTCCCAAACACCGTCCGATAGATGATATGAACCACGCTCTTCGCGAAAGCCAACAACAAGAACGAAGAAGAAAAAAGATCCGATCACCCGTAGAAACGTAAACAGATAAGAAAAATTGAAACCGAAAAAAGAAAAAAATCCGTGAAATATTTAGAAAGAGCAATCACGTCATTAGAGACGTCGTCCAAACATAAAAGAGCCGTACATGCCTCCGACTTCGGCGACGGCAACGGGGACCTTTCTCATTCCCCAGCTCTCGGCGCCCATCTTCCACAGGCGGCCGCCATTATCCTGAGTCGTGCCATCAGGATTTCTGCGCACAAGCCAATAGCGAGCGCCGAACTCTTTGGCAGTCCAGCCTACTCGCTCAAGACTCTTATTGGCTTTGGCGGCCCGTTCATAGGACCGCTCGCCAATTTCAATCACATGGAGCGGAGCAGAAGCCGGGGCTAGCAGGTCGCTGGCACTCCCGATAATCGTTTCAATGTCTGAAATATCAATATATTTCAAATTGTGAGGCAGGGATGTCTTGTCTTGGAAAAACAGCCCGTGAACGTCAGTCATGCTCAATCCTCGGCCGAGAGCGAGCTCCTCCAGAGACTGCGAGAGTCTGATAAGCTCCGGCAGGTTTGACGAGTCCATTCGGCTACCGCGGAGGCTCAGCGAGCGCAGAGTGGCCGGCAGCTTCGGTAGAAGTTGGTCAACATCAGACTTGCCCAACAAAAGGTGGTTGCTTGGGTCAGTGGCGAGACTGAGGAACACCAATGACTGGGCTGCGGGATGGAATGCGATAAATTGAAGAACGGCCTCCGCAGACAGTTCTTTGCATTTGGCGAGGTTCAGATGAGTTAGTCTCGCAGATGTAGGGATGGAGAGAAGGGCCTGGTCGGTAATGCGCGTGGCGGCAACATCCAAATGAGTCAATCCAGGCAACCGAGGCAGAATCTTCTCAAAGACAGCAGATGGCAGGCTGAGACACTTGTGGAAAGAAAGCCTGGTAACGGTAAGCGTTTCGGGCCACTCCTCTTCCAAGATGCTGGAAAAAGAGTTCTTGAAAGAGGCAGAAGAGCAACCGCAAAAGTCTAGCCCTTGAAGCTGAGGAGAGTGGAAGAGCAGCTGACGCAGGACATCGCCGCTGAGATCTTCATCCACGTACTCTTGAGCCAAGAATTCTCGGAGGTAAGGAGTCAGCTTGAGACACTGAGCGAGGGTCTCTGATGTCAGATTGCGAGCCTGGGCTCTCTCACTGGCAGTGCTGAAGAACATGGAGGGGTTGAAGTGACTAAAATCCAGGCGGCGGACGATTGTGGCCAGGGATGGATATTCCGTAATAGTGGCGAGAAACTTGCGGAAGATTCGTGAGTGGGGAATGGTGATGTGTCTATAGAGAGTGGTGAGAGTAGCAGCGTGAAGAGATCGAGAGGTGAGTAAGAGCGACATCAGGTCGGCATTTCGAGTAGTCAATCCATTAGGCGGGAGCTCAATGAATAGGAGATCGATGATTGCGCCTGTAGTAGAGAAAATGATGGTTAGCATCAGGCTCAATAATTTTTTTTTAGAAGAAAAATAATTAAAATAATTAAACAATGACAAATGTTGCCAGTTTTTAAACAAAGACCCGTTCCAATAGATTACTTACTCAATACTTCGCTCGGTAGTCTCTCCAGAGGTGATGCAGTGGTCGGATAGGTTTCGTGAGGCTTCTCGACAATAGCTGGGGTCGGAGTCTCCCATGTCATGTGCAGCCTGTGCAGATCCTCGCAGCTTCGACTAGCGAGCTTTCCCTTGAGAGGAATCTCCCGCCATCCTTTGAACCCGTCGGCAGGATACCAGAATCCATGCAGTCTGCTGTTTGGCTGCGTCAAAGGTGGCTGGAAAGCGGGCTGAGGGAACTCGGCCACTGGCGATTCGTCGACAATCACCTCCTCTGGCGCCTCGGTGTACGACGAGATCTTGGATCGGGTGAAGGTCTGGGCAAAGCCATCGTCGTTCTCTCGCACCGACGAGAAGGAGGATCGCGAAGCTGTTTCGGAGGGCGGGGAAATTGCGCGAGCCATACTCGAGCCCTTGAAGGGGTTGAAAGCAGCGGAATCGAGCACCGAAGGTCGTCGGCGCTCAAAACCAGGGAGGGTGGCCATGTATAAATACTACCGCGCCTAGTCGAGGAAAAAAAAAAGAATATGAATCAAACGAAATTTTAGTCTGGGTGTGGCGCCGAGACTAGTGGGATTCTGTATGTAATGACTCTGAATCTAGAGTAAGTGGAGAGGGAAGGGCTTTCTTTGGAGGGGCCTTTTCGATGCGAAGACGTAAAACGATGGGGATAGTTTGGGGGTTCGTGCGTCTTTTTGGTCCTTGGAGAGATGAGAAATGGCCCTCTCTCTTCTTGTTGGGGTATCCACGATCGCAGAAAGTCAGCACAGGTCGGGAGGATGGAAATCGCAGTGAGAGACGGAAGGGCTGAGGGTGTGTTGGAGGAGCGCAGCGAAGCGGTGATTACACCTCCAGCACAACAGATGATGTGGACGATATGAAATTTCGCGGTTCACGACGATGCAGAATATCAGAAACAAGACGCGGGAAAGCTAGATAAAAGGGTCTTTGACGAGAGCAAGAAAAAGCAAAAAGGGCCTCTTCCAGTGGCGGCTTTGGTGGTGGTTCTGGGGATTTTTATGTGTAAGTTGAACGTCGTCCGAGTCGGGCAGGGGGGGCGTGGATCTAAGGCGAACTTTCGCAGCGGCAGGTGCCAGCAGCACGACCGCTCAGCACGCTCGGAGCCTTTTTGGGTGCAAGCGTGTACCGCTACCTCAAAAGGGGTATGCGCAAGCTGCTGGGCCGTGCGCTGGTGGTCTCAGTTGGGCAAGGGCGGGGGCGTGCGCGGAGGAACGCGGCTGATGGCGGTACCGGTACCTGCGGTGCCTGGCTGGAGCCCAGCTGGAGCCCAGCTTGCGTGTGCCGGACCGCGAGCCAGCGACTGCTGCACTTCGTTGCTGTACAACAAAGTAATTCCCCCCGGATTTGCATTGCGGCGTGCCGGAGATGCGCACTTCTTGCGCCACTGCCAGGGCATCTCACAGGGAGCGTCTGCCGCCGGCCTCTAGGGCTCTTCAATAGGGCCCTCTTAGGGCTCTCCAAGGCGGGAACGTGTTGGCACCCGGCGCCCCCCATTAGCTCACAGCACGCCTGGATTGTGTAATGAAAACCGGTGACTGGATGCCTGTGCCCGTCAGGTGAGCAGCGCTGCTGCGAAGCGCAAGAGCCACTTGGAGAAGGGGGTCCAATTTAGCAAAAGGTTAATAGGTAATGGGAACTAGAGAGAGCAGCAGTCCAATTGCTCATTATTCATTCATTCGCTTGTTTAGCATGCCTGCATGTGTGCATGTGTGCATCTTCCCCGGCCTTGGACGTCTATCCCAATTGCAGCAATAAGTGCCCCGTCACCGCAGAGCACCGAGCAATCCGCCAAAGGGCGCCCCGAGCGGCATCAGCGCAGGCAATAACACGCCAGCGCTCTTCTAGAGGTAGTCGGTACTAAGACACACTTAGCTTCATCAGCACTCTATTCCTACGCCTTCTGCTCGCAGAATCACGCTCGTCCCACGTCATTGGCAAAAGACTCGCGGGCACGTCTAGAAGCCAAAGCCAGTCTCACAGGTCCGTGGTCTTATTAATAGCAGCCACCCATGGAAGCGCCTGCGCTCCGGCTCGGGAGGCGTCTGGTGGTGGATGTGAAAAGTTAGTTGGAGTGCCGTAATAGAAATTCCGGGTTCGGCAAGGCTCCGCGTCTGCTTCTCCAACGCCTGCTTGCGAGCAGTATTTTTTACATAATCAGCCGCGACGCCGGCCTTTCTTTTGCCTTCTAGGCCCTGGCGTCTTCTCCAGGGTCGATCGAGCAAAATTCAACGTTACTCACCCCAGCGTGTCCTCGTGATCTATCTCGTGCTGCCAATTGCTGGCTAGCTGTTGGTGATGTTCCAGCCCGCCATCTCGCTTGTCCACGCTGCCGGGAAACGAAGCTCCTGATTGACAGGCCACCCCCTAATTGAGTCCATTGATGGACTATTCTCTGCCTATACTTGCAGGGCCATGCAAGAGCAGCGCCGCCATCAAGTCTTGGTACCTTGAATCGATGCCAATGGAGTGTCCTGGCGTGTTCATCTGATGACCCGTCCATGCGACAAGCCAGCGGCGCGACAGCTTCCCTGTACTTGGGGTCCAGATGCCCAAACATGCTCTTGTCTGAGATTGGTCAATGGCATCGATTCGGGAACGCCGCATCCAAAAAGAGGCGAAGGGGCTGGGAGGATAGAAAAAAGCGGTTACATGTAATTCATTTGAGCTTTTTTCTTCTATTGCTTTCTGCAGTCATAATGCAAACCAGCCTTCCCTGTCTTGTCAGGTCACGAGCGCTTTCTTTCCTGGCGGTTTTGGCCCGGAAAGCAGACCTTGGACTTGCTCTCTTCGCCAACAGACATTGAATATGAACTTGTACTACAGTATGGCAGTTTGATTTAATTAGACATCGTGGCGGCTGATATTGGCAACAACAGCAGCGGAAGCTCTGGGACATCGGATGCATCCTCCTCATCCGCGAAGCCGATGGCTTGGTTGGAACAATGCAGGGATGTGAGACGTCACTGGCAGCTCCAATTGTACTATATTGCCTATGTCCAATGCGGCTCTCAGTGACGCGATACACACAAAAGCCGCGATGCCGACAAACGAGCGAATTAAAGCAGACGTATATGTCGTGCCATCCACTGAGGCTGTTAATATACTGCCCGTGATACCACTGCAGCACTAGTACGAGTAATACCAAAACTACCACCTGCAGCAGTACAGTAGCAGCAGCCGCCGTTTTGTGAACCGAAGCCAGCCGGTGCCGATGGATCCAGATCCGGAGGCTGACTTATCTTGGGGTTACTATTCCCACCCCCCATTGCTCGTCATTGCTCTGCGAGGTCGGACTCTGGCTTCGCGGCCAGGCATAAACGATGACAAAGAGAGCGTCAGAAACATTTAAGATGATGTTCACGTATACGAGGTGGCAGAAGTCTCTGCGATTCGATTCCACAAATAAGCCCATCAAGGTTGAAATGAGACAGACGGAAGGCAAAGGTCAATGGGAAGAAAAACGGCCTTCTACGTCATACGTCTACAGGACAAGGTTACCTTATCTGATGCAGCCTCCATCTTCTTATCAGCAGCGCCCGATTTCCCTTTTCAACCATGCTTCCCTCTCTGCCTTATCTATCAGTAGAACATGGCCACTCAGCAGCCCCCAAAACCGGGCTAATCCATTTAACCTTGAATTTTGTCTCTGTCCATTCTCCTGGCTGCGTATTTACCAAACTGGTAAATTTTAACCACAAATGTGAGGAGGTTTCGAGACGGCTGGGCTGGAGGGGTACAGGGGCCGATGATCGCCATGCTTCTTTATTTTGACGACCGACTTTTGCATTCCATTCAATCACACCGCCCTGAATATCGTCACTGCATAGCCACTTGCGACTGCTTGAAATTTGATATTAGACGTGAATCCATTTGACACAGTAGTCCACTTCCCGATTGATTGCCCAAATCACAATGGACGATGTACGGGCGTCCAACAGCATGCTTGAGCGACACTGCAGCCCAGCAGCAGCCCAACGCATAAACACGTCTAATGCTCTTCATCCAACATGCTGTCTCTTACACACCAGCTCCCCTCTTTCTCTCCCTCCCTACGTCATCACTGGCATGCGACATGTTCGGGCATCCGATTGATGCTGCAGTCCATCACTTGGCATCGCACGATGTTACCAGGGATCGGTGCAACGCCTCGAGAGCGCGTGTAAGAGGGCTACACATGCACGTTCCACCACCGCATATTTGCATCGTCTTGGCGCCGAACCGGCAAGACATATCCGAAAAGACGCCCCTAAAACAGAATACAAAGAAATATTTTTGTTGCACGAAAATAAAGAGGCAGAGAAAGGGAGAGGGAGAAGGAAACAGAAGGAAAGGCAGACCACAACGTGTGTTTAACCCAAGGACTTTTTGTGTTTTCCATTACTACCTTATACTTTGTATCTGTGTATCCTTTAAAAACGCCGTAACGATTAACGCAACGCAACGCTGACGAGCCCGATAATGGAACCCATGAGTCGTAACCAATCACCAGACACCAACTCTGTATCTCAAGGCCACTCCAACCGCGGCGGCCAGTCTCGTCGTAGCAAAAGTGATGAGCAGCGGAACCACGATCCCACTTAGTCCTCCATATCGACATCCTCGTCGTCCTCCTCGTCGTCCTCGTCGTCCTCTCCGCCCTCCGTCCGGAAAGATTCCACAATCTCGTCCACGCCACCATCCACCCGGACCTTGAGTTTCCTTGTCTCTCCTCCAAAGGCCTTGATCTTGTTCTTCCGCGTCGCCAGCAGCTCCTCCTCGAGGGCCACGTCCTCGCCCTGGGCGGCCAGCTCCGCCAGCCTCTTCTTCTCGCTTCCGCGCAGGCGGGGCAGCAGGTGCTCGTTCTCGGCGACCAGCTTGCGCGCGGCAGCCAGCTCCTTCTCGCGCTTGCCGGCCATGCGCTTCTTGTAAAAGACGCGCTCGCGGCGGGCGCGGATCTCGCTGATGCGCTTCATGGCCGCCATGGTCTTGTTCACCAGGTCGCGGTCGTAGCGGACGGGCTCGTTGCGGCGCATGGCGAACTGCAGCGTGCTGTCGACCGTCATCTCCTTGCCAGCATTTCGGCGGTAGGCCTTTGTCCACTTGAGCTTGCGGGGGTTACGCTTCATCTTGTAGTTGCGGTTGCATTTTGATCTGCAGAACCTAAACGATTTGCCTATGGAGAAGATGTTGGTTAGACTTTGATCACTTTCTTCATTTCTATCCCATGTTTTCTTCTTTCTCCATCCGTAAGACTAAAAGACATGAAGAGAGACAGAATCCATGACAGGGAAACTCACCATCGTTTCTGACAAAGGTAATTCCCTTGGAGGGATAGGCCGGACGGCCACAAAAGCTGCAGTCCTCAATCCTGTAACCATGTTAGCAATGCCCAGAGATGCATGTGGTATCATAAGTTCTCAGTATTACTTACCGCATCGTGACTGTCTGATGTGGATTGTGATGATGCTAAATGGGTATCAATATCAAATCAAACAAAACTTATCTCGCCTCATGCAGCAAACTCTGCCACAATTTTTTTTTTGGCGCTTAGTCACTTATCGATAGCATTTCCCCAGCCACGACCGCAAATCGCACAGCCACAGCTCCTATCCGCTTGAGTACCCGCCCCTGCACCCCCACTATACCTAACCAGATTCCCCCGTACCAACTTTCCATTCGCATCGTATATTCTCCCTCGCCTGTCCTTTCTTTTGCTGCCTGGCTGCTAAACCGGCCGGCTATTCCATGTCACTAGCTCAGAATCCGTCAGGGCGGCTCCTGGATTGGATCCTCCCCTGGAAAAAAGAATCCGGCCGGCACACTCCCTTTTGTTCCAGGTCATGATTTTCTTTTCCGACTAAGCTAGAAAAAGGACTAGAAAGTTCTTCCCCAGATTTTGTTATGTAAATGAGCGGAGCAGTGAAGCATCACGCGGAGCACTAAACATGGCTTGGGATGGTGTTTTGAGTCTGCATGATTCTGTAATAAGGAGAGGACACTTTTTAACTTCCATCCATAGAATCAAATGCTCACTTCATTGCCGCAGCAGAAGCAGTCAGCTTACTAGTATTCTGCTCAAGTATCACTCACGCGACGCCTTTTGTAACATGATGCATGTACGAAGTGAGGAGTCCAAGGCAGATCATATTGCGAATGCTGTGCACGTTTTCGCTCTTCTATAAAGTATGGGCGAAGTGTGTACGCACACTTTTGGCTGTCCGTCTTCTCTCAACCACCCCCAACCGGCCTGACCCGGAATATTCATTACCTTAACGTAATTAAAGCTCCCCCCATCATCCATCCCCTCAAAATACGGGGAAGGTCCAGAAAATAGTAACGTGTACCAATACAGAACCTGGGGGAAGGGGGGGCGTGTGTGAAAAAAGAACGAGCACCAGCCTGATTAATACAATCCCAATGGTGGAGATGGGACCTGATGGGCGAAACGACGTTTTCCTTTGGGGAAGGGGTTGCAACCACAGACCCCCTGGTTTGGCCTCCAATATTACTTAACTACTAACCTATTGTTTGCTAATTTACTTACGCCTACCTATTTGGCCAGAAGCTGAGCAGCTAGCTGGTTGTAATATGTCGTGCTCGTTTGTAACATGATAGAGACGCATGCCGCGCAAGGCGATCCTGAAAGCTGCTGGTCTCTCATTTACTCGCCGCCTCGGAAGACGCAGGACAAGGGGACGACAACGAGGACAGGAGAATAATCTAACCGAGAGACTCTCTCTTAAAATGGCGTCCGTGCCGTATTAGCCGTGAATGCGTTGTGCTCTGAATGCTGTGCTACTTCGCTGGGTGCAAAGGCAATCTATTTGCCCGCCCATATTGGCATCGCTTCTTTGTCTCTATTTCCATGCATTTACAAGCTGGGCCCATAATGCAACCTTTCTCGTGAGATTAGCTGCAATGAAACGCAAAAGACCTGCTGCTATCCTAGAGAGATACTTCAATGGGTCGGTTGTAATAATTTCCTGCGCTTCTTGCGTCACCAAGCATCCAACATACCCGGGAACCACACACAGCACATACAACAACACGTATCCATACACGCGCATACTCTTCTCCACGTTGCTTCATCAATAATTATGTCTATTGGCGGGCTCTCTTCCCACCCTACTACCTGCTAAAGGAGGCATACGGTAAGTAGAACTAGTAATAGTATAATATGTAGGCATGCAGAGCTTCCGTTGAACTATCCTGCCAAAGCGCTACTTACATGCATCCGTGTTACCTAATAAGAATATCATCATCTGCTCCCCAGGTTCATCATACAAGCTAGACAAAGACCAGCAGCGGTCAGTATCGGCGTCAAATTCACATCGTGTGCCCCCTCCAGCCCTGTCAGACGGTTTCATGCGTTGCTGCCATTGCTGCTTCCCTCTTAATCCGCGTCGATAGCATTGTCACACACTCTTTTCCAAGTTTCTACTTGGGCCTGCCTCCCACATTCGCAATGCAACTCCAATAACGACATATTTATCCGTGCTTCTAGCAGAACCTTCTGCCCAAAAATATGTATTTTCCCCTTTCACATGTCCTGCGTGAAGTAGCGTGCATTTTATTCGCACACGTAAGAAGGAGAGAAAAAAAGTACTGCGTATCCGAAGCTAAAAATCCGAGTGCCAATACTATCCGTAACAAGCCCTGTGGTGGTAATGTGGCCATATCCTTTTGTAAGAACAAAACGCCGTGTACTAGTTGAGCCGAGGATGACTGCACATGCTAGTTAAAAAAGACAAGAGGCGATAAAATAAGGGAAAAAGTGATACAACGATAAAGAAAGAGAGAAAAGAAAAGAAAAAAAGAGAGAAAAAAAAAAAAAAAAAAAAAAAAAAAAAACTAGACGCCGAGAACAAGCTGAGAACGAGGCTCAAACAATATGAAGCACTCAAAATATAATGGTGCAGTTTTCCTTTTCAAACACAGCTAACCAACCGCGAAAGAATTGATAATATATTTCCTTTTGGCTCATCGACCGCCGTTCTTTTTGCTGCCCACTTTGAGGCGCTCTTTGCAGTCTGGGCAATACCATTTGGCTACCGAGCATGTTAGCAATTTTGTCTACATACGATGAGACGACGTGAGACAGTTTTCTTCTTTTCTCTAGCCTCCCACCCGAGATGGAAAACTTCATAGACTTACTTTTTGAACTTGGTGCGACCTTGAGACCTACGCAAGCCAGATGGAACCACTCGCGAGCACAATCATCAGAATCACACGCAACCATTGCGCCATAGCTAATGCTGTTGCAATAACAATATGTAGCTTCATCTGGGTCGATATCAGCATCATCATCGCCGTCGTCGCCCTGCATGCTGCTATTTCCGTCCTCGTCCACAAGTTGAGCAAGAGCTTGATTAGTGCCCTTCTTCTGAGACTTTTTGCCGTTGCCCGCTGGCTCTACGTTTCGAGTGGTTCGCGGTCTGGCCGCAGCGGCAGCAGCGTCTGAGAAACTTGGCAAAGCCGGTGTTGACGGCTTGCTTGCTCTTCCGCTCTTGGTGGTAACCATACCAGTGCTCTGTGGCGTCGACTGAGTAGGCTCGCTCTTGCGATCCGCCTCGTCCACCTTGCTATTCCTTCGGCTGGAAGAGGATGTCGTGACGACGGCTGCAGTAAGAATTGGCGCAGGTTTGTCTTCCATTTGTTCTGGCTCCTTCGGTGACGGCTCAGTCTTGACCATCACAATAGGCTCCTTATTGCCTTCGGAGTCATGGTTGGGGCGGGCCCAATTTGTAGTCTGAACAATCTCCGGCGTGCTGGGAATGTTGCCATTCGCCTTTTTAGCTGCCGAAGAGGGAGGTCTAGCCTTGCTGGCTTCTGAGTTGGACGCAATCGAATTCTGTCGTGCGCGAGACGTCGTGGGTCTTGCGACGGGTGCAGGCGCCGGTGTCGGGACTGGCGATGGGCGGCTAGCCGGCGTCTTCGTCTCTGGCAAAGTTCCCATAACTGGAGACGATGCAGCGGAGGGTGACATGGTGGCGGACAGAGCATTCCTGTAAGCAAAGGGTAGTTAGCATCGTAGTCTAGATCGGAGCAATTGGACAGATACGGAGGGATAAGGGCAGGCAATTGCCATACTTCTTCTTGGATTGACCACTGCTAGTGGGCAAAGCCTTGCGCTTCTTGGGTACCTCCGGAGCTGGAGTCTCCCGAGGGCTAGTCGTAGCCCTCGTCTTGGATGTGTTGTTACCAAACACGAGGCTCATGGCACGCTCCATCTGAGGTGCTTCTGCCCCACTAGCAGCAGTCTTTTCTTTTTCCTTGTCCTTGTCCTTTTCTCTATCCTTTTCCTTGTCTTTCTCTCGTTCCTTCTCCTTCTCCTTCTCCTTATCTTTGTCCTTGTCTACTTTTCGCCTCTTTTGCGGAGGATTGCTATTGGAAGAAGCTCCAGTAGATATACCCAAGCCAATATTGTTACTCTCAGCAGTTTTCCGAACCTTACTCGAGCTTGTCTTCTTAGCACTGCTGGTTTTTGTTTGGCTATCGTGATCGTCGGCTTCGGAATCGAGGGCATGAGTCTTCTGGCTCTTCTTGGCTTGGACCGCTTGCTTCCTGGCGTCGCTTCGGGCAGCGGCCTGTTCCGCCAAGGCCTGCGCAGCCGCTGAAATCGCAGCGGCGCCATCGCGTCTGGATCTTTCAGCTTGCGAAGGTTTCCCATTGCGATTCTCGGGGTAGGCCCAGTGTGTGGTACTTCCCCATTTCGCCTCATCGCTGAATTCGTTCTCCAGATATGGCCATACATCTTCCACTCGAGCTAGCTGTCTCTGGAGCGCCTCGTTCGCTGTGGATATGACATGATTCTTCTCTTCCAGAGACACTAGTAGTTCTTGTATTTTAAACGCGGTCTGGCGGAATAGCTGCCGGCGCTGCAGGTTGGACGGGTCGAACACGCCACCATTGACATCTTCGGGCGAAACAATGGCCTGCTGGTGCTGGCCGAATGCAGTTCCGTTGGAGCTTCCCTGGGCGCCCACGGGTGCGAACCCCGGCGTCATCGTATTGAGGGTGTCATTACTCGTTCGCGCTTCCGGGACGGGGAATGTCCTCGCCGAGGCGACAAGCTTGAAGAGCTGTTCTTGGGGAGCGAAAATTTTGGCGTCGACCTCTTTGAGCAGAGTAAAGTGTCGCACGAGTTCTTTGGGGAGGGCGGTAATAGTGTCGGCAAAGTGGGTGATGGCAGGGAAGATGTCAATGGGCTGGTCCCCGGCAGGGCCACTCAGCGAATCTCTGCCGCCCGGGCGGACGGTCGTCGCTGAGCTTCGTGGAGGATTCGTGCGCGTCTGCCGTACAGGTTGGGACCTCCGGTGCGACGAGGCCTCCACGGCGGGAGCCTTTGCGGACTTCATTGCGGACATGGCGAGGGTGTCCAGCAAGAAAAAGACTGGTGAGAGATTGACGTGGGTGTTTTGTGTAGAGGGGCGACGAGCTGGCGAACTTTTTTTTTTCCGAGGGGGGATTCTGGCTAGACAGGGAAAAAGAATGAAACAACGCCTCTGATTGAGGACAGGCTAGGCCATCCTGCTCCGAATCTGCGGTCAAAGAGCCAAATCATGCGTGGGCGGCGCGGTGACGGCGGGCGGTGGTGGAGGCTCGCTGATAGATAAAGCAGCAGAGTATCTCGACTGGATTTTGGGGAGCGAGCGAGCACAGCACTGATCTGCCGCGAGGTACGACGGTACAAGGCGCCGGGCTGCCGTTCCCGGTTGGCTCAGGCAGGCTAGCGGCGCATGACACAGCACGCATTGCGCTGAAGAGCGCTGTCATTGGGCCAGCCGGATTAAAAGGGCCTCCGAGGGCAGCCTGAGCCCCCACAGGAAGCTCGTTATGGCGTCAGCTGAGCTGAAGCATCGCCCGACAGCGGCCGTTTGGAAGGAATTGCATTCCATATTTACGCCTGCTTAAAAATCTATTGCATTGCGAATGGGAGAGGCTCTATAGGCATTCTAACGGAAAATCAAAATCAGAATCAAACAAAGAAAAAGACGGCAAAAGAGCGCAAACAAGGAGAGATGTAAACTGCTGTAACACAACAAATGCATGGCCAGAATCGAATAACCCAAGAGCACCAGCTACTAATAATATGCGATATGATATAATATGCCATGCCTCTCTACAGAAAGAAAACGGGGGGTATCGTCGCCGTAATTTACTCCATCATGCTTCGCGCTTTGACCGTCCCTGCCCTGCCAGAGGGCTTCTCTCTGTCAGACTGCTTCTGTCTCCATTGCCACTCTAGCAGAACCCATATGAAGTCCTTGAGGTCAAAGTCCGGCCATAGGCACTTGCGGAAGAATATGTGCGTATCCTGGTGGCACTGCCAAAGCATAAAATCGCTGAGCCGCTCAACGCCACTTGTCCTGACAAAGAGGTCCAAAGGAGGGTCATCGGCAGTATATATGTGTCTCTCGATGGTGTCGACTGTGATGTTGTCGGGGTTGGGCAGCGTCGTAGAGCCGTAGGATCCCGACCTGGAGAGCAAGCGAGGCTCAGGGGAGCCTGGGGGAAGAGTGGCGGATCCAGAAGAGTCGTTGTCGTCTCCGTCATCTGTATCTTTGCCCTCGTACTCGCCATCATCGAGTGGCTCGTCTGGAATGGTCGGCAGTAGGTCGCGGCCGTCGAGTTGACCGGAAAGTATCTTTTGCCTTATACGTGAAGGAGAAAATGGTGTGTTCTTGGGAGGCGTTGGAGATAGGAATTCCTGCACGGTTGATCGGATTGCGGTCGTCATCTCTGCTCTCGACGTGTATGGAAAACAAATATTTAGGACAGCCCTAAGCCAGCTATTAGCCTTCTCTGGCCCCAGCAAATCAACTCAAAGGTATCGTCGTCAGAAGGCTAGAACTCACTTATTGTTATGCTTAGTTCTTGCTACAGCTCTGTCCATGACCTCCAATACATCATCGCGTATCATCTCACGCTGGCCTAGGATTCGAACACAGGCCCCGTAGCGGTCAAGGATGTCGCCATATGTAGTCAGTTGCTCCAGCTTGACCTTTGCAAGCTGCATGAGGCCTTCTACTTCGTACTTTGGCCGGTTGAAGTTTTCGATACTGAACGCGTAAACGGTAACGACCTTGACACCACACTTGTAGCAGATTTCCATAATCTAGATGCAGTCCTGTTTAGAAAAAGCTAGGGAGAGAGATGCAGAAGGTTGGGCAAGAGGGTGACAAACTCTAGCCAGGGCCTCGAAGCCACGGTGGTGTCCCTCAACAGTCTCCATGCGACGACTTCTTGCGTAACGTCTGTTACCGTCCATCTCGAAGGCAACATGTTGAGGTATCGGTCCCTGCTTGAGGGCGCCAATGAGTAGCTCGCGGAGCTGGTTGACAGCCCATTCTCCCGGCGGGGACTCGAGTATGAGTCTCCGCAAAAGCGAAACTGTGTCGGCCATGCTGAAGTTATAAGAAAAAAAAAGAAGACGAAAAGGAAAGGGCGTGTTGAAACGACAGACGGTCCTATACGGTGCACAAGAGGTAGAGGGGGCCGGCAAATAGGCGTGGTTTTTTTTTTTCTTTGTTTAATTAGAAGAAATAAAATGAGCGAAGACAGAAGAGGAAAAGGCTACCGCTGCTGCAAAAAGAGGAGGAAAGAATACGAGGTTAGAGAAGAGCACAGCAGAACATGATGGCTGCAGATCTGAACAGGTCACTTGCTAGGAATGAATGAAAATTAAGGCGGATTTCGCCAAAGGGCCGCGAAACTGCTGTGGCGAAGCTGCGTTGGAAGCTCAACTGGCCACATTTGCTGTCCAGCGCAGCTCTAGCGCAGCCTGGCCCTTGGCGGTTCGGAGATCTGTGGACAGGGGCAAATCGAAGAGGAATCCGAGGCGAGACAGCGCCCCCTTGCACATGAAAATGAAGTGAACAGATTGATGATAAACACGTGTTTGATGATTGGTTTAGTACTCTGCTGTGCACCTTAATCAGGCTTGTTTTTCTTCGTCTTTTTCTTCGTCTTGTCGAGTATGCGCGGCTGTAGCATTGAGTCTGTATTCTGGGTGCCGCAGCCAAGAACATCAAATCCATACCGTCGATGTTCCGATAGGCCTAGACCTTGTAGGGCAGCGATTGCTCTTATATCGGTACGTTTTCCCAACGAACCCCTGGACTCAGCCTCGGTGGCTGACGGCGGTGCCTGGCCTCGCTGCCGGTTGTGGTAATTTCACATTGTACCTCATATATTTCCGCCACGTTTTCTGGCCCGTTTGAAGAAAACAATCGAGCGATCACGGCACAGTGGCGCGTTCTAGTGCTTTCAGTTCGAATTTGATTCACATGTGCCCAGCCAGCTTATCGTCTAGCCTGGTGCTAGCGCCTGTGCCCACGGTTGCATGCTCCCTAACCAACTAACTTGCAAACCGCTATCCGCTATATATCGTTGCTTGTCGGCTCGTTTGCTGACTCAATTCAAACATATTTCCGTAGTCCTGACGTCACTGTCATACTCACATTATCGCTTACCTCGAAAAAAGTTCAATAACGCGCAGAAACCCTGCTTCTCCTCACGGCGTTCATTCAATCTCTCCGTAGCCCGCCAAACAGCAGCTAGTAGGAAGAGGCTTTTGCGGAACAGACTGTTGGGCAAAAATGCACATGCAGAGTAGCTGCGAGAAATTGAACCTTGCCATGTCAGAAGCTCCGCCATAGGCCCGCGTTTGGAGGAAAGCAGCGTACGTCATGTTTACAGGTCCGTGACAACTAGACTTGTATCGCTGCAGGTATCTGAATCTAGCAGCCTGTTGGGCGCCAAACTCGTGGTAGCAGGCCTTTTGACACGATCGTGAATTCTGGCAGAGGCTTTTTTAAATTAATATAAAAGCCTATCCGGTGCTGTATCCGCGACTACATGATCGAGATGCACGGCGCATGTAAAGCACTCGTACCTACGGTATAGAGGGCTTATCTCCATTTATAGCGGCGTCGAACCGTCGTGGCTCCAATCAGGCTCCAATCGCTGCAGTGTGCAAACCGCCAACGAGAGGCCCAAGAGGTGGCGCAACCACTATAAGCTGTCTGCGTTGCATTCTGCCCCTCCATCTGCCCCACGCTGGACAACCAAGCTCTGCTAGCAGGATTAAGTAGCTCACTACCTTACCGATAGTAGGCCAAGGCTGCCGCTGCATCGGATTGCCATTGAGGGCAATCCTTATACAAAGCTCCGATATCCAGCTCCCCTTTTCTTCTTCCTTCTCCCTCCATCTCTGTCTCCATTCTTCTCTGTCGTCTCTACCCCTCCTTGCCATCTATCCTCTGTCTACCAAGGGCCGGATTACAGCGGCCTCAAGTTGACGTCCATCACACGGCCCGCCTGTCCACTCCACTTGCACAATGGTTGTCCACGACGGCCACGAGTACCTCACCGAGGAGGAGAAGCGGTTGAAAGAGGACAGAGAACGAACCAAGTACTGGAAGAAATGGGGCCCGTATGTTGCCGAAAGGCAGTGGGCGACAGGTAGTTTCCGCAGCTTGGCTGTAGCAATACGAAAGGGATGCTGACATCTACAACAGTTAGAGAGGATTACAGTGCCGACGGTGATGCCTGGAGCCGTATGTGCAGCATTCTACCTTTAATACCTAATTGACAACCTGTGCTAATGCTTCTAATAGACTTCCCGCACGATCACGCCCGGTCTCGAACTTTCAGATGGGGCGAGGACGGTATTGCCGGTGTCTCGGATACACATGGATACCAGAACATTGGCTTTGCCTTTTGGAACGAAGAAGAGTGTGCAATACCAATTCTCAAATCTCCGAAAACGAACATTGTCCTGATTGATGAACTAGTCCCTTTTTGAAGGAGCGTCTTTTCGGACTGTCCAACCCCCAAGGAAATCACGGCGAAAGTATCAAGGAAGCCCATTTTCATGTCGATAACACTCCTGTAAGTCAAAATTATTCCTTCTCTCGTCCAACGAAGTATACTAACACTCGCCTGGCCAGACTGTATGTCCTCGTTCGCCCGTCGATCGCCGGTTTTCCGTTGATACTAACATAGCATCAGCACTCCTATATGAAGTTCCTTTACAAGTATCCTCAGAAGCTATTTCCTTACGACGATTTGATTAAAGAAAATGCTCGGAGAACAAGACAAGACAAAGAGTACCAACTTCTTGACACTGGAATTTTCGATGACAACAGGTACTGGGATATCTTCATCGAAACGGCGAAAGAGACGGATGATCCAGATGAACTCCTCTTCCGTGTAACTGCTTGGAACAGAGGACCTGATCCAGCGCCACTCCACATCATACCCCATGTATGGTTCCGGAACACTTGGAGCTGGGGTAGAGAGACAGAGGACAAGAAGCCCAATATCGCGGCCCACACCGAAGACTCTGCCAAGTCGAAGCACTGGAAGCTGGGAGAGAGATATTTCCTTCTCTCCCCTTCCCCTGGCGTTGGCTCGTCGGGAACAGATGTCATGCCTCAACTTATGTTTACCGAGAATGACACCAACTACGAGCGCCTTTATGAACAGAAGAATCCACAGCCCTATGTCAAAGATGCCTTCCACAGGTACATTGTTGATGGAGAGAAAGGGGCCATTAACCCTAGCCAAACCGGCACAAAGTGCGCTGCTTGGTATAATTTCAACGAAGACGGCGGTGTTAACCCTGGTGAATGCGCTGGTAAGTGGCTACCCATCCCCAGAACAGAATACAGCGTATGGTTAGATTCTGACAATTAACGGTAGTTGTTCGTTTTCGATTCACCAAGCGAGATGAGTCGTATCTCGACGAAGAGGAGTTTGACGACCTCATTGAAAAGCGCAGAGAGGAAGCAGATGAATTCTACTACAGACTCAGCCCTCTTCCTATGACTGAAGATCTGCGTAACATCCAGAGACAAGCCTTTTCGGGTATGATGTGGACAAAGCAACACTACCACTTCATTTGGGATCAGTGGGCGAAGGGAGATCCTGGAACCCTTCCTCCGCCCGCCGACCGGATGGGCATACGTAATCAACAGTGGAGGCATATGCACTGTGATGATATCTTGTCAATGCCAGATTCTTGGGAATATCCATTCTTTGCCGCTTGGGATAGCGCCTTCCACTGCATTCCCCTGGCAATGATTGACCCTGACTTTGCAAAGAAGCAGCTGGATCTGTTTACCAGAGAATGGTACTGTCACCCTAATGGTCAAATACCTGCGTAAGTAAACTCCATCTGAGCTTGTCTTCCATCCTATTCGTAGCACTAACTCAAGCACAAAGATATGAATGGAACTTTGGTGATGTCAACCCCCCAGTCCACGCCTGGGCCACTTTCAGAACGTTCAAGATTGAGCGAAAGCTCTATGGCCGCCAGGATATTGATTTCCTTGAGCGAGTCTTTCAAAAGCTTCTCCTCAACTTTACGTGGTGGGTAAACCGTAAAGATGCAGACGGTAAAAATGTCTTTGAAGGTGGTTTCCTGGGACTCGACAACATCGGTCTGTTCAACCGCTCCGAGCCACTGCCCACGGGCGGTGTCCTTGAACAGGCTGACAGCACCGGCTGGATGGCATTCTACTGCCTTTCCATGCTGAACATTGCCCTTGAGCTTGCAAAGCATCGTCGCATCTATGAGGATATTGCTTCCAAGTTCTTCGAGCACTTCATTTTCATCAGCGATGCTATGACCTTCCGGACAGGACAAAAGGATGAGCAGTCGCTTTGGAATGAAGAGGATGGATTCTACTATGATGCTATTTCCTGGGGTGGGCCGTGGCTCCAGCAGCTGCCTGTGCGATCATTAGTCGGCCTCATTCCTCTTTATGCAACCGCAACTCTTGAACCTGAGCTTATCAACAAGCTGCCCTCATTCAAGAAGAGGGTCGACTGGTTCATACAAAATCGTTGCGATCTGGCGGAGAGGAACATGGCCAGCATCAGGAAAAGAGGAAAGGGCAATCGTATTCTTCTGTCAATCGTCAGCAAAGAGAGATTAGAGAAGATCCTAGTACGAATGCTGGACGAGGATGAGTTTTTCAGTGACCACGGTATTCGTTCATTATCCAAATACCACAAAGAGCATCCCTACTCCATGGAAGTCAAGGGTCAAGAGTTCAAAGTTGGCTACGTTCCCGGAGACTCTGACACTGGACTGTTTGGCGGCAACAGCAACTGGAGAGGACCGATCTGGCTCTGCGTCAACTTTTTGCTGATTGAGTCGCTCCAGCGATTCTACCTCTTCTACGGGCCCGATTTCAAGGTTGAATGCCCTACTGGCAGTGGCATCGAAATGCATCTGGGTAAAGTCTCGGAAGAGATCCAGCATCGACTGCAGCACCTCTTTGCCCGCGATGATTACGGAAGGCGCAGCATCAACGCTGGAGATGATCGCCTTGACTACGACGAGCACTGGAAAGATTATCTTTGGTTCCACGAATTCTTTGACGGCGACACCGGCAGGGGTCTCGGTGCTACTCACCAAACTGGATGGACTGGTCTCATCGCTCGGTTGATTCATGACACAGGGTAAGTCTTGAATAACTTGTATTCAATCTTTATTCGCCCATTTGATCAAGTATATGCTGACTGAATTCTTTACCAAAATAGCGTCAACTGCCGTTTGCCTCAAACTCCTCGAACACCATCAGTCGCCATGGCACACTACTTTGATGATATTTTCCAGAGGCATATAGACACCGGCGTCCCTCACCCAGGCGGCAGACGCCATCTCAGACGATCATCAACGGCGCGATCCATCACTGCCCGAAGCGACTTTGAATCGTCTGTTAATGGTGACGACGACGCTCGATCCGTGACCAACTCGGTTTATCACGATGATCCTGAACGGGTTAAAGAGAAGCAGGAGGCTGATTCTCATATGCACCGGTACATCTCCGACCAGCTTCGTAGATACACCGGCATTGGCAATGAGGAGGACTCTGGAGGCGATGAGTATGAAACTAGAGCATAAAGGGGAGGCAATTTCACTTCTGTCTTGTGGTTGAGCTCGATGTGAATATTTGAAGATGTTTGGGTTTCGAAAATTAAAAGGCGGGACTTTATCTATGTTGCAATTGGAAACTACAGAACAGGGTAAGAGGTCTACAGTATAACAATTTGACGGGTGGGATGGATAGTGTTTTGAGCATAAGTTTTCCTAGTAAAAACGATTGAATTTATATGTCAAAGAGTGAACAATAAATAGCTCAGCAAATGGAAATTAGAAGTTCTCTACGTCGCCGATCAGCATGTCTTATCATTATAGGATTAGGAGGAGGCCGCTTTACACATGCACCCAATACATATGCATGCCTAGGTAGATGGATATCTAGAAAAGCTCATTTTCTCTAGATGAATTTGCTCTCTATTCGCAATATGCTGTCCCACCAGAAAACAGCAACCCCCTCTCTTTACACTACTTGTATCCGCCCTTTCCTATATAAAGATGGACGCACACAAAAACAGAAGATCCGCCGCGTCTCCCTTCAAAAAACCCCAAGCCCAAAGTCTATACATGGTGGTAGAGAGCCTCGTTTTGTATAAATTTGAGCCCTCTTTTCTTTTTTTATGGACGTTTCAACAAAGAGGCTCCTTGTTTTGGTTGATAATGAATTTTTAATACATGATAAATTACAGGTTGTCAGTAAGGAGCTTGTTCATCTTGCTGATGCGGGCGGAAACGCTGAGGTCAATGGTTCGGTCACCGACCTCGACGACGAGTCCACCAATGATATCGGGGTTGACCTAGAGGACTGATGTGAGTTTGATATTCGAGAATGGTGAAATCCTCCCACTGGCGAAGGAGGAGAGAAAAAAGTAAAGAATTTGAACGTACAGCGTTGGTGACCTTGAGCTTCTTGCCCTGGCCAACGTAGGAAGACTTGGCGACGGCGTTCTCCAGACGGGACAGGAGCTTGGAGTCAAGAGCCTATGAAGTAAAATTGAGTTAGCAAAATCTACGCCTCTCATAGTTTCTATGAAATTTCGCAATTAAAGTGACGTCGTTGTGATTTGTCGAAATATTCTAGAAGGGATCCCAAAAAGAATTGGAAACGCACCTGAGCGCTGGTGACGGTCATCTCAACCTCACCACGGGCAGCAGAGACAATCTGGCCAAACTTCTCAATCACACCGTTCAGAAGGCCTAGTCGGTTGTTCTCGGCGAGGGTGTCGAGGAAGTTTTTGAGGGTGGGACCGCTGGCACCGGCCTGCTTGACGAGCTCGGCCACGACGGCAGATCGGTCGGCGGGGGTCAGAGTCGGGGCGGAGAGAATGGCAACCAGCTTGGAGTCCTTCTCGACGATAGAGCCCAGCTTGGCGAGCTCCTTGGCGGTGGCATCGAGGGTGGAAGTCTTGGAGGCCGCGGTGTACTAAAAATTGACGCAAGAATTAGCCATTTTCGCGGTGGTGTTTTTGGCGTTGCCAATTTGCTCGACGTCTGCAGAATTGGCACGTTGCACAATTGGCAACCTTGCCATTGGATGTACCAAGAAGGGAGCATTCAAGATTCTTCGCAGGAGGCGTTCGTACCAGAGCAGTGGCGTAGGTGCCATCGAGACCAAAGACAGCAATGGGGGGCTTGACGTCGGCGCTGGCAGCGGCAGCAAAAGTCCGGGCCGGGACAGCGGCAAAGGCACGCTGAGGAGCAGCGGCTCTGAGGGAGCGGAAGACTTGTCGCGACAGCATGGCGATTGTGGATGGGGCGGCGGAAGGTGGTGAGAGACCGGCTTTCGTAGAGATCGGTTTTCGCTGGTGGTGAGGTTCTCGTCGGCCGGCAATTTTGGAAGTTGATGCCTTGCCGCACGGGTGAGGCACCAAAATTCTAGGCTTACCTAATATTGCCTCATACAGAGAGGTTTGCGCCCACCAGCTGGCACCATTTTTGGCGATCTATAGACTACTACATGGAACTAGACCATTGGTTGCCGACTGTTACTTGACATAAAAGGGTTTCTGCACCTGGTGTTTTCATACTCGTGGCATAGCTTCTTCTTACTACCATCTTCTTGTAATGAATGCATTTGCTGCATGATTTATAAAACATGGTCTCCAATCAGCACACAAACTTGCATGCTCATAGTACTACCTAGTCCCTTATCCATAACCTTACCCGATTCTGCCCGATAGACCCAGATGCCAATTTTCAATTCTACAGTATCCTAACGCCTTGCCTTGCTCCCTGTTAAGCATTGTTGCAATGTCGCTGCGGTTCAGAGTGATTAATTAAACAGAAACACGGAAAATAGAAGCCAACAGTGATGAACGATGCTGAATCAGTCGCTCTTCAGCATGCTGTCGACAAGGTCTCCAAGAGGACCCCAGTAATCACGCCCGCTTGCCAATCCGTGTTCGTCAATGAAGAGCACGTACTGCTTGAAGCTGGTGTTGAGATGAGGCTCCAGTCCCAGCTCCCGGACAACAGGATAGTGGTGGCAGTAGATATGAGCGTAGACACGGTACATTCGCTTGAAGATCTGGCGAATGAGCGTTCCAAACGATTTGGGGAACGGGACGCCTACGAACAGTGTCAACGGCTAAACTCGAGACAAGGTTGAATATGAACACATGAAGAGGGAGGCGCTTACCAATCTTGCTAGGCATGACAGACTCGTTGTCGATGTTGGCCTGAACCCATGCCATCAATTGCTCTATATAGGCCGGTGCAGCCATCTTGGTTGGCCGCTTGTAGTTTTCGCTGTCTTGCCAAAGATATTCAAACCTATGGATGTTAATGCACTTCCAGGGTCTGCAGCAGCCGGATGGAATATTTCTTACTCATCAGTCGCCTTCATCTCAGGACACGACTGCGGGGAGCAGAACTCGGTGATGGCACCATAAAGGAGATTGATCTGGTTGTAGAAGTCCACCACTGGTTATCGTTAGGCTTACGACCTTCAGCTGGCCATTGGGCGGTGACCAAACTTACTATTGACTGCTAGCCACTCATTCTCATCTTCGCCCTCGGGGAGCTTGACCACCTTCCTCAAGCTACCTCCGCCCAAAGTAACTTCGGCATATTGCCGTAGCTGGTAGCTATTGACTCCTCCTTTGCCGGCGCGAGGGCGGAACTGATTTCTCGTCTTCTGGTTTCTGCTTAGGAATATCTCGCCATCAGCGATCACTGTATTTAAGACGGGCTTAAGAGGAGGATCTTCGTAAATGGGGAGGATAGGGTTATCCAGGCGCTCTACTTTGGCGCGAGACCTGGGGCTGAGATATTGCAGTAGCAGGGACATGTTGAAATTGGTGGAGGACGAGACGTGGATAAAGACAGGACTGGACTGACACTGTCTGCAAGAACTGAGCCATGGCAAGGCGAGGCGAGGCGAGGGTTTTTGGTCGAGAGGTCGAATAAACTCAAACGAAATACGATGCTCTGCGTGCATACCAACTGGTTAGCGGGGCAATGAATGGTATGTCATGGAATGGACAAGGAGAGCAGCATAAAGCATACGTTGATGCGCAGACCGACAGCGAACACAAGCAGCGGGCTGGACGGCGAGGCTGGAGGAAATAGAAGATGCTGTTCGACCGGGTTTACCACCAGACAGCAAGTAGAGGAGTTTGGCGATACGTTGAGGCTGATGGGCGGTTAGATATGCAGCGATGGGTGATAGCAGATAGAGATATAGAGAGATAGGGTGCGCGCGTGGGTAGCGGGAGGCGATGGTGTCGCATTCAGGGCGGCTCTGTTTACAGCGGTTTCTGATTGGCATGGTTGCTGGGCTAATTGCGTCAGTGCGGGCTCTGTGCAGCTGCTAAAGGTATCGAGTACCGACATGGAGGGGCAGCCATGGCTGAAGCTTGGCAGCAAATTGGTTGGCGGTAGAGGTTCCAGGTACGACTACTGAAGGAGATGAGCGTTGGCCGCAAGAGGCGAGACAAAGAATTTAGATATGAGCATTGGTTATCACGTTTCATTATCAGTAGCATCTCTATGTGCCTGTGTATTTGTCTGAATTAGAACTACATAGAAAATCCTTAGGAATCTAGGCGTGAGCAGAGGCCGGATCGGACGTAACCTGGTGAGAACTGCTCTTATCCTCATTGCCTCGGTACTACCATTAGCTCCTCTTACAAACACATCAGTAACTGCTCCTAGGCATTTGGTAAGTTTTTAACTTTTTTTTTATCGTTTGTCTCGAAATGACCAGTAAAATATCAATCAGTTCTCACGTTAGTAAACAGAGCCACTGTGATGTGACAAAGCCTGGTTGAGTATGGATCATGGATGGATATGGCGTGCATCGATGAAACCCGTGTTATGAGCGCTGTGGTACGTACGTGTTCTACAACAGACGAGATGCGCAATGTACGAGTACGAAGGGCGAAGCAAGATTTTTCGAAAGTTGAGTAATTGCTAATTATATCACAGAGTTTTACCTCGTATAAGATTAACACAATACCTAATTATAAGCTCATGTCTGGTCTTGCACTTGCGCCAGTCAAGATCCCTTGCCCCTGGCCTTGGGCTGTGGAGAAGAGCTGCAAGACAGACCGCTATATCGCTGCAGAAAACTCCAGCCCGACAGTGCCGTGTCTTGGAGAAGCGAAACTAGCGCGTTTCTTCTGAAGATGGCTGCATGGATCTTGAGATACGAGCAGCTGAAGCACTTTGGTGCAAGCTGTTGTGTCAAGGCGCCAAACGTAAACAGCACAAAGACAATGGCAGATACAGCTGCATGCAAGTAATGGCTGCGTGTTTGCCTAGGCCACCGCCCCTGCTCGGCGCCGGCGACATTCGCAAACCCAAATCCATACTGGTAAGCCTCAGCCTCGATCGATGGCCGGGGTTCGGGCCAGGTACACGACTCTTTGTTTTTAAAACACAGCGGCTAGCAGTGATTGCGCGGTTCCTGCGGCCGGCCTGCCGGGCTGCTGCGTGTCGCTACGGGTCGCTAACGGAGTTTGGCTGCGCCCACGATCGTCTGTTGCTGGGCCAACAGGCCACGCCCAGCATTTGTTTGGCGGGCGAGCGCTCAAGCTGTGCGGCTGCTCCACTGCGGACGTTTCCAGCTGGCATGCACACGCATGTCCCCAGAGCCGCTGCATCTGGAGCCCGCCTTTATCTTTATGCAGCCCGGGGCCATATTCCACCTCTCAAAATATTCTGGGCATTGTTTTGTCGGGTTGCGATATTCTATCATTGTTTATCTTTTCCCTCCAGCGAGCGATTGCGACGAGCGCCGCCTCACCGACCGAGCAACACACCGCATCGTCGCATCAGCGGTATCGTGTCTCGCCTTACATCGAATTTGATTTGATTTCTGGTGGTGTAGGCCGCTTGGCTTGGATCTGGCTCTAGCTCTGATTCTAACAACATTCCAAAGCTTAAACATCCGCCCACAGGCATTGCATGACAATGGACCGCCATCGTCGCTCCGACATACCTCCCGATTATAGTTTGCCGCCGTACGACGACGAACTGGACTCGCCCACCGGCCATGGCGCCGCGGCCGTTAGATTGTTGACATCGGTGGAAGAGCCCGCTGATAGACCGTACGTGACACAGCCGTCGCCATTGGCAACACCGGCTTCCCCAAATACATCCCCAGCCTCCATATCGACGCTGTCTTTGCAACCCAAGATGGCCTCGAAACTCCACGGATCCAGTCCCGGAGCATCCACCATGGCTTTTGACGAGTGTCCAAGAGCCGCCTCGAGCGTGGCGATCAAGCCAGAGACGGATATGCAAGCAGCAAACTCCACGGCGGATGACCATGGTTCTGGCTCTCCTTCTGTTCATCACCTTCCCGACCCCCCTCTTCCTGATGTTGTTATCCCCCCTCCTCTCTATATCAAACAAGTTCGCAAGATCAATATTGCAAAGTTGCCACGCATCCCAACAAGTCCAAACCTGGCGGAAGCCTTGCCAACCATCCCGGAGGGGCCAAGTGAGCGAATCCGGCGACGACGAGGGAGTCTATCCGCGTCCGACCAGCCAGCTTCTCAGCCAGCTTCTCAACCAGACGTACAGCAACAGCAAACCCCACAACCAGTCGTAGTGGAAGCTGCTGCTGTGGCTGTGGCTGCGGCTGCGGAGACAACTCCAACAACACCAAAAAGGATAAAACCCACAGTAAGATGGAAGACCAGAAGCTCACACGATAGGCCGATTAGTTCGCGATCACCGCGACCTCAATACGAACCCAGTGTCTTGTCCTCTCACACTCGGACGGGGTCTATTCGGGACAACGCTCCCAGCATTCCGCCGCCAGATGGGTCTTACATGTCCTATGATACTAGAGATCCTCATAGGCCGTGGTCTCCAGCATCGAGACTGACAGATTACTCTCGCCCCCCGCCTTCTCATGATTCTTACGAGCCTTCAGACATCAACGGAAGCCCCAGACCAGGAACCCCGTCTTCAAGGTATGGCGGCAGCCCGCGACGTCCACTGCCACCGGCACCTCGCTTTGGCAATACGTCGCGAGCTTCGCAATTTACAGACGATATAACCGTTTCAATTCCGTACGACCATCCTGATGACGAAGACATCTTCCGTCCCGAGTCGGATCTCAGTGATAACCGCCATTATGAACACAATTACGATCACTATGATTACGATGAAGAAGATGGCCGCGCTTACGGCGATGGCCGTGAGTCGTTCATCTCAGGTGACCAAGAAACTCTGGGAGAAGAGAATGAGTATTTCGACAAATATGAGCACTACGGGCCTGCGCCTGACGGAGCGCAAGAGCGACGTGGTGTCCGCGCTCCGCAGATGGCCAAGAAGGAGGTTCCTCTCATCAACGGAGAGTTAGTCCTAGAGTGCAAAATCCCGACCATTCTTTACAGCTTTTTGCCGCGACGAGATGAGGTCGAGTTCACTCATATGAGATACACGGCTGTGACCTGTGACCCGGATGACTTTGTCGACAGGGGGTACAAGCTCCGGCAGGCCATTGGTCGCACGACTCGAGAGACCGAGCTCTTCATCTGTGTAACCATGTACAATGAAGATGAGATTCTCTTCACCAGAACCATGTATGCTGTCATGAAGAATATATCCCACTTCTGTTCTCGATCTCGATCCCGTACTTGGGGTGAGAATGGCTGGCAAAAGGTGGTCGTTTGCATCATCTCCGATGGCCGTGAGAAAATTCATCCACGCACACTAGACGCTTTGGCGGCCATGGGAGTATACCAGCACGGTATCGCCAAGAACTTTGTCAACAACAGGGCCGTGCAGGCTCACGTCTACGAGTACACAACACAAGTCTCACTTGACTCCGATCTCAAATTCAAGGGCGCCGAAAAGGGTATTGTGCCGTGCCAAATCATCTTTTGTCTCAAAGAGAAGAACTCGCGAAAGCTCAACTCACACCGTTGGTTCTTCAACGCATTTGGCAAGGCCCTGAACCCCAATGTCTGTATCCTTCTAGACGTGGGAACCCGTCCAGGAGGTACTTCGCTGTACCATCTTTGGAAGGCTTTTGACTTTGACTCCAACGTTGCTGGAGCATGTGGTGAAATCAAAGCCATGAAGGGCAAATACGGATCATACCTTTTGAATCCTCTAGTTGCGTCCCAGAACTTCGAATACAAGATGTCTAACATCTTGGATAAACCTCTGGAGTCTGTCTTTGGATACATTACGGTGTTACCCGGTGCTCTCAGTGCGTACCGTTACCATGCGCTGCAAAATGATGAAACTGGCCATGGGCCTCTCAGCCAGTACTTCAAGGGTGAGACCCTTCACGGCCAACACGCCGATGTGTTTACTGCCAATATGTACCTGGCCGAAGATCGTATTCTTTGCTGGGAGCTCGTAGCCAAGCGAGGCGAGAGATGGGTTTTGAAATATGTCAAGGGCTGCCACGGAGAAACCGACGTTCCTGGTATGTTGTTTTTCGAGTGTTGCGTTCGCACACCGTCTTTCCTAACACAAAGAACAAAACTAACATTTTGAATCTATAGACTCTGTTCCCGAATTCATTTCTCAAAGGAGAAGATGGCTGAACGGCGCCTTCTTCGCTGCTGTCTACTCCCTTGTCCAGATGCGACAGATTCTACAGACTGATCATACGCTTGCACGCAAGGTCCTTCTTTACATTGAGTTTGTCTACCAATTTGTTCAACTGCTCTTCACGTACTTTTCGCTCGCAAACTTCTACTTGGCTTTCTACTTCGTCGCTGGTGGATTGGCAGACCCAACGGTCGATCCCTTTGGGCACGGCATCGGAAACGTCATCTTCATTATTTTGAGATACACATGCATCCTGCTCATCGCCATTCAATTCATCTTGTCACTCGGAAACCGTCCACAGGGCGCACGAAAGCTTTATCTTAGCAGTATGATTATCTACAGCATCATCATGATTTACACGACTTTCGCCATCATCTACATCGTCATCAGACAGTTCACGCACAAGGAGGGTGGCCAAACGTTATCACTCGGTAATAACGTGTTTACGAATCTCATTGTGTCCATGGCATCGACGATAGGTCTGTACTTTGCCATGTCATTCCTCTATCTCGATCCGTGGCACATGTTTACCTCTGCTGGCCAATACTTCCTGCTGCTACCAAGTTACATTTGCACGCTTCAAGTCTACGCCTTCTGCAACACGCACGATGTCACCTGGGGTACCAAGGGTGACAATGTTATCAAGACTGATTTGGGTGGTGCTGTCGGAAAGGGCGAGACTGTTGAGCTTGAAATGCCCAGCGAGCAGCTCGATATCGACAGTGGATATGACGAGGCTCTACGCAATCTGCGTGATCGAGTCGAAGTCCCGGAGAAGCCCCCGAGCGAGTCCCAGCTGCAGGAAGATTACTACAAGAGCGTCCGAACGTATATGGTTGTGTCATGGATGGTACTGAATGCCATTCTCGCCATGGCCATATCAGAGGTGTATAGTAGCAAGGGCATCGGTGACAACTTTTATCTCCGCTTCTTGTTGTGGAGTGTGGCTGGCTTGGCTGTCTTCCGTGCTATTGGCTCTACTACGTTTGCTGTTATCAACCTCATTCATCTGATAGTTGAAGGCAGAATCCGCATGACTCTGAAGCTGCCCAGCTGGGCGGGTGGTATGGGCGAGAAGTTTAGCGAAACCATGAGCAGCGTTGGAAGCAGTGTTACTAATGCCCTTAGATCTTGAATCCAGTTTCCTGTTTCTTTAGATTTGTACAGCTTCTCTTGATTGTGCTTCACATGATTGAGAGTTTTTTTTTTTTTTTTTTTTTCCGTTATATTCTACTCTCCTTTGACATATGGAGAGTCGGTGGGTGGGCTCGTCTCTTTCTGTCTCTTCTACTACATGCCTGTCTATAAGAGACAGGCACGCATAGTTGAACAAAGTATACAAAATTTGGAAAAGACTGGAGAGGTTTTTTTGGAGGCTCTTTCGATTTGATTGAATGCCTTTTGTATCGTTACGAGAAAGAGAAGTACAATGTTTGTCAATATGGATTCTCTGTATGATGTATGTCTCTTGTCTATAATGAAGGGTTTGATGGCTCCTTGACGTTGGAAAACCATACTGGTGATGCGAGAGCATTCCATGGTATGCTATATGAATTCACGGTGGCTTGGGTTTTGGGACATGAAGAAAGCAAGGAAGGGGAAAAAGGTGATACTAATGAGAAATGGGAGGGCGGTGGATTTGATGGAAGGATAATAATGGTTGTTGAATTATGAGACATTGATGAGAATATATTTTATGTGCTTCAGATTTATCTATTTCTGACATTTACGAATGCATGTCATGGTAAATAAACGATATCTATCTGCCTTTGCTGTAGAAAAGTTTTTTTTTTTTTTTTTTTTCATTTTACTCTTTATATCTATTTCTGGAAACTAAGTTCAATTCAATACTACATGATGAGATGCTTTCAGTTGATGATATCCAACGCCCAGTGTGTTTTAACCCAATACAAAAATACAATTTATTTTATACCATCTCAATTCATTTACTCTTCATCGGGCTCTTCTTCTTCCGCAACCTACCAAGGAGTTAGCATAATGAATCTCTAAAACATGAAATCGCTAAAAGATAAAGAGACTTACGTTATCGTGGAAGTTTTGTCCATCAGTAGTCTCATTGATAAGACCAGCCCGAATGCAAAAGTCACCAAATCTCTCGCCCTCCTGTCTCTCCACTGCGTACTGCTTCAACAGACCCCTCATGATGGTCAAAATCTCCTCTTCCTTGATGCTAGCGCGGTACAGCTTGTTCAGACGCTGGCCGTGGTAGCCACCGCCGAGGTACATGTTATACGCGCCGTAGGCTTTGCCGACAAAAGCCACTTCAGCGAGCCAGGGACGAGCACAGCCGTTGGGGCAACCAGTCATACGCATGACGATGGAGTCCTGACGGAGACCGTTCTCCTCGATGCATGCCTCGAGCTTGGTGATGAGCTGCGGGAGGTATCGCTCAGACTCAGCCATGGCCAGACCGCAGGTAGGGAAAGCAACACAGGCGGACGAACTAAGGCGGAAAGCGGAGAACTGAAGGTTATCGAGCTTGTACTGCTTCATCAGCTCCTTCATGGCAGGGACATCTTCGTCGCTGACGCCGCTGAGGACCAAATGTTGGTTGCCAGTCAGGCGGAAATCGCCCTTGTGGACCTTGGCAATTTCTCGCAGACCAGTCTTCATGCGGAAGTCGGGGGTATCCTCGATACGTCCGTTCTCGATGAAGAAGGTGAAGTGGTTCACGCCAAGTTCATCACGCTGCCAGCCAAAGATATCGACATTGCTCTTGAACTCGAAAGCGCGTGGAGTGTCAAACTTCTGGCCCCACAGCTCCTCAACCTTGCCCTTGAACACCTCGACGCCCATGTCGTCGATAGTGTACTTGAGACGGGCGTGCTTTCGGTTCTTACGGTCACCAAAATCACGTTGAACAAGCATAATCTTCTCGCAGGCAAGGTGGATCTGATCCTTGGGAACAAAGCCAAACATGCGGCCGAGCTGGGGGTAGGTCTTCTTGTTGTTGTGAGTGGCACCCATACCACCTCCAGCAAGCACGTTGAAACCCTCAAAGGTACCGGCCTCGTTGACAATGGCAATCAAACCAATGTCGTGAGCATAGACATCGGTGTCGTTGTAAGGGGGGATGGCGATGGTGATCTTGAACTTTCGCGGCAGGTAGGTAGGACCGTACAGAGGCTCGAAATCCTTAACGGCATCACCTGCAACCTGGACCTTCTTGTTGTCCTCATCTTTCAGCCAGATCTCGTGGTACGCGCTGGTAGAAGGCAGCAAGTGATTGCTAATCTTTGCGGCGTACGAGTGGACTTCTTGGTGAAGCTTAGCCTGCGAGGGGAGAGTGCTGCACATGACATTACGGTTCACGTCACCACAGGCGGCGATTGTGGTCATGAGAGCGCGGTTGATAGCCTGCATGGTCTGTCGCAGCTTGCCCTTGACAACACCGTGGAACTGGAAGGTCTGACGAGTGGTAAGCTTCATCGTCTCGTTACCAAGCTTGTTGCAAATATCGTCCATCTGAAGCCACTGCGCGGCAGTAGCAACACCGCCAGGCAATCTGCAGCGAATCATGAAGCTGTAGGCGGGCTCCAAGCCTTGGGCTTTTCGCTCCTCACGAACATCACGGTCGTCTTGCATGTAGGTACCATGGAACTTGGTCAGCTGTTGATTGGCGGCGGAAATGGCTCCGGTAGATGTATCCCTCAGCTCCTCAGCAATAGTACCACGAAGGAAGTTGGATTCAAGCTTAATATCTTCATTGGTAATTGGCGGGGGCTCATCGGGAAGGCCATCGACCTTGTCCACGCCCAGGACTTGCCACAGCTTGGGCTCCCACTCCTGGTAGCCGGTCTGAAAGCCATCAGGATCCTGGTCGTCTCCCAGCCCAATATCAACAAATCGCCTACCACCCAGGTTGCCCAAAACTCGGTCAAGATCCTTGGCTGGCTTGTTGTAGTAGATCTTGTCTTCCTTGCGCGGCCAGTAGTGGCTGTCACCCAGACCAAAGACAGAGTAGTTGACAGTAGCTAGATCAAGATCAGTGTTGTCCTTGATAGCATCCCAGAATGCCAGACCATCTTGAGGGAACTCTCCTTGTCCGGCGGTGGATGTGATGAACACAATGTTCTCTTCGCCTGGCAGATCTTCGAGCGGGTAATCGTCCATGGACATGGCTGCCGTCTTCAAGCCTCGGGCTCTACCCCGGTTGGCCAGTCGCTTGGCGACATTACTGGCATTGCCGTTGTCGGAAGCATACAGGATGGTCAGAGGGGCACCCAAAAGGCCTTCCAGGAGCTGGTTGTAAGCATCCTTTGCCTTCCTCTTCTGTGCTGCACGGACTTCGGTTCCAAAGTCCTGCCCAAGATTAGACGCAAAGCTAGGCTCCTTCTGCATAAGCTGGGTCAGTTGGTTGTCTCGGTCAAGGAAAGCCTTCAGCTCCTTCTTGATGAGCTCAGAGTCCAATGAGAAGGTAGGCTCGCCGTTGGTTTCGTTGGACGGGTTCCATCTGTAGAGAGGCCAGTATCCAGTATCCACGGCCTTCTTAGTTTCCTGCAGAACAGTGAGAGGGGAGTCGGTCTCGCCAAAGTAAGGCAGATAGGCCAAAACAACGGATGGACCGTTGAACTTGTCGGCTTCTAGCAGGGCTTGCAGAACCTGGGTGTATGAACTGTAGACAGCAGTCGAGGCTACGTAGGCGTTACCGAAGTGCATGGCGTACAAACCAATGTCCTTCTTTCTGCGGTTGGCGTCGGCTAAAGCCTTCTCAGAGTAAGGCGTAGAGTCAATAATAAGCATGTTGACATTTTCGCCAGATGCGAGGACGTGGTGAACACCAGAGTTGCCGAGATCGTAAGCCCAAGCGTCAGAACCCATCAACCAAAGAGACTCCTTTCGGAATAGCGCACGGTTGGCGAGAAGCTTCTGAGACTCGGGAGAGTTGTCCTGCTCCAGCTTGGCAATGACCTCGTCTGCAATGAGATCAGACTTGGCCTGGTCATCAGAGTTGACGGCCCATCGTGCCAGCCAGCTCTTTAGAGCCTCACTGGTAGAGCCAGAGCTGCTTGCCGCCTGCTTGACTTCGGCGACGAAGTTGGCTCGCAAATCCTTTCTAGCCAACAGAGAACCAAAACCGAATTCGGGGCTGGCAGATACGGTGGCAGAGATACCGGCGTCCTGAGACCCCAGGGCATTGGCAATATAGGCTCTGCTGCCAAACAGCTGGTCGAGAATCTTACCATAAGCAACCTCGAGCTTCGGGGCCTCGATGCCTTGTGAAATGGGCTCGCTTGGTCCCTCCTTGACACCAACTTCAAGGTTCTGGATGGGCTTCTCAGCAGTGAGGTTCTGCACAATGCCACGGAGGGCCTGAGTGGTGGCCTCAGGGGCAATGTATCCCAGCTGGTGGCCAACGATGGTCTCGACACCGCCGGGGCCGCTCTTAACAGAGGACAAGACGTCAATCAACAGGGGGCCCCATTTGGTGGTCTTTCGGTGGATCTGTTCCAGAACGGCGACCCTCTTGATGGTGTTGGGGATGCTGGAGACGAGCTTGGAGCCGATCCAGGGTCGGTACAGGCGAGGAGTGAGGATGCCAATCTTGGCATAAACGTCGTCGGGCTTAGCGCTGTTGATGGCCTGAGCAAAAGCGCCAGTGTCGGATCCGAAAATGAAGAGGCAGTTCTCTGCATTGGCAGGTCCAGTGTACTCAAAGGCGCTGTATTGTCTTCCAAGAGCGGTGTTCAGCTGCTCCCAGATGCGAGAGGCGCAGGTGTAGACATCTTCGGATGTCACTCTAGGAGCGGCAGTCTCGACAGTGGTGGCGACGGATGAAGCGCCAATAGGGGTACTGGAGCTGCTAGCCTGGCTGGTCTTGGCAGACTGCTCAGATACTGCTTTGGAGGCGAGTGAGGCGGTTGACTGCTGAAGACCCGAGGTCTTTTCAGAGCTGCCAGAAGCCTCGACTTCCTGGAGGTCCGATGAAACGGCGGCGTGTCCATCGTCGGCGTATTGCCCGGTGGCTTTGATGGTGCTGGCCTGGAATCTCCTGACACCCTCGATATCAAGCACAGCCCTCACTACGGTAAAGTCCTCTAGGCCAATGAGCTCATCACGGGCTGAAGTATCTGGAGAGAAGAAGTGGATGACAGCCTTGCCGGTGCGCAGGGCCAGAGCATGGGCGGTGATAGCCATATCCTGAGCCTCCTGGAGAGTCTCGGACTGGAGGAATGTCCATCCTGAGTTCCGGATAGAGGTTATGACGGAATAATCGGCAAAGCCGCGTGGCTGGAGAGATACATGGAGAACAACAGGGTAGTTGGCGAGCTTGTAGAGGTGAGAGATGGAGGGGAGGAGGATGGAAGAAGAGGTGGTGACAGAGACGAGCTTGCCTGAGCGGATAGGAGCAAAGACAGAGAGTAATGGGTCATTGTTATGACGGATATGCTGGATCTATATTCAGGCAGTGGTCAGTGAGTTTTCATGCTTCAATGACTGTCTTCGGGCTGTCGGCAGACTAGGATCGGGTCGTCGTCGGGGTGAGTCGATTATGTGTAAGTGCGGCAGAAAACCCCAACCACCAAAACAACGAGTATTCCGGGGCTAAAAAAAAAAAAAAATCACCAAACACTTACCTCTGGCACAGTGTCCTCAGTAGCTGCGACGATTCCTCGATCCTTGCGGCTAGCAAACCGCTTTAGGTGTGAAGAAAACTCAGAATCGGCAGCCAATGACGGCTGCACGGAAATGACGACATCGCTAGACAAGTAGGCGATTCTCGCAGCTGCACAGAACATAAGAACAGAAGAATTAGTCCAGCTTTAATCACAAGAATGCCTCCAAAACAGTAGAAAGATGTTGTATTCATGTATTCCATAACAATTCGTCCACTTACCGGCCTCTTCAGGCGTGCGGATCTGAACCGAGGTCGCCATGCCTTTTGCTAGTATCCGGCGCCTCGAACTGACCGTTCAAAGCTTTTGAGAGACGAGAATATAGTCTCTACGGGGTCAAAAGAAAGACCAAATTAGGGGTTAGAGGTAAGAGATGTAAAGGGAAGGGAGGCAGAAAAAAGAAAGAAAGAAAAACAGGAAAAGTCCCCTGGGAGAAAAGTCTGGAGAAACGATGTGAAGAGGAATGGTGAGATGGTTTTAGTTATAAGACCCGACCCGTTTCGACAACGGCCAATTCACCCCCAGTCGATCCCGCAAGACTCATCCGTGCTCTCAGTCAATAGTCCTGGCAAATTGCTGCCACAGACTGCCTTTGATTTTCCCAAAAGCCTCTCCAGGCTCCACTGGCTGGCCTCAGCCAAATTTCCATTCCCCGCAGAAGCCCGAGTTTTCGAGGATTGCGTGATCGCTTAGCGCTTTGGAGTTGTGCGCAAGTCTTGCGTGGGCGCCACCCGCCAGAGCGCAGCCATAGGACGGCGGCGATGGCGAAATCGCTCTCTCTGACAAATCCCTGCCGTCAGATTCGTTGCGATGCGACAGCGGTAATATGGAGAGTTAAGGGAGGATTTTTGCCTGCCATGAACGGGAGATTGTTGATGGAGGAGATGTATAATCTTCCGTTATCCATTATAGAAGTTCCAGGGACTAATATGGCGCCTTCCTTCATATGCTATCTACCTTACTTATGTCAAGGCTAACCATAGTTATTCTCCATGTATATTGGTCCTCTTATATTATCGCACCTAGTAGATAAATCAATCAGCTCGTGAAACAGCAAAATCTTCTCTCGCCCAGCTTCTACTACAGTTGTTAACCTTTCTTTGCTCGAATCCATGCCCTCAACTGACGCCATCAACACTAAACCCAGTTCAGCATCTGCTGGGCCGCCGCTCTCGCCGCATCCATGCCGCAGACACGCCTATTCCAACAGCTATTCTGCAAATCCATCATTAATCCATTGCCATCAATTAGGCTGAGCGGGACTCTTGGGTTTTGGTGCTTGCTTAGACCCCATCCGGCCCATCAAACTCTCCCCTCCGACTTCCGACATTCTCTGGAGGGCACCGACGAGCCGGGCAACCTCATTCGTCCATTCGCCCTTTGTCCAGCCAAGCAGATGCCCCGTCAGCCAGTCACTAGACTAAGTAGTAACCCCCGAATGCCGAGCAAATAGCATGGCCCGGCCGTCGGAGCTGGTTTTCCATGTCCCTGATCGTATGTCTCTGCCGCACCCTTCAAATAAGCATACCAATAGCAGCTTTACTTTGTGTATTAAAAAATTAAGGCCACACCCGTGACCGCCCAAAATAGAAAAAACCAAACTATGCCGAGACTTTCTTTCCTTTCTTTCAATGATGAATCGCGGGGCTCCAATCGCGTCATTTCATACGCCCCCAGCCTTCTCCTTCGCCCTGTCCCTCTCCCCGTCTATATCGCCAACTCTCTTTATAGTCTCTATATGCATGCATCCACTATGTGTTTGCCTTGCCTTGTCTTGACTTAATTCAACCAGTCTTCCTTTCTCTCTCAATTCATCTCTTATACTTCACCGGCCAGTGTTCCGGTTGAGCTAGGCTTCCGGCTAGTACCTCCAACAGTCCACTCTCCCGCCTCGGAATAATCCATCCAGTAGTTGCGTCCAAAAGACACCATCGTTCGGCCGAGCTGACCCCTCCGGCCTTCACCGTCAGGCAAGTCGGTCGCAAAAGGTCCCACATGATCGTCAACGCCGGGTCCTTCGAGGATCATCAGCTGCATATACTTTTGCAGCACCTGTCGCGCATAGTTCATGACAACCAGGCTAAAGTATACTCGGATCAAGGTCAATCCGGTGATGAGAATCATGCTGGCTGCCGTCTCCTGGGGCACAGCATCTCCGTGCATGGCGGTTTCACGGCGAAGACCCTCCATCCCTTCGGCAACGATATCGGGCAGGCTTGAAGGCTTGACTCCAGACCCAGTCGATAGCGCAGCGTTGGCAAAGTACCAGTCCATTCCAAAAGCAAATGTAGAGGCACAGTTGATAGCAGTATCAATCACATACAACCACGCCAAGGCCAGGCACTCGAACGCAGTCTGTTTTCGGATATGTGGGATCAGGTAGACGAGGGTGCCGAGGATTCCGATGCAGTAAATGTAAGTCGTAAGTTGGAACAGCGAGAGTTGAAATCCAGTAAGAATAGCAAGAAGGCCATAAACGCCGGTGACCTTGTTGAAGACCAGCGCCAGAGAAATCAGCTCGGTGCCGGTCTGGAGGCTGATAAAGCCGAAGAGGGTCTATGGTCGCTACTAATCAGCATCATGCCTTTGAAATTTACACTCGTTTGGCCATCTCGTGACCAAAAGGAAGAGGTTGTCATAGGTAAAACCGCTAGGAATTGCCTACCTTCGGACGGGGTATCCGCAAATAAAGCCTCGTAAACTTCGACATGATGGATAGATTTTCCGCCGCCGACGAGATCTATACCAGAAAGTGAAGCAAAGCAAGTCTATCGTCAAGCAAGAACTGACGTTGGGCGCTGAGAAAAAAGAGAATGACGGAAGAAGCGACAGGATCTCGAAAGATTTCGGCGACGGCGGAGATGATGCGCCCAGGAGACGCCCGAAAGCGCGCTTAGCCACATCGAAGGCTGAAAAGCCCCACAACAGCCATCGTTTAGCCAGTCATAGAAGAGCCAAGATGATCTAAAAATGAAACAAACACATGACAAATCACATGATATCTTGTCTTCTTCGAGAAGCAATTGATCTGATTCAATTTTAAAAAAGTTGAAGCGCTTACATAGCAGTAAAAAAAAGAGTATTAGTATGTGTATAAACGATCGTGGGCACGTTGTCCCCCTTGCAGGTATTATACAAAGTCCCATGCACTCGCCAAATTCGAATTATATATCCTATCCTCGGCATAAATGCATCGTGACTGCGAAGCGACGCTGAAATGGGGATACTGGGTTGGTTATCTTATTAAGCTTTCATACTCCATCATAAATTCTTGACATCTTGGTTTAGCATGAGCAGCCTTCTTGCTGAGGCTGTTGTGTGTTTGTCCGCACATCAATCACTGTGAGCAGAGTTAAAAATATGTCCCAGCAAATAAGAAGAAAAAAAAAAAAAATCAAGAGACCATCTGTTGGTAACAGGGTGGACGTGAGAAAAGATGGAGAGCAGAAACTTACTTTGGTTGGTGGCCTGAGTAGCCGAGTCGGAACCCTCCATACCAGGCAGGGCTTGCGCTATCCTCTTGAAAAGGTTCTGTACGTTGTGGCCAAGCTTTGCACTAGTTTCAACAAACCTCAAGCCTTGCCTCTTGGCCTCCTCCTCTCCTTGTTGAGTCGTGACCTCCCGCTTGTCGTTGAGATCCGTCTTGTTTCCAACCAGCACAATAATCACATCGTTTCCTCTCTCGGCCCGGACATCGTCGATCCATTTCTTGGTGTTTTGGAATGACTTTGCGTCTAAGTAGTGGTATGCGTTGTTAGTCCAACCGGAGGGAAGATATGGTGGGGCTTCACCGCGAGTTTGGAGGGGTGAGTGGAGGAGGAGGGGGATTTTGGCGGTAAAGAGAAAAAAGGACAGGAAAATTCCATACTAGAGATGTCGTAAACCACGACTGCAACGCTTGAGTCGCGGATGTATGAAGGAATCAGACTTCGGAATCGCTCCTGTCCTGCGGTATCCCACAGCTGTAGTCGTACCGTCCGGTCTTCGAGATACATGGTCTATAACTAGGCATTAGGCTCTGGTGCCGGCAGATGACGCGAATCGACAAAAAGCTCCGTACCTTTGAGAGAAAGTCGATACCAATTGTTGCTTGATACATATTATCGAACGAGTCGTACATGAATCGAGTGATCAGAGACGTCTTGCCAACTGCGCCGTAGAATCGGTCAGTCACAAAATCGCCAGATAGGTGGAGCCGGGCAATAGACGCATACCGCTTTGTTCTCCCAAGAAGACCAGCCTGGACAAGACCGGATTAGTATTATCACCTTGGATATAGATGAAGAAATGGACAGAAGAAGACGACGCACTTGAATTTCTTCAAGGGGTTGTTGTATGATCCCGCCTGCGCCATGGCTGCTGCGTGTGGTGGTTCGTGATGCTAGCTTTGGATATTCCGAGGCGTGCCAAAAGAGACAGTGGTTGGGCTGCTTTCTGGTGGACAGAGGCAACGCTTCCAATTGTTTGGTGATGGATTCTCGCAGTGCACAGGGTTGGTCTCTGATGCTGTTCTTTGTCGCAGCTTGTCCAACAGTTGGAATACTAGGCAGCCCCGAAAGGAGGTGGTGACAGTTGATAATGGCCGCCACCAGGCTTCGGGTCAATAAATAGCAGCACTGGCAAGAATTAGGACCCCGAGCCACCTTTGGGCCGTGGACAGCTCAGAAAACGGGCCCCTCCGCATGCCGTGCCCCGCTACCCAACCAACCGTTCTTTACGCGACCAGAAGGGGACTAGCCTATCGTTGCGCGATAAACGCTGCCAGGTGCCTGTAGTTGTTAATTTGCTGGACGCTGGTGGGAGACCCGCTAAAAAATCTCGAGAAAAGTTGCTGATAAGACAAGAATCGCCCAGCCAATGTCCTCCACACGGTAAATTTGCGATTGCGACCTGGTATTGCCACCGCTGTGCATTATTTCCAAGATTACTGCCGCAAAATTTGACATCTCGATACGAGCAATTTCATAAAACAATGCCGGTTCTTCGCTCAGCTACGGCTGGCTCTGGCGAAGCCCCCAAGCAATTCAGCCAGCCATCCAGGAAAGGAAAGAAGGCATGGAGAAAGAATGTGGACGTTACAGAGGTCGAGGAGGGTCTTCGAGAGCTCAATGATGAAATTATCCGAGGGTACGAGGCTCTTCCATATTAAGAAAAGTAGACGTTTATGCTGACAAAGTACTGCAGTGGTGTTATTCGAGAAAAGGCATCCGAAGATCTCTTCGTCCTCGACGTAGCAGGCGATTCCAAGATTCCCCAGAAATTCCCCAAGCACGTCAAGAAGGGTCTCAAGGCCGATGAGATCATCAACAAGCGCTCGGCCGTGCCGGCGGTCCCCATGAGAAAGCGCCCCGGCGACAAGACTACCGACGGAGTTATCGCAGCCAAGCGCCAGCGCACGGATTGGGTATCCCACAAGGAACTGGCTCGCCTGAGAAGAGTTGCCGACGGACATCACGAGAACACCGTGGCAGTCAAAGACGCTACCTTTGATCTGTGGGATGCTCCCGCTGAGCCGGCGACCCAGGATCCTACCGACTTTCTGCCTGAAAAAGTCGAGGCCAAGGTCCCCAAGTCTATGAAACAGCAACCTATTTCGCTCCTTTCCAACGGAAAACAACTCCCTGCGGTGCCAAAGCCTACAGGCGGATACAGCTACAACCCGTCTTTCCCCGAATACGAGAAGCGACTCGCAGAGGAGAGCACCAAGGCCATCGAGGCCGAGCAGAAGCGCCTCGAAGCAGAGGCCGCAGAGGCCGCGAAGCTAGAAGCCGCAGCTAAGTCAGCCGCTGAGGCAGATGCTGCCGAGGAGCGAGCCAATATGTCAGAGTGGGAAGAAGACTCCGAGTGGGAGGGTTTCCAATCCGGCGTAGACGAGAGGCCCAGCGCGAAGCAGCCCAAGCGCAAGACGCAGGCTCAGCGAAATCGTATCAAGCGCAGAAAGGAAGAGGAGCAGCAGGCGAAGCACAAGGCCAACATGAAGGCCCGCCGAGCGCAGGAGCAGCGCATCAAGGAGATTGCCGCAGAAGTTGAGGATAAAGAGAAGCAAAAGGCCCTCATTCTGGCTCAGGCCGCTGAAGACGAGTCAGACGCTGACAGCGAGATTGGAGAGGAAAAGCTGCGAAGGAAGCAGATCGGCAAGTACAAGCTACCTGAGAAAGATCTGGAGCTTGTTCTGCCAGATGAGCTGCAGGAGTCTCTGCGACTGCTCAAGCCGGAGGGCAACTTACTCAAGGACCGGTACAGAAGCATGCTGCTCAGAGGAAAGGTGGAGAGCAGAAGACACATTCCCTTCAAGAAGCAGGCTAGGAAGAAGGTCACAGAGAAGTGGACACACAAGGATTTCGTTATATAGACTAGAACTAATGACTTGTCCTTTCTGTATTTTCTTTTTGAATTGTTGCTTCTCTTTTTTATAAAAAAGACTTCAGATCATGGCGTTTACATATATATTCTTGCATAATTGAAAAGTTTTATTTCCTAATCGCGAAGCAATGCTTTCAAAGCCACTAACTAAACGAGAAAAATGTACACAAGATGGATGTAATATGTAGTATATACGTAGCAAACAGTTTTTGCGAATTTGGCGCCGCTATTTAAAACCAATTTTATAGTTTCTAAATTTGGCGAACACTTTCGTCTAATACCTGTGTATCACCACTTTTGAGAAGCACAATGTTAAAAGGATTTTATCTCTTAAAAAGCCACGAGATCTAGAATTCATTTTCGTCAGCAATTCATTCAATTTATCGAAATCAGAAGACCGTGATACGTACCTCTACCGAAGAGTCCTCGCTTCATCCAATCCATCGCCATCAAGCTCCTTGTCCGGAAGCTCACACTCTGCGCGAAGTAAACAGATCTCCACGCATAAACAGCCCAGAGTCCTCCAGCCAGGCTCCAGCCCTCACCCAGGTCGAAGACGGCCGAGTTTCCGATGTATGCCAAGCTACCCAGGTGGCGGTATTCAAATGCCTTATAGATGGCAGCATCCAAGTCACCATCTCGGATGTCGTTTGCCAGCATGGCGTCCGAGATCCTCGCCATCTTGTTGAACTTATGGGCAAGGTAGCTTCCCTGCTGGTGAGCACGCTGAGCCGTGGCCGGAAGCGATGTCAGCTTGCTGTCGATTTGATTAAGCAACTCCCGAAGCTCGCCAAAGTCGAGAGTTCCAGACTGGTCCTTGTCGAATTCGAAAAAGAGCTTATCGAGACGCTTGAGGTGGTTGATCGCCTGCGGAAATCGCTTCTTGACGTCCTGCGCAACTGTGCGCCAGTCTGAGAAATGGAGCTGGAGCTTTTCCGGTTCGATTCCGCGCTTCCACGCGGTGTTACGGAGGAAGGTAACGATGCTCTCGGCCACGTTGTTCTGGACGGTAGAACAGTCGCCAATGGCATAAACATCGCCCAGAGGAGCGCCATTTAAACGCAGGTGAGTGTCTGTTTCCAACGCATGTCGATTTGTCTGGACATCACCGAGCTTCTTTGCCAGCTTCTGAGAAAGAGCGGTTGGAGAGACACCGGTAGACCAGAGACAGAAGCCGATTGGAAGTTCTTTGGTTATTACAGATCCATCCGTCTGCTTTTGGCTAAAGATAATCTTGTCTGGCTGAACTTCCTTTACCCGCGAATTGGTAAGCACCTCAATCTGGTCACGGTTAAACCGCTCCTCTGCATATTTGGAAACCGTTTCGTCGTAGGTGTTGAGAATGTGGCCTCTGCTCTGAATGATGTGGACGGATATCTCATTTCGCAGTAAACGGGGAAAGTGTCGAGTCAAGTCCTCGTTCAGGAGATCAAAGAGCTCTGCAGCAAACTCGACACCAGTCGGTCCACCACCGCTGACGACGAAAGAAAGTAGCCGCTTGCGCTCATCGTCCGAGGTCGTAGGAAGACAAGCAAGCTCAAGATTTTGAATGACCTTGTTCCGAATCATCCGTGCATCGTTGATATCTTTGAGGAAAAAGGCATTCTCCAGGCCCTTGACACCGTGAGGGTTTGTTGAGGAGCCAACGGCCACGACCAGTTTGTCATATGGGACGTAGAAGCGGACCTCTTTGCCCTTGTGATCGAGCTGAGAGACCTCAACCAGCTTCTCCGAGAACTCGACGTCTTCTGCCCTAGCTCGTATAAAGTGGCCGTGCACACGACTCAAGATGCGTCGAATTGGTTCAACCAGGGAACGTAATTCCAGAGTTCCCACTGTAGCGGACGGCAGCATAGGAGTGAAAAGAAAGTAGTTTGCAGGGGAGATGACGGTGACGTTGTAGTCGTCTGGGTTCAGTTCCTTGAGGAGTGCCACACCGCCCCATCCACCACCCAAAATAACCAGCCTCGGCTTGCTCTTATTCCCATCATCGTCGATAAATACCTCGGCGATTGGTAGATTCTTGGGGCCACCGCGGCGTGGCTGAAGCGCAAGCTGCGACACATCGATATCGCTCTGCGTGCTATGTTCCTTGTAAGTGCTGGCATCGTACAGAAAGAAGCCCAAAATACCGCCGCCCAGGACAACACCCGAGATGCCAAGCCACGCAGCAGCTCGGTAGAGGAAGTTGAGCAGCCACGATTTGCGCTGGGGCAGTGGCTTTCCGGATAGCGCGCGAGCGAGCACGAGACTGGGATGTGGGAACTGGGACTGAAGTTGGAGTCGCTCGTTCGAGTTGGCTGCCAGGGCACCTGTTCTAGGTCGGGAGCAGAGCTGTGTGAAGCTTCTCAGCTGTGTACATCTCGCTGTGGTGGCGGCTGCGCGCGGGCTGTTGGAGAGGATGAGACGCTGCCTGGTGACGCCACTCGCTGCCAGGCGGAGGGATCCCAGCGCCTTTGCTGAGGTCACCGGCATCGTCGACAGCAGGTCAATTGGGCCGATACGAGTCGTTTACCATGAAAGCCCAAGGCAGCCCCTCGCGCCAATTGATCGTTTTTGCGGGAGCTCGAACGAACGGAGCAGTAGCTTCAAATTGTTTCAAGCAAAGCGCCAATGCCTCGATATTCTATCCGTCAGTATATAAAGCTGCCGCTGCTCGTCTATAACAATGAAATGTGATTATGCGAGATTTGTCTAAGACGTCCTCCTCTACGTACACGCAATGCGCGCCTTTTGCGATTGATATAGCTCGGCCCTTTGACTGGACCGCGCTACTCTGGATCTGCCGGCGAGGCTCATGTCGTCATAGGCCTCAGTATCGGGCTACAGCCCCCCACTAAAGATTCAAAGTGCGTAGCTCTTTAGCGCTTCATTAGCGAGCGACCCAGGAAGGCCGATATGCGATCGCTGGAGCGATCCGCCGATACTACCTCGCCTGTCTGGGCGACGATGCTTTTTTCCGTGGAAATGCAGATTTTGTGACGCAGGGAAGTGATTTGGAGTGGAGGCAGAAGTTTAGTTGTGATGCGACCATGACACCTTGCTATCAATTATTATTACGTGCGTGCTCTGTGCTCTGTGCTCTGTCTGTAGGTTGCTGATTATTAGGGTAAAAAACATTGGAAGCCAAAGATTGTATGCATCGATGTGCCCAAATGAAGACATAAAAAAAAAGGTTCTCGATGTAGAAAGAGAAAATGAGACACAAGGAAAAATAGAAAATAGGGCCTGCAATTAGCCACCGCCGTCGCCGTCGCCGTGTGCGTTGCGAGGCCGGAATGCCGGAAGTCGGCTGTTGAGCTTCGGCCTCGCGGCGGTATCACGGCCGCCGACATGTGCTAGCAGCCCGGCTTCTCCTCCGACAGCTGAATCACTGTAGCTGGAAGAGAAAAAAATGAGGATGAACAACGATGAGTTCTCCTCGTAACTCTGGCATGCAAGTATCCGTGTATTGATACTTTGCAGTATAAAACGCCACAATCACTCACTCTTGTTTGTTTAAGATCACCATATTTGTATCAGTTGCAAGCATTCATTAACCATCCAAAATTCAAGAACATGTGCACTCATGTCATCATCACAGCCGTCAAACCGTTGTGGTCGCCGGCGGCTAGCACCTGTTGTCTTGCAAGGTCTAAAGACAGCCATCAATCTCGTCGTGTATCATACGAGTAGAATAGTGTGATGGTATAGCTTTTTTTTTTCTTCTTCTTTTTCTTTTGGATATGCAGGTCGCTTAACAACGGAAATATCTCTTTTCAACCCACCGCTGCTCTTGGTGGGGCAGGAGATTGCACACCACAGCCGTAATTTCTGGGAATACCGTCATCAACCTATGCAAGCCAACTCTTCCAGCGGAATAAGTTGCCAGGACGATACGTTCCAAAGCGACGCCATGGTCGACTAGAACCTGAACAGCCATGAGAGCTGCTCCTCCACTAGCCATCTGCGTGTCGAGCAGCAACACACTTTCATGCTCGTGGATGTCTTCCGGGAGACGTAGATAATGAAGTTCCGGTTCGCCAGTCGAATAACTGGACTGGATCAGGAGCCGTCCCGTTCTGCAGTCCGGGATAGTCTTTCTGAGCGCCGGTTCAAATGCTGATCCTCCCCGGAGCACAATGACAGCGCTGACTTCTCCCTTGGGCCGCAAGCCGTTGTACTTGTAGCCCGGCGGCGTCTCAATTGTTGTTTCCTCGAACTGGACGTTATTCAGAGCCCTACATCAGAGTAAGTATGTATCCCCGTTCGAGTCCATAGTTGACCTACTGTTCGATGATCAACGCGGCAAGTCGATCGAAATAAAAGATGAAGTCCTCGGCGGTAGTGTCTATGTCTTGGAGAATGGTGTTCATGAATTTTATTTGAGGTGCTTCGCCCATGACAACGACGCGGTCAGAGAGGGGCTCATCTCTATCTCTGACCTCAAGCCTAGCTAGAGCCTCTCGATGGTGTGTTGACTTTACAAAAAGCTTCTTTTCGATAAATTGAACCATCATGTCTTTACAGTACTCAGCACTTTTCTCAAGGAAGAAAAAAAAAACCACGAGGTTTGACTTACCCAGTGCGACTTGGTTCTCGATTCCTCGTGGTACAATTAAATCGGCCACCTTACGTTGTGGCTCGACGTACTAAATTATGTGAGATGAGCCACGTCAAATCACAGCTCCGTTGAGAAATCTTACCTTTTCAAAATTCGGCTTGACGAAAGCGAACCACTGTTTTATACAGCCTTCGACATCTCGGCCACGTTCCCGAACGTCTCGGACAACTAGCAGGGCAGTAGTGAGCATTTGCGTCCTCGCTTGATAGCACTACAGCTAAATAATGAAATGCCTTACTTCTCCGAGACAAGCAGGTGTCTGCGTCGGCTTCGCAGTAGATCTAAATGCATGTCAGAACTTATCCAACAGTGTCATTTGTAATCAATCATACTGTCATGTCACATAGCTCACGAACTCGTGGGTCGTAGAGGGCGAAAATGCCTTCCAAGACAAGTACGTGTGGGGAATAAATAGACGTGGTGTTCTCCAGTCGTGCATGCTTGGCGAACGAGTACACAGGAATCTCTGCTCGTTTTCTGGAAGGGTTGAGTTAACAAGGATGTTCAAAGCTTGCTCCATTCACCGCAGATTATGGTTACCCAGCCTTCAAGTCCCGTAGAGAGTTGATGAGAGCGTCAAAGTCAATGGCCTACAAAGAGCAATATTTAAGCGTCTGATCGAGGGAGACATGACATTTGCAATACTATAAAACCCAGAGAGAGAGAAAAAACATCAAGGTCAGGAGTCATACCTCCGGGGAGTCGAAATCGTACGCATTGGCAAATGCAAGCTTGGATTGGGCAGGGGTCAAAGACTTATAGTATGAGTCCTAGTTTCATCATTAGTTACCGTATTCAAGTCTGGTTGCGTGTCCTGGGGTGTTCATGCCATGGAGAGAATGACGACCCACGGCAGGTTGAGCTTCTTCACTATCGTCTGGGAGAGCGTCGACTTGCCGGAGCCTGAGCTGCCAGCAACGGCAATGATGCTCACGTCCGCCCACGGCGGGGAGTAGTAAGCACGCTTCTGAACCGTGACATGGCTCTCGAGCTGCGACATTTCTACCGCCAGGACAAGTGCTGGCACGAGCCGTGGGTTGGTTGGATCACCGTCAGGCCGTCGTTACGAGCAAGAACAAGCACAGGATTACGCTTTTTATCTTTAGGGTACGGAGTAGCAGATGAAGTGGGAAACGGCTCGCGTGATCCCCACTCGGTAGTCGCCAAAGGTGAGTTTTTGCCAGCACAGGGCCAGAGGACGTTGCCACAGAGCGAGGAGTCAAAAGAGCAGAGAAGAGGCGGGAGAGAGTGGTGAGAGAGAATAGCTAGAGATGTTGAGGAGCAAAACGAGTGTTGATCGATGACAGAAGGCGGAACAGGGAACAGAGAGCACTGATGTACGGTCAGGGTGCAGCATAAAATCTTATCGGCTGTGGCTTATCAACCTGCCAAACCCACCGAAATCGAGGCTTCGAAGGCGCTGGACGGAGATGGCCGCCTCTACAGCTGGCCATCCGCTAGCGAGTCGGCGGCGGATAGCCCCATCCAAGCGAAGCTTAAGCCGCGCGCTGATAGGCCTGGTAGGGCTTGAAGAGGCACGAGTGCCTAAGCAGGCATGTGCCGGTGGCCAAGAAACCGTTCACATGGTTGCGTTGGCCGCGTCTGGGCGGGCGGGCGGCGCGAGGCGGAGGAAGCCTTGAGATGAAGCGGTTTGGCGTCCAGATCCAGCCTCGGGTGGTTGAGGTGCAATTGGATGGCTGTGGTTGAGTTTCGATCAGGCAACCTTGTCTCGTGCTCCCACTGCCTTCTCCAGTCGGCTGAAGCTACTACTACAAGGGAGGGGAGTACTCTATCTTGTGGCGGCCAAATGGGAAGAAAGGGTCTACTCCAACGTGTCGTGTCGATAGGCACCCAAAAGCCACTCGTCTGCAGAATACGTTGGCGTTTGAATACGGAGTACATTAGTTTGCATTCTGCAGCCCGTTGATGTTGATATCTGACTGCTTTACGACAGGGGACTACGACAGGTACCCAGACAGATTTCGACAGAGAGAAGTGGAATAAAGCTTACTTGTATGCAAGGGGGGCTGTCTTCTGGCTACATGCTAGTAGTTTAAACTTCTAGGCTGGTGATGCTGCTAGAGACTTTCTGCTGCTGCTTCTCATACCTACTAACTATCCATGACTCTTTTTCTTCTCCTTCCACAGGAAGAGAAAATTTTTCTCTTCGTTCCGTTTAATTTTGCTCTCCAGCTCGCTATCACGACTATGATAACAAAGTCTCAGGGCTCTATCCCAGCGAATTAGTGGTCAAGGACCCCGCTGGGAAGGGCAAACGCAGCCGCAAGAAGCTACTGTGGAGTCTGCTCTAGGCATTCGCGCCATCCATTGGTCCGCTTGGATGACTGTACATGGAGACCGGGCCACCTCCAAAAAGGGCCTTCTCTGCTCCTCCGGCCTCTGCAGAAATCGTTATCCTTCCACAAACCAAACTTTTCCCTCGCTCTCAGCACTAGGCACCACATTCGCCCTGTTCGCGAGCCTACGGTTCCACGACTCGGCTTGCCAATGCGCTGAAACGTTGGCATTCTCGGCTTCCTTTTTGGCTGCCGCGCACGCCATGAGCCTCTTTATTCTCGCATAACCGCTGCTGTCGTACCGTAACTAGACCTGCTGCCGTCTTCCCGCGGGAGGACCGTTGATCAGATTCATGGTACGATGCCGTGACGTTGCTGGACCTTGCACCCCCGCGCTACATGTCCTGACTCTCTGTGCAGATGTCGTCGGCTTCTACAGCTACTCCGGCTAAGCATGCCTTTGAGAGGCGTGTCGAGGGGGTCAAGTCTCCCAAAAAGTAAGATTTAGCCCCCAACATTGCTTCCTTGCTACATCCCCTGAGCAAATCTTTACATGATGAACATACTATCAATGGGAATCTCTCCGAGACATCTCTGCGGAAAACCGATATAATCTTCTTCTTTCCTGACATTTCAAACACCCTGTCATTCTCTTGATTATCCTTCACACTACGACCAGGACGAGTTATTAACTGGCCTGTAGCGATATTAATGCCTTGATTTTGGACTATTTGACCATGGAGGGCTACCCGAACGCGGCCGCAAGATTCTCGAAAGAGGCAAAATTGCAGCCGCAGCAGGATACCTCGGCTATCCGAGCACGGCAGCAGATTCAGAACTGCATCCACAGTGGAAACATTCAGACTGCTATCGAGACATTGAATGAGCTTGATCCTGAGGTATGTGCACCATTGTTCTCACATCTTTATTGTTCTTTCTTTGCCCTTTTATGATTAGAACACGAGTTTTTACATGCACCACGCATATGGCTGGTTTTCCGGCCTGTGATGAGAAACACCACTTCCTTTATGATCTTCTACTATATGCAACATTACGTTTTGATTTCCATGTTCTCGTTGTCTGCGCAAAGCTCCTAACAGGCGACTTAGATCTTGGATAAAGACAAGGCCTTGCGCTTTTCTCTTCTGCGGCTCCAGCTTGTCGAGTTAATCCGGGTTAGCAATGCGTCCGGAGGGGATATTGGCCCTGCTCTAAAATTTGCCACGGAGCAATTGGGACCGCCTGCTTCCACCAACCCTGCCTTTCTAGAAGATCTGGAAACAACAATGGCTCTGCTATTGTTTAATCCAGACTCCTTGGAGCCGCAACTCGCTGCTCTTCTCGATCCCAGCCTACGTCGTGATGCTGCGGACAGAGTGAATAGGGCTATCTTGGAACGGCAGTCAACTAGACGAGAGGCCGCCATCCGCCAGCTCGTGAAAATGCGAGCTTGGGCAGAGGGTGCGGCGAGAGAGAAGGGGAATGGCCTCCCAGAACGTCTCGATCTTGGATTGGGAGGTGACGAGTCCCAAAGCCAAACATGGCGAGGATCCGGTTCTGAAAATGGACATGAATCCATGATGACGACTTGAACAATTGTATTTCATTCATGAATCAGGTGATTCCTTTTATTAGTGCGGGCTATAATTCTATAATAACGATTAATGCTATGATATGATTCTGCTTGAATAATTTGAGACTGGGTAGAGCAGTCTCGGAGCGTGCCCTCCGTGAACTGAACACTTAGGGCGCATGCCGTTAAAAAGATACTAGTAGTAGTAGAGAAGATAGGCTGCATCGGTCGGTTATTCATGTAATGGAGATTATAACGAGGCACTTCTGCTTGCAGAACACGTAGAGGCTCAGTATGTACCTGTCCTGTAACCTAAAACAGTAATGTTCTCACTCTCGTTCTATCTTTTGACTTGAAAAGCGTGACCGCGTTGATGATGAAAATCTGACAAAATGTTTTCTTTATCTACTAAGTATTTATGTATGGAGCCAAGCTTAGTAGCTGCTCTATTTTGTTCGAATGTGCTTCAACTTCTTTGGTGAGTATAGGAAGTTGTTTGCGTAGGCTTTGGGTGTGATCTTTCGAGAGTTTGGCTCCTGGACAAAGTATTCGTAGCCCTGCTTCTCAGCAAAATGAATAGCGTCCTCCTTGGATTTGAAATTGATGTTTGTTCCCTGCATAAAATCTCCTGAAGACTGCCATCCAATCAACGGGTTTTCCCAACGGTGTCCCTTGGGCAGAATATCCCAATCCATTCGCCAGCGATCACCCCTGTGATCTCCAGATTGTGTAGCTGGCTTGGCCTCCTGGTAGATTCTGCACCAAAAATTAGAAACGCCAACTTTTTAAAGATTTCAGATAATAAAGATAAAATATCAAACTGACCGAACTGTCCTTCCTTGGAGCTCCATAGGGGCGCCAGAGATGGTAGCGGCAGGAAGAACGTCCTCAGTGCCGTCCTGCACGCGCTTGGGGACTGGAGTATATGTGCTACACATTGTTAGCACCAAATTTTATCGCAAAGAGTCGAAAGAAGCTGGCATACGAAGTAGCTTTGTCGAGGGGAACGTCGTAATCGGGCTGGTTAGCACTTGGCATTGCAGGGACGACGTCGGCGGGCTTTCCCACAGAGCTTTCGAAGCGGCGGGGGATAGACGCCAGCGCGATGCGTGGGCGCATAGCGTTGCGCACCAGGCGAGCAGCCGACTGTGTTCTGAGAGACGCCATAGCGAAGGAAGCGTGCCTCTCAATTGATTGAAATGGTCTTGTCCGCGATGGTCATGACGGCGGTTTGCGGCGATTGTTCAAGGTGGGCTTGAACAAAAATGGGGGGCGCTGATTGGCTGATGCGGAGCGATATTTTACCGAGACGAGTGCTTTTCGGCAAGAACCTCTTGGCTGGCTCATGGTTCAAATCCAGCGATTTATCGACGACCTTTCGCCATTGAGCGCATCCAGACGTAGCTATTCGCCCATATTTCAGAGCGTCTTTCCTCATAATCCGACATCATGAGCTACGTCACCCGCCGAGCGCTTTCTACGCTCATCCCTCCCAAGGTGAGATTCTTCCCAAGCGGCATCCGAAAATGCCTGCGCCATAATGCTAATTTGCTGTGATTAGATTGCCTCACCTAAGGTATGAACAAAACATGCAGTGATGATTGATGAAGAAGAAGAAAGCGGAGGAGGAAGAAGAAGGAAATTTTCTATTGGATTACGAATGCCGATATGCTTCCAACCAGCCGAGTTACGACGCAGAGGAGCGAGCTGCTGTGCGACGAAGAAATGCGAAACTATGAATCGACCGAAGTGCAGGACAATGAATAATAAAACAACATTTAGCTAACGAACGATGCTTGATATTAGGCGATTGGTGCTGCTCCCGATGCTCTGCGCATGCAGCGTGTCGTGAGCTTCTACGAGAAGCTTCCCCGGGGTGCCGCTCCCGAGATCAAGGGCAAGGGTCTTCTCGGCCGCTACCAGGCCAAGTACTTTGGCAAGAACCCATCTGCTACGCGTACGATATAACCAAAATCCAAAAACGTTTCGGATTTGAAATATGACATTGGCTAACTTGCTTCGGACTTGTAGCTATCGTGCACGCCCTGCTGTTCCTCATCGGCATTGGTTACGCCCAGAACTACTACTTCCACCTGCGTACGTATAATGAGGCCGTTGATTCTCAGTGACATTCATTGCTAACGCTGCTTGATATGTATCTAGGCCACCACAAGAACAATGCGCACTAAAGTACTACGGATGGTTTGTTGAAGCCTCTCTCTCGACAACAAAATTGAATGAGCGGCTATGTAAATAGACTTTAGAACGGTGTTGTCATAGACACACTTGGGCTCCCTTATGTACTATCAGACACGCATTGAATACCTGTTTCTCCTCCGACAAATCTAACGTGATGTACAAATCCTTTGTTGACTTGTATGCGCTGTTACTCTCTTATCCCCGCCTATTCTTTTACGCTGTCGACTATAAAGCTTCAAAGCGCAGTAGCAAGTTTCAATGAGAATAATGGTGCATGTAGTGGTCGGATATAACAGCGAGATGTTTTCTTAGATCAAAACACCACTCTATACCCTTAAAGAATGCCAAGACACTAGAACATATGACTGATAATATATCATCAGAGTCAGCTGGCGAACGCACCTAGAATATAGAAGGCATGGTATGCATGAGTCACTGAACAGAGGATCTGCTGATGCTGACTGGCCGCCTGACTGAGAGCCGCACAGAGAAACGTCTAGCATATAAACATTGGTGCATTTCAGACTATGACATCTCTTTATTCCAAGACAGTTTACGGTGGACCGCTCCCTGTATCCCAAAGAGATGCCTTCAACTTCCTTCTGAGCATCATATCGAAGAATACTAATAGGCTTGGGGGCTGGCGTGCAAAACTTAAAGTCCACTGTGTAGCGGCTGTAAACCCTCCCAAAACAGCACCCGTATGGGGGCACTTTAGATCTTGAATAGGCGCCATTACGCCTAAACAACTTGCCATGCTAAGCCTCTTTGGGTGGAACAGCGCTGTGAACAGCGGCGCACGGGCCCTCCATCCAGGCCAAACTTTCCCACTCAGCGCTAGGCCATAACAGGCTCCTGCAGCTTCAAAATCAGGTCGCCTTCCACCTCACCATCGCTATTCCAGACACATCGCAGCCGAGTTTCTCAATACCGGTCTTTGCTCTGACGACTCCTTCCAAGCAACACCGAACCTCATTGCGAGGCCCAGGAAGAGAGGATTTGACCCCGAAACCTCCGCTGTACTCGTCACCGCCACCACCGCCCGCCCATCGCTACTGCCAGCTTCGTTCGCGATTCCGCAACCCCCCTCCTCCTCTCTTCTCCTCCTCCTCTACCTCCCTTTGCCGATATCGCGTTGCGGCCTTGCCTCTAGCGTGCGTTGTTCAAGACAGAAGAGCATACGCAAAGGCCCTTTTATTAAGTCGAATATCTGGAAGAGCGACTTGATTCTGGGCCCCTAGAAAAGAGAGAGTTCGCTTCCTTACGGCTCCTACTGGCGCACACCTGCCACAACGACGGATGATGGCCGCTGAGCCCTCCACCGACAATTCAGCTGATGTGTTTGCCTCGACTGAACCACAACCTGTGAGGCGCTTTTTTCTTCTTCTTTTTTGCTTGCCAGTTGGGATACCAAAAGTCATCTTTGGGGTGACGTTGGCGCAGGCCTTGTCTTTTTGGTTCTTCTAGGTGTAACGGCGCCATGTTCTCGAGATATGCTAACATTGTGTTCCATGAGTCGCAGGCCACCGACTCACAACATGGCGAACCAGTACCGCCAGCTGTAAACGGAGGCTCCCCCCTCCCCGAAGACATTGCAAACAAGCGAATTACGAGTGTTGAAGACCAGATCAATTCTGCCGACGTTAGTGTGAGCGGGGGATCAGATACTGAGGCATCGCGCGCAAAGGATGGGGACAAGGGCCAGATCCGCGCTGGGGGCTCCACGAAAAAGCCTGCGACATTCAAAGCTGTTTCCGTCAACAAGACCTTCCTCGCCTCCAAAGCGAATCCAAATGTCTCATCCAAGACCAGCGACAAGCCAGCCGCGGGCTCTAGTACCCCGCCGACTGGCTCCGCCACCTTGTCCATATCACGACCACGTCTAGTTGCGAAATCGGGTAGTGGTACGGGTAGCTCAACTCCAAGGTTCTCGTCACTGACGAATGGCGGAAAGCCGGCGGCTGCACCTGACCCAAGTGTTGTGTGGAATAAAAACAGGCGTAGGTGACCCGACATGAGAAGAAGATTTCCTCTTCTTTGGGGCTGATTCACTGGTTCAACATATGCTTACATATTCGTCTTTTCCTTCTAGCTACACCTGCCCCAGAACCAAAAAAGTTGACGGATGAAGAGCTCAAAAAGTATGGAATTCATATGGCTAGTCGCCTAAATGAAGACGATACACAGGGCCAAAATAAGTGGGCAGATATTGACGACGATGACGATGACTGGGAGCCCGAAGCGATAACTTGGGGAGACGGCACCAAAACAACTCTCCCTCATCTTGATGAGGTCTCGACACAGGCATCAGAACGTGCACCAGAATCGGTCAAGACTTCTGTCCAGGACAAGCCATCCTCTCCGGCACCGCCAGGCGTGGCAAATGTTACACCATTGCCTAAATCTGGAGGACTTCCGTCTGGGAAAGGGCTAGTTCTCAAGAGTGCTGCTCAGGAAAAGCCAGTTCTAGTTGCCAAACCCCCAGCACCGCCAGCGCCCGCCAAATCTCCATGGGCTACTCTACCCCCTATACCGAAAGCATCGCCTGGTCTTGTAGAGTCTGCGTATCCACCACGCGGCGGCCTGAAAGAGTCCCCTTACGCCTCCAACATGGCAGCTCCAACTTCCAGAGATTCCATGAATGATGATTATTCACGTACCTGGAGAGACAGGCCATCATATGGAAATAAGGAGCTGTTCAACTCTCGGTCTGGTCGATATGAACCCGTCCCTGATCGGCGCCCCTCGATGCGATCCGACTCTCAGACTAGATATCCTGCCCTATTGCAGCGTATGCCTCCATCAGATCACCCAGCCGAGCCTTCAGCTGCATTCCAGACTAGTCGCACGGTTCAGGAAGTCCCATTTGGACGACGTAGGGGTTCGTCCAATGTCAGTGGCGGCAGTGGATCATATCTTCAGCGCATCGGTAAGGGAGGCGATGGCTCTATGCCGCCGCCCCCTGAATTTCTCGGCGTTCGTAGAGGCTCTTTGAGTGGCTCTGTAATAGAGAGCCCGGTTTCTCCAGTGGCGGCATCTGTGATGAGTCAAGGACAATCAAGACACCAGCCCTTGCACGATATGGCTCCTCGGCCGTCTCCCGGGACAACGTATGCTGGTCCTCACCACGGGAACCCACATGCTGAGATGAACAACGGGCCAGCTCCTCACCAGCTTGAAGACGATATTGAATATCAAAAGAAACTGATGCGCGAGGGTGTCGAGCTCGCTAGAAAACGCCGACTAGAGGAAGAGGCTCGCGAAGAAGCTGCACGCCGAGAGCGTATACAAAAGAAACTCGACGCTCTTGGACCTCCTCCCGAAAAGAAGAGCGAAGTAAAAGATGTGCCCAAGGATCGTGAGGCGAACCAGCATTCGGTATCTGGCCCGCCTGCCGAAAAACCGTCTGCGGTTGAGGTTTCTCCAAGCCAAGCAGATTCTAGTAAAGATGACACAGTCACTATAACCCGTATTGAAAAGCCCACATTCGGCCAAAAAGACGCTCCATCAGCAAACGCCATCCCACCTGGCCCTACAGCCAGGCGTCTATCACACAGCCAAGCCACAGATTCTTCCAATGTCTGGGGAAGTTCTGCACCTCGGCCAGATCGACTCGCATCATGGAATTCCGGGGCGCAACGAAATGTCTGGAGCTCTCCGGACAACAACAACGGACTTGGGAACGGCACGTTCAATCCCATTATCGGCCGCACGCCTGCTCAACCAGTTTCAAACCCCAGCGCGCCTGCTCCTATTGGCCCTCCTACTATCGCACAATCATCTTCTCATAATCGAAACCAGGTCCCATCAGTAATTGGCTCGCGTGCTACTCGGTATTCAAATCTGGGTAACGATATTGCGAGCAAATGGGTGACGGCTGTGGCTGAAAACGATAAGAAAATAAGTGCGGCGAAGATGGCTGAACGGGTAGGGCGTGATCGTCAGCTAGCCGAACGTGGAGTCACAGCGGAAGATGCTCAACCCACAATCAAAGATACCTGGCGCCCAGTTCATAATCCTGGCGATGGAACCAGACACGTCGTGGGTTCTGCTGAAGGGAAGCCTAACATCACAGATCCGTGGAAAGTCTCGCGAGACGATCTCACCAGAGGCGCTTCTTCTGCGGATGAATCCGTATTAGGAGGCCAACCTACAGTTATCGGTGGCGGAGGCAGTGGCTCTGTTTTGTCTCCGAATGGCCCAACAACTCCTCAATCGCGACCCTCTCGATTCTTCCCTGCCAGAGATGTTCGTATGGAGATTGGCATGGCTGAGCCGCTGCGACCCTCTTCGCCATCTCCTCCGCCGCCAACAATGGAGGGCCACCCGGCATATGAAGGGGACATTACACGCCCACATGTCTCATTACCGAAGCCGCTACCAGTAGTCAAACTCCCCCCTGCTATGGCTGCCGCTCAGGCATCTCAACCAAAGCCAATTAACACATGGGCCAGCCGTGCGGCTGCTCGAGAAATTTCTCGCGCTCCCGTCCATCAGGGTCACTCCATGCGACGACCTTCTGAGACGTCACATGAAAATTGGCAAGATAAAATCAATAATCTTCTAAATGGCGGGAAAACATCTCCGCCAAAACATATGGGAGTAGATCCTGCCAGTCGGCATGCGCTAGATCATACGACTACCCAGACCTCCACAACCGTATCTCTGCCTTTTGTATCGGTACAGCACTCGGCGGGAATTCCACAATCATTGACCTCGAAGCCAATGGCAGAAGAATGCTTTGAAGAGCAAGAAATGGGATCTCTTCCACAGATCAGACTACCACACAAGGCACCAGAAGCAGCATGGCAACCTGCAGCAGGCATAAAATCAATGCCAAAGAGATTTTTCGTCCAGCCGACTGTTATGGAGCCATATTATTTTGCCTCCGAAGTTGTTGGCGGCGGAAATGCTGTGCGAATTTACTTCCCAGGGATGAGTGAACCTAAGGTGGCCACTATCCCCTTTTCTGCGGCCAGGGGCGGACGAGGAAGCCATCGTCCATCATCACGACATCGAGGCGGCGGTCACGGATCTCGTGGAGGTCCTAGTGGCGGAGGTAGCGGCACTGGGAATGGAAATGGCAACGGCGGAAACGGCAACGGCAGCAATAAGAGGGAATTTTCAGGTAACTACGGGGATTCGACGACCTCAAACAACTCTGGCCGTGGCGGCCGCGGCGGGTACCGCAGTCGCGGATCTGATACCTGGAGTCGATATTCCCGCGATCAAGCTGCCTAGCTGAACAACTCACAAACACCCTTGGCCAACTTCTTTTGAAGCCTGGGTCCAGCCTTTCCAAACCAGCAACATAACGGCACATTATCTTATTTTGATTGTCCTCAGTTTGCTGAGGCACGTACGATATCTTGAACTTTCTTACAAATTAACGAACGAAGATGGGAGAGAATTATTTTTTTTATCACTCGTCGTCTCCATGTACACTGGACTCAACCGTCTCAGATGGCACAGGGGCAAATTTGTACAATTTCAACACGCATTATTTTTGACGTATTTGATTGCGCATTGGTTTCCTGAAGGGTATTAACCAGTGTTCTTCAAGGCATTGCGAACGAATTAAGGAACAGAGACAAAGGAAAAGGACCAAAAAGAGAGAGGAGAGAGATGATCGTCTGTCTGCAGTAAGGCTTGTCAAATTGAGCCAACTTTTCATTCTTCTATTTACTCGTTACTGGCTACTACTACCTACCTACCTACCTACCTACTAGTTCTGAGGGAAGAGGTATCGTCTACAGGAGCAACGGAGAGGGAGAGGCCAGACAAGCAACTTTCGCATCTCTCACGCTGGCAGTACAATTTTCCAGAATTATAACGACCAAAAAAAATTCTTTTGCGCGATATTTGGCCTTTTGCCTATCTGGTAGGGCTTCACTAGTAAAACTGTACGAGTACAGATATGGAATACGGTGTCCTGGGCAGATTTTGAGCCCGGCCACTCTAGCTACTAATAATGAAATGACGGACGTTTGGGCTCTGAAAAATTTGCAGAGCAGGCTACTGGCGATTCGAAGGCCCCTATCCGTCTTTCTTGGTGGAAAGGTGGAAAATGATTGGGGAAACAAGGTACTTGCTTGTTCACATTGACGTGAAGTAGTGCAATATCCTACAGAAAATATGCCAAATGTGTTGAATTTTTTTCTCGCTCATTACTATCTGTTTCTTCTCACCGTGCCTTATCAGATCTTCAGTGATGTGATGTGACTTTATTGTCTCGTAGATCCAATGTGGTTTTTTTTCTATCATGTCGTTACGTTAATGCATCCATGCATCCATCCCACATCCCTTAACATCTGGTCATTTTTATATACACATTCCTGCCAACTCCAAACTCCCTCGATATTTGGTATATCATTCTGTCACTGTTCTTTCCTCTCCATCGGTTTAACTCTTGTCTAAATCTCTTCAACCGCACAGTTAGGGTGCAGAACATAGACGACATTTGCAGGTGTAGCTGACGGGCCAGCGCCATCTGTAAGACCTTCGCCTCTGAGTGCCATGAGGATATTGTCCTAGTGAGAAAGAGGGGTTGTTAGGTTGAATGTAACACAGTACCCTGAAAATGGGGATTAAAACTCACCTTGACCATCTTTCTTAGAACCATGTTCGCCAGGGTCTTCTCCCTGTGGTAGTCTTCTTCTCCATCCATCTCCTCTTCCTTCTGCTCCAGATACCAGTTGATGAGAACGCTGCCTTCGACGCCGTCGCCGGTGCCAGCCTCGTCCTCATTCACTCTCTGGACAAACATATTCATCATGGAAACATACGTATCATAGGTGATGGTGTGCTTCCTCCTGGCAGGGGCGATTTGCTCTGTGCCATCTTGGCCGTCTTCCGCCATGGCAGCATCGCCTTCGTGGTCTTCTGTAGGGGTGACTCCAGAGGCCGCATCAGCAGCGCGACGAAGTGTCTCGCTGTCTTCGTGAGTATCATCCGTCTCCTCCATTTCGACATCATCATGCTCAACAGAGATGATACTTTGACGCAGGAGGTTGAATGCTTCGATGACCATTGTAGGGGTAATTTCTTCAACGCAGTTGACCTTGGCAATGGCCTCAGACAGACGAATCATACTTTCCAGTTGACGAACGGTGATTCTGTAAGAGTTCTTGCCAGCACCACCCTGGGCGTCATCAGCTCGAAGTTCCTTGTACTTTTCAACAAGGCATTCCCTCGCCTCATCCGTAAATTCAGGGCGAAATGTCCTTGCAAAGCGGATATATCGCTGCAGCTGCTCGGTACTGAACTCAGGAGTGATAGCCTCGTCGCGGCGCTGGTGGACTCTGACAATATGCTCAGACAGATGGCGGTCGAATGACTCGGAGCACTCATCCAGGACTACGAAGAACAGATCAAAACGGGACATGATAGGCGCTGACATGTTGATGTTGGCGCGGAGAGTAGTTTTGCGGTTATAACGACCTCCAACCGGATTTGCCGCAGCCAAGATACTGGTGCGCGCATTGAGTGTTGCTTGAATACCGGCCTTGGCAATAGAAATTGTCTGCTGTTCCATGGCTTCGTGGATAGCAACCTGATCAACAACATCCATCTTGTCAAACTCGTCAATGGCGCAAATGCCATTATCCGCCAGCATAAGTGCTCCGGCCTCTATGGTAAACTCTCCTGTTTCCTCATCCTTGACAACGGCAGCTGTTAAACCAGCGGCTGACGAAGCTTTACCACTGGTGTACACTGCACGTGGTGCAAAAGAGCATACGTATTTGAGAAACTGTGACTTGGATGTTGAGGGATCTCCAACAATGCAAATGTTGATATCACCTCTCAGTTGCATTCCCTCAGCGGTAGTCTTGCTAACACCAGACATGAGTTGCAAAAGGATACCCTTTTTGACGACTTCATGACCATACACTGTTGGCGCAATGGAGTTGACTAGCCGCGAATATATGTGGTCGCCGTGGACCATGGATCGCAGGTCCTCGATCTCTGAAGGATTCATAGACGCCAATACTGCAGCTTGGGCTTCGTCAACCGACTCAGCACCTTCAGCACCATTACGGTTATTCGTAAGAGCATTGATAACATCCGCAGCGCCACTTGCGGCAGACTGGCCAGTGGACGTGGTATCAGGTGCAACCATGCATGCAAGGAATGCCAAGCGATAAGTCAAGTCTCGAACACCAAGGGCTTTGAGTCCAGAGATACCGTTGCCGCCAACATCAGCTCCACGAGGCGCGCCGCGGTCGTCACGGACCGCCGTAGGGCGTAGACCAGGAAGGCCTAGCTGACTGACATCCGGCACGACAATCAAAGCACCGGTAAAGATGCATTTTTCGCCTGCTTTGGCTCGATCGACAATCTCACCTCGCATAATTACATCCATAGTACGGGGCATGCTGCCTGTGGGAATCTCGGAGCTGTTTTCCTGGATGCGGACCTTTTGCCAATCGACAAATGTGCTATGCCTGATATCAAGTTGCCATGAGACACGGTTCTGACAGGTCTGGTTGGGGCATTGTGTTGGTTCGGTATATCGAAATGTCTGCTCGACGTTGGGAACGACAGCACGGCAAGCTTCGCAAACAAAAGTAGCCAGAGATAATTCAGGTCGCACTTCTGATGTTCTGGTAACGGTGCCGGAAATAGATAGCAGCTGGCCGATGTTCGCAGCTCTCAGGCCGCGAACTCGGGAGACAAGCGGCAGGTTATAAAACGCAATCGAGAAAAGCTTGTCGGTCTGCTGATGCTCGTTCTTTCTCTGGGACAGGTCGCTTTGGGTTGCCGAACCGTACTGGCTAGCGCCAGAAGTGCTCAGCTTACTGGAGGCGGTGGCCTGACGATGCTCGCGAAAGTATTGAGACTCATATTTAGCAATCATGTTATGCAGCGCAGCGGTAAGGAAGGGGAGGAATCGGTAGTATTGGCGTATGATACCGTCTGCAAGACTGCCGTTCTCCCAAGAGGCCAGATGCTTGTAGTCGACGTAGAAGGTAGAGAGTTGGTATGTTCGCATGCCCCTGATCTGGGCAATGTAGTACTTGTTCGTTGTGGCGGCACTGGAAGGGGGTGCACCTGATGAAAGAGGATCCTCAATGAAGCTAATCCTGAATGTTAGCCACAGCCGCTGAAAAACCACATCAAGTGTAAAGCCTCACTTTTCGATGAAGCCTTCAAAGTGCTCCTGGACGAGGATACCAATCCGGTCCTCCACCTTGGGGATACTGGCAGCATCTGGAATGCGCGAGCTGCGTGGAAGCTGGTCGTCCGCAAAGCCGTCGGCGTCGCCATAGTCGTCAGCACGAGGCGTGCCCATGTTCTCCGACGGAGGACCCCGCGGCCGAGTTGATGAGGACGAGGGGAAGCCTCCAGGCCGCCTCTGCGGGGCCAAGCCGTCCGACATCATGAAGTTGGAATCGCCGGGGGTAGCCATTTTGGCCCTGAAGAGTTTAGACAGAATTGGCCAGAGGCAGAGGCAGCTTCGGCGAGAGTGCGAATGCGAGGAGATGCGCAATTGAAGCAATTGCAGGTTGGGCCGTGCCTTGGGCGAGCTGGTGCAAAAGATTATCGGAGCCAAATTTGGAGGTGAAGTGGGCTGGATCTGGTTGGAGGGAGCAACGCGCGTGGAGCGCGTCTCAGGGATCCCGTTTTAGGGCTAGCGCGACGCGAAATTTAATTGATTGCATTTACTTGGGGCTTGAAGCACTTGTATGGTTTTATATACGGCTTAAGACATGCTGGTATTATAGTACACCAGGAGCTATCCACCAAGTCCCCGTCTTCCAATGTTGTAAAATAAAACAATGTGATATAATATGAAAATCTCTCAGCCAGGGTACTTTGTGAACCACCCTCTGATTTTTGTAGCCTTTCTTTTCGTTCTTTCCTCCGTGTGGCGGAGTCTGTTCCCTTCCAATCTAGCGCCCTTCTTGCTGCTAGCCGCCTCATCATGCAAGCAAATTGTAAATCCAATTGCCTAGGTACGTAATGGCATACCAAAAAGTTCTATATGCGGCTATGCATTCATCATACTATTCAGAAAAGATTCAGGCACCTCCAAGTCGTTGGTTTTCTGCAGGTGAGAGCGTGGGTATCATGAAACAATCGTGGAGCGTGGTATCAACGCTCATTTCGCATTTTGGCCGTCCTCTGTAGAGTACGAATGTATCTGTTAAACAAGAAAAGCAATCAGTCATCAGGCTTCCATCCATATCTATGCATCAACTTACACTATCTGCCACTTGAAGCCATTCCTCCACGCCTCTTAGGTAGGGATCCGAGGAAGCATCAGCAAGCGTATCGTGGGACCAGACAACCATTTTGTCGAACTCAGTCACGGTGTGCATTGTTCCAAGTCTAGGAGCAGATTCATCTTCTCCATCTTCTCCGACAATCATGACATCCGGCTGCTCGGCAGTGGTAGGTTCGTCGTCTTTTCGTTGAAGAACAACTCCTCGATAGTTTGCTGGTAGTGATGCGGTATTCCCCTGAAGCTTCCTGCCTCGGATATAGGCGGTTCTGGTTTCGTCTAGAAGCAATGCATATATCAGCATCTACCGACACAATCTCAACCTGTGGAGAGTTTGTGCTCACTCTCATCTACACTGGGGTTCCAGTAAGCTGAGGACGGCTCGATCGACCCGGTATGGTGAACGCGACAAGGGAGTACGTTGACAGTTCCCTGACTCGTGGTAGCTTCATCCTTACGGATTTCAAGCATTGGCGGCTGGGCCATGGTGAATCGTGGTAATTGGATGATAAACGGAACGTTGAAGTTGCTGTCCCTCGGCTCGCGTCGCATTGATAGCAAGACGCGCCGCAGCTTAATTAAGTTCTTTATCTAATCTGAGATCTGTCGGAGCGGCGATCGTGGAGCATGTCCGGGCGCTAAACCGAAAATGGAGCTACTATGCGAAACACTACCGGGTAGCTTCTTCGATCCATGATGGCGGGAGCCGTTGCTGGGATCTCAGATCGCTAGCCAGCCACCCAGTTGCACATATCGAGACAATTTGCTCTATACGTGGACTAGTAGCATCTTTAAGTTGAGTTAGATACTCTAGTATCTGTTTAAGATTCAAGCTATGGCAATCCATGATGTAGCTGCTATTATTTTTTGGTATGGTACTAGTCTCTGGTAACAACCACTATTTCAATCAAGATATTTCGCCAATACGTTAAAGCTGTCTAACAATAGGCCGCAATATGAAATAGTAAACATAGTAGATGTAGTAGATATACAAAGAAGGTGGTACAATGAGAGAGGCATCCATTATGACATCATCCAGGGCTGGTGTCTATAGGTACAAGTGCAAGTGCTCGTGAGTGGACTAGAGCAACTGCCGGAATTAATTGAATTTGACGCTGCTAGAGATACCGGAGACTCGGTGACGAGATTGTGTGACTTCAACATTTCAAGGACGGTACTGGCGTCAAGCCACCCATTGGAGTTAGATCTAGGTATATAAAGTCATATGGCTACACTCCGTCAAATCTTAGTCGCGGGTGATCTCTCCTCGTCATCACTCACCTATCTTCTAAGAACACCATAGCGGCACAGCTCTTATACACCATGTCAAAATTGTTAAACCACAGCCTAGATGGATTACGCAGCCATCTTGGGAGTCTAACATGGAATCCGACTCTCAGGGTAGCCAAGTCATCAGTTTTATCCATTTTGTCTCAAATACAAATTGGCACTCTGTTGTTAGCTGATGAATCGGACCACACCAACTATGTATTCGGACACAAAGATATCGAAGCAGCAGAAAACATAGCCGGGGACGCTTGGCCTCGAAGTCGGATTGATAACGTACCTCAAGCTAAAATTGTGATCAAGAGCGCGGAGTTCTGGATGCGACTTTTCTTATTCGCTGACATGGGCTTTGCCGAGGCTTACATGCTCAAGAATTTCGAGTGTAAAGATTTGACTTCCTTCTTTCAGGTAACACGCCAGCCCAAGACAAAACGATTTGTAAATTTACTTACTGTGGGCTTAACAGCTATTTATAGTGAACCGTGAACAGCTGAACAATGGCACTACCTGGTTCTCTCAGCTCTCGTCCATTGTGTCTAATCTGGCTCGATCTACAAACACTCTTTCCAACGCTCTTCTCAACGTTTCCTCGCACTACGATATCAGCAATGATATGTTTGCGGCGTTTCTATCGCCAGATATGACTTATTCATGCCCAATTTGGGATTGTAGCCATCCAGACGACGACGAGCTGTTGGAATCTGCGCAGCTGCGGAAGCTCACCTACTTCATTGAAGGCGCAAGAATACAGCCTAGTGATCATGTTTTGGAAATTGGCACCGGTTGGGGCTCATTCGCTATTGAGGCAGTAAAGAAAACTGGTTGCCGAGTGACAACCATAACTCTGTCTACTGAGCAGAAAGCCATGGCAGAGAAAAGAATCGAAGAAGCTGGATTGGGCGACAGGATTGAGGTCAGACTCCAGGATTATCGAGAATTGCCAGTTCCAGTGGTGCCTTACGATAAAATCGTTTCTATAGAGATGTTGGAAGCTGTAGGGCAGGATTATCTCGCCAACTACTTCGACTGCGTGAGCCGATTACTCAAGCCAAATGGAGGCATCGCCATGTTTCAGTGTATTACAATGCCCGAAGGACGCCATGAGGCATACTCTAAGTCTCAAGAGTAGGTATTGACTAGACTATCCTGAAGTTGCAAGCTTACTAACGGCTCTAGTTTTATCAACCAATACATCTTCCCCGGTGGCTACCTCCCATCCATCACCCAGATCTTGAGCCACATCAGCTGTCAATCTCAGGGGTCTCTAATCATTGAAAAGGTAGATAATATTGGTGGTCATTATGCCAAAACACTCCGACTTTGGAGAGAAAGCTTTTTGGATAGATTTGAGGAAGCCATTCGGCCTGCGTTGCTCAGAGAACATCCTGATATGACCAAGGAAGCTATCCAAATTTTCCGCAGGAAATGGAAGGTAAGAAAATACGCCTTGCGGATTCTTGATACTTAATTATTGGTCTGACCAACTGTAGTATTATTTCTCATACTGCGAAGCCGGCTTTCTCACCAAGACGCTCGGCGATGTTATCATCACAGTCGCGCGCGAGGGGTCATCAGGATTGATGGACAAGATTCCTTTGTAGAAACCTGAGAGAGTTGTATCTATCATGACTTCTTCTTGTTCTTCTTTTTCGAACGAGATGTGCTGGCGTTGGTTATCTGTTTTGGAGCATATCGGTTCATGTTGTCCATATCAAAGCCAGATTTATGCTTCCGAAATAAGAGCATAGTAGCTCGAGCATCCTCTGTGCTAGAGTGCGGACCGCTTTGAATCTCAATACCAAGAATTTCTCTAGCAAGAACTTTCAGTGCCGGCTTCCGTCCATGGCCGTACTTTTTGAAGGCCGGATATTTGGCGGTATCGCGAATATTTCTGGGAGAGTGGCTGAGTTTGAGGGCTTCCAAGTCGTGCTTGATATCATGACCAATTAAAATCCTGTCTTTTATGATGTCGTCGACCTCTTTTTGAACTTCACTGAAATCTCGTGCAAATCTCATCTCTTTTTGGGAGATTCCGCTCACGGCCGTTCTCCAGTTGGTAACGCGTTCGACTGGCTTCACATATGAATCGTAGATTTGTCGTCCGTGAAAATCAACAGCACTTATACGTGCCAGGGCTGATTCATGCCCACCCGGCCCGACTCCCACCATCTCGCAGTCGATGGCGACATACTTTCCAATCTCGACTCCACTAGAAAGGCCGTGATTTACTTTGTCTTTCTCAGACACGAGCATCATCGAATTGCCTTTGACTCCAAGGCCATAGGCCTCTGCCAGATCCTCAGTTGAGACCTCATGATCCTTGGCCCATATCGCCAGTGACGGAGATAGATTCTGCTTGGGCTTGTCTACCGCGGCTGAGCTTTGAACACCGCCCATTCTATGAGTAGCTGCCTTCTTCTTGCGACTTGATGGGACACTGCTTTTACTATCAGATTTTCCAGTGGATTTTCTTTTCGCTGAGGATTGTAGCTGCTCTTCAGCCTTTCGTTTCACAGGCGGCTGGGAAGCTGCCCCGGCCTTCAGTCGGGCTTGAAGGATTTTCCAATTGGAAGATAGTTCGGCCATCCTTGAAAATATGGGCCGGAGAAGCTTTCTAATGAAGAAGAAACCGCATCATGTATTAGTTGTTCGAAAAAATCTGAGATAGAATCTACTCTTGAGATTGAGCCCGAGTTTAACAGTGAAGTTTGTAAGAAGCATCTCAAGCAACTATGAGCTTTAGTACTATAAGCGTTTTTTAAGAATTTGAGAAATATCGCTGTACTGGGGAACAGGCCTCTCACCGCCTTGCGATAAAAGATAAAGCTAAGCTAAAAGCGTATGACGCTTAATAGGCCATCATATTCTGCCAGGCCCCTCGCATCGCATTCTCGAATTCCATCCAACTTTCATCAACTTTGCACACATTGATAAGGTTTCCATCATGGCTGGCGGCACCCCGCATGGCGAGCCATCTGTCGGCTCCGACACGCCGCGCCAGAAAGGCAAGGCGACGCCGGAGACGCTGAAGATGGGCTGCATTGCTTGGGTCGAGAAAGATGGCCAGCCGCGACGAGCCGAAATTCTGAGCATAAAAGAAACGAAATCTGGGAAGCATTTCTACTGCAATTTCGATAATTTCAATAAGCGTTTGGATGAGTGGGTACCAGTTGCGAGGATCGATTTCTCACAGGACGTCGAGTGGCCAAATCCCGAAAAAGACAAGCCAAAGGATTCCAAGACCAAGAAAGCTCCATCAGCTCAGCCGAAGAAGTCGCAAGTATCCAAGAAGGCGCAAAAACGACCTGGGAAGCGCGAACAGTCAGTCACTAGCGAAGCTACAACACCGCATCCATGGACGGGTAAGTTTGATGATCATACACTGCGACATGGGCGCTTTAGGCGGCCGGTCCTGAATGGCGTTAACTGTTTGAATCGCACCAACAGATCTAAACGAGGCGCAAAGCCAGCGAAAATCATCCTCAATCGGGCCGGAAGCAGAATCACAACCAAACGTCAGTTTTGTCGAGGCGAGCGCAACACCAGGTGCAGGAGATGACCTGCTCGCCGATGAAAAAGAAGAGGAAGACAAGAAAGAGGACCATGGCTTTAGCCGAGAGGAAGAGATTGAAAAATTGCGCACTTCGGGCTCGATGACTCAAAATCCGGCCGAAATATCTCGAATCAGAAATATATCAAAAGTCCAGTTTGGGAAGCACGACTTATTCCCATGGTACTTCTCGCCTTATCCGGAGATTTTTGGAGCAGAAGATATGATATACATCTGTGAATTTTGTCTCAGCTACTATGGAGATGAAATAGCGTTCACGCGACACCGAAAGAAGTGCACGTTGCAGCACCCACCAGGCAACGAGATCTACCGAGACGACTACGTGTCCTTTTTCGAGATTGACGGACGGAGACAGCGGACCTGGTGTCGCAATCTATGTCTCTTATCCAAGATGTTCCTCGACCATAAGACACTCTACTACGATGTAGACCCCTTCCTGTTCTACGTCATGACGACGCGAACAGATAAAGGATGTCATGTCGTGGGATACTTTTCCAAAGAGAAGGAAAGCGCTGATGCATACAATGTGGCTTGTATTCTGACACTTCCACAATATCAGCGGAAAGGCTACGGCCGTCTCCTGATACAGTTCTCATATGAGCTGTCCAAGATTGAAGGCAAATTGGGTTCTCCTGAGAAGCCTCTATCTGATCTTGGTCTCCTTAGTTACCGCCAGTATTGGTCAGAAAATATTCTGGACTTACTACTGGGCTATAATGAGCGGGACGAGAAGGCGACGATTGAAGCCATCTCGACATCTCTCGCAATGACGACGCAGGATGTGGAACACACGCTGCAAGCCATGAAAATGCAAGTGTATCATAAGAGCGATCACAAAATCGTGATACCAGAGAAACTTATTGAGCAGCGGGAAAAGCAAAAGCTAAAGCGGAAGAGGGTTCTTGATCCCCAGAAGATCCAGTGGAAGCCACCAGTGTTTACAGCATCAAGCCGTACGTGGGGTTGGTGATGTAAGCGTTGGTTTGGCAGTGGACATGATGTGATATGATTGTATAGGTAGTGTTTATGGGAGTTTTTGGGGCATAGGCGCTTAGTAGGTGTTTTGTTGATAGCTTTGTCTGTACTGAGCGCAATGGATGTCTCATCTTTTCTTCTGTCAAAAGTTTCTCTTAGATTGATGATACCCTCAGCTCAAGATACATTTACCAAATATTGATTACTCTCCTATATCTGCTTTTGACTACTGAATCCTAACTGATAGCCGTCCTCTTAATTCGAAGAGCTGAATCTTAACGATGCTTGTATTACCCACTCAGCTGTGCGCCTCAGTGCTTTTGAATATTTTCTCTCACTACACCCAAGAAATATCCGTCAAGTTTTACGAAATTCTCAGTTTGAATAGCAGCCTTAGAAAGATTTATGTAGAGCTCAATTATCTCTAATGACGTAGCCTTGAAGCTGATGACTTCCGAGAGCGGCAATGCAGCTAATAAAGCTCTCTAGCTCTGGGGGGGCGATAGTGCCATAGTGGGGGACTCTGTAGTGCATGCAGCAGGGGCCCTTATTGCAGCAAGCTGTCAGCCAAAAGTCTCTACACCTTCATCTCTACGCAGATACGAAGCAGTTATTCTTTCTGAGCCTCCATCCGCAGCACTCGGAATTGGACGAGGGAGACGTCGCATTGGCGATTCGCCTGTAATTCAACTAGAGGCTGGCATGTCTCTCCAGCTCTTCGCTGCCGCATTGCTGGGCTTCGGCGCAGTGACGCCGGTGCTTGGCCGGGACGACTCGCAGGTTCCGCTGCCTAACTACGCCGACTTCTGTCCCGATTATGCGCTCTACTCTACATATCCGCAGTTTGTTCCAGCCCATACGTCCCCTAATATCCACTGTATGAGCGTTAAGGTCTGACCAAAAATGCAGTCGTCCCTTCAGTACTGGCCCGCTCGCCTTGCCTTACCAGCGGCCGAGTCCACAATGCCGGACGTTCCAATCGGACGAAATCGAGAAAGTCATTAAAGAAGTGACGTCCAGAATCAAGGATCCAGATCTGGCACGCCTTTTTGAGAATACATTCCCCTCTACGACAGATACAACCGTGAAGTTTCACACCAATGGCGAGAAGGAAACGGCCTTTGTCCGTCTTGATGGCCGGCAACAAGACGACGGTGCATGGGAGGGACCCCAGTCGTTTATCATCACAGGAGATATCATTGCAGAGTGGCTGCGTGACTCGACAAATCAACTACGGCCCTATCAGGCCCTGGCCAAGAAGGATCCCGCCATCTTTAGCCTTATAATCGGTGCGATCAACACGCAGTCCGAGTATGTCATTCAGTCGCCGTACTGCAATGCGTTCCAGCCACCCCCCATTAGCGAACTATCCGTCTCTGCTAATGGCCAGGACGATTTGGTGCATCCGGCGTACGAGCCTAGCGTGGTGTTTGAGTGCAAATACGAACTCGATTCGCTGGCGCACTTTTTGGCGCTGGGAAATGACTTTTACGACCACACCGGGTCGACTGACTTTGTGAACAAACGGTGGCTCCTTGCCGTTGAGACTCTGCTGGGGGTCTTGAAGCAGCAATCGCAGTCGACATTTGATCCAGAATCGAACCAATATGAAAGAAACATTTACACTTTCCAGCGATGGACCAATACTGGCACTGAGACTCTCAATCTACAAGGAGTCGGAAACCCGCTGAACAGCGAGACAGGCCTGGTTCGCTCAGCATTCAGGCCAAGCGACGATGCTACTATCCTAGGCTTCTTCATTCCAGCAAATGCCATGATGTCTGTAGAGCTTGGTCGGGCTGCCAAAGTGCTACAGGCCGCGGGTAAGAAGACACTAGCTGGAAAGCTGGCTAAGTGGAGTGAGCAGCTCCGCGCTGGAGTTTTGGAGCATGGCGTTATCAAGCATAAGAAATACGGCGACGTATTCGCCTATGAGGTTGACGGATATGGCTCTTCCATCTTGATGGACGATGCCAACTACCCTTCGCTACTTGCTCTTCCAGTGATGGGATTCTGCGATGTAAATGACCCGATATATCAAAACACAAGAAAGATGCTGTTGGAGAAGAAGGGTAATCCTTATTATTTGAAGGGCAAAGCTTTCCAAGGAATCGGAGGTGCGTTACGTCTTAACGAATCGAGCAGCTGATCAGACAATAACGAAGTTCTAACACATCTGCTAGGTCCTCACATTGGCTTGGAAAATGCATGGCCCATGAGCCTGCTGCTCCAAGCGCAGACTTCAAACGACGACAAGGAGATCAAGGCATGTATCGATTTGGTATTGAAAGCATCCCCTCGAGGCCTCATTCATGAGAGTGTGGATGTCAATTACGTGAACCAGTACACGCGAAGCTGGTTTGCTTGGGCGAACGGCGTCTTTGCTGTGACGATTTTGGATTTGGCGAAGCGGAAACCGCATTTGGTGTTTGGGCCGGGAGCTGAGCCGTATGAGATTTAAGTAAATTGACTGAAATGAGTATATAAGTTTCCTTTATGTAGAACAATGAACACGTTCAAGCTCGTAGATAACAATTACATCCCTTATAGTTACATATTGGGGTAGGTAAACCCCACACTAACACTTATATTCAGCTTCAACCAGTGACTCCACAATTTAGTCTTCTCCAAATACCTGTGAGATATCGTAACTGACATGCAAGCAAGCCTCGGTAGCTCGGTAGGAAGTGCGCTGATCTTATTGATACTTGACCAGTAGTGCTTCCCGTCTCTGTTGTGAATGAGTCGCACCCTTATCATCGCCATCTCCACGAGCTAGCTAGCTAGCCTTACCCCAGACTATGCGCCCTTTGCTCGGCATATTGCGATCCAAGGCACGCCCTCCACTAACACAAGCCTGCCCCTCCAAGTCCCATAGCAGCAAGCAGCTCTCATTGAGATTAATAGCCCCAAACAGCACCCAAAGATTCACTTCATTGCGTCTCATAACAACGACATCCGCTGCCACCATGTCTAGCGCAGACGCTCCGCCAACAACCAAACCCAAACAAATCAACTTATTGCGCGGATGGCCAGCCCCCAATCTCCTCCCCGCAGACCTCCTCTCAGCAGCCTGCCAGCGCGTTCTGGCCGATCCCGTCGAGAGCGTCCCCATCCTGCAATACGCCCCTGACCCAGGCTACCAGCCGCTGAGGGAGAGGCTGGCCCAGTGGCTCGGCCAGCATTATGGCGTTGAGCCGGATGCCAATCGCATTTGCGTCACTGGCGGCGCAAGCCAGAACCTGGCCTGCATCCTCCAAAGCTTCACGGATCCGCACTACACCAGGGCTGTGTGGATGGTTGCGCCTTGCTATCACTTGTCGTTTGGCATGTTTGAGGATGCGGGCTTTGCGGGAAGACTGAGAGCGGCGCCGGAGGATGATGAGGGGCTTGATGTTGAGGAGCTGGAGAGGAGGTTGGCCGCTTGGGAGAGCGCAGAGAAGCTCAAGTCACATCAGGAGGTAAGTGCTGAATCATGAATATCAATCCTTGCTTGCCACATATGTTTTCGACCCATTCTGTTGTAGTATATTTTGCAGCAGCAGAGCTGAAACTTTCTCTTTTCAATTCCTGCTTCTTAGCCTAAGCCATTCAAAAATCCTGGCCCGTATAGAAAGCTCTATAGGCATATCATCTACATTGTGCCGACATGCTCCAACCCGTCAGGAAAGACACTATCAGTCCAGCGACGTGAGAGCCTTGTTAAACTAGCTCGAAAGTACGATGCCCTTGTTGTCTGCGACGACGTCTATGAGTTTTTGCAGTGGCCACTCGAGGGGCCTACTACTGCTGAACGCCCGCCAGAAATGAGGCTTCCCCGGTTATGCGATATCGACATGTCACTGGGTCGGGCGGAGAACGATCCTCAAGGTTTTGGACATACAGTGAGCAATGGGTCTTTTAGCAAGATTGCGGGACCAGGTGTCCGGACGGGATGGGCAGAGGGCACTCCAGCATTTGCTTTAGGACTATCCAAGACGGCATCTTCCATGTCTGGCGGTGCTCCAAGTCAGCTTTGCGCCGCGATGCTAGCCGATCTGCTTCGGACTGGTGAGCTGGCCAATTTCATCGACACAAAGACCCGGCCGGCGTTACAGAGGCGACATAGGATTATGATGGACGCTGTAAAACAGTACTTGGCTCCCCTCGGTGTTGTGTCACAAGAATCTAGTATCCAGGGCAAGAGCGTTTATGGTGGCTATTTCGTATGGCTTACATTAACCCAGGGGCCCCCAGGACTGCTAGTCTCAGATGCTGCGTTGAGAGAGGAGAACATCATTCTTGGAAGAGGAAATATGTTTGCGGTTCGAGGGGACGAAGAAGGCGCGAAATTTGACAATGCGATTAGACTCTGCTTCTCCTGGGAACCTGAGGAGGCACTCATCGATGGCGTCCGGAGGCTTGGGCTCCTGTTGCAACGGATGCAGGCCAACATTGGTTACTATGAGAAACTAGTAGCGGGAGTTACAGACAGTGATCGTCCGGTCAGTAGCTGGGTATAATGTTAAACCCAGCGAAAAATATATATATATATATATATAGGAATTATTATATATCAATGTAGATGTATAGCATTAGCTCTGTTCCGTTCCTAGCATGCTACTTCTTTGAGAAGAATGACATGATGTTGCCTTGACTTCCACTCTTCGCGGCGGGCGCTGCCTTCTTTAATTTCTGTGTTGATGAAGCGGGTGTTGCGGTAGGCGTCGGCTTTGAAGCTGGTGGAGGAGCCTCATCTTCAGAGAAGGACTCCCATGCAGCCTCCTGGATAGTTACTGTATACAAGATTTAGCCATGTTCTGACACAAACATGAAGCAAAAAAAAAAAAAAAAGATCAAGCAACTTACCCATATATCCCTGGTCATCCAATATACGCTTCTTTTTCATAACTCGCCGCTTACCTCTTCGGCGGCCATTACTGGAATTCGATATCACCTCTGCAGGTTCTTTATCCTCTTTAGGCTGTTCAGGTTCAGGCTCCGGTTCAGGTTCTGGCTCAGAGGCCTCTTCCATTTCCTCATCTGATTGCTCATTTTCCTTCTTGGCATCTTCCTTCTCCTCTGCTTCGTCTTCAGGATCCTCCATCATACGTAGGAGCTGCTCTTCACGCTCCTTTCTTGTCCGTTTCAATTCTTCCAAGTCTATTGACTTGGAATGAGGTAGATCCTCTTCGTCAGCTTCACCATCATCAGATAATGCCATGCTGGTATCTTCATCCTTGGGCTTAGTTTCAGGCTTAGGCTTAGGAGGTTTCGCCGCCGCCCTAGCAAAGGATTGCATGATGCCTCCAGAAGAACCTCTTTTTAGAGACGCAGGAGGTTTCTTTCCAGCGCTCGATGATGGAGTAGAATCGGCAGATGGGGCTTCTTTAGTCTCTTGTTTGACCTTTTCCGCTTGACTGGGTTTGGGCGTAGCCAGTTGTGTCTCCTGCTTGGTAGCTTTAGGTGCGCTTGAAACAGAGACCGGGACTGAAACTGGTGGACGGCCCTTGCGGTCCTTCTTGCGGGCTTTGGGATTCGCGATTAATCCATACGTTTCCAGCATTTTCGCAGCATCTTCAACCTTTCTATACTCAGACAGCGACTTTGAGACGTCAGATAGCTGCGCCAAGTCTCTCTGAGGGAAGGGGGCCAGGCTGTAAATATGCATCGATGTAACTTGTTCATATTCGGCCAATGCATCTAAGTAGACTGTTAGCAAACCTGGCAGCTGTTTCTCTTGATATAACCAGACCTTTTAGGCCTTCTTCCGCTACTATGGTGACCGTTTTGGTGGGTGCATAGTCAGAGAGAGGTTCAGGTGCAGGTGCTGAGCCATCCATGTCAGCATCCCCAGTCTCTGGCTCTCGGTCTTCCGTTTTCGATCCATAGATCAGGTAGGTGGCATGAATCGAGTTTGCTTTAGAAGCGTTCTGGCTCTCATAAAATTCATGTAGTTTTCTAAAACCTAAATCAGCAAAAAATTCGAAATAGAAATAAGAGGACCATATTTACTGTTTAGCAACATTCACCCGAAGGTTGAGCGCTCTGCTTAGCAGACGATATGTCACCTGCGACAAACATGGATTCTTAGCTCAAGGCCCTCCAACACGCACTTAGTATAGCAATTGAAAGCGTATCTATACATACCGGCACCTCCTCACTCAGGAGCCGATCGGAGAGATATTTTTTGGTATCGTCCATGGCTGTGCTCTTTCGTCTGGTCCACAAGCCAACAATGAATATCGGACTATTCTGTATAGCTGGGCACGCAGGCTTGCAGTTCTCGATCTGGGAGCTCTCCAATCCAATTGGGTCCACGCGCGTTCAGCACTTAAACACGAACTCACGTGGCAGTCAATTTGATCCGCTCGCTTTGTAGCATATATGCCTCTTTAATGCAAGCAGACAACCTTGAGGGCCGCTGCAGACACAGCATTCAGCTATGCAACTAATATGCTTATGCTTTTACTAAATTAACTTGCAGCCCACCCTCCAACGCGTCGGTCGCGACAACGGCGCATGCAGCATCCTGGTCGTTCATGGTAAGCCTTTGTCTTTACTTTACTCAGCGCTGCCATTTGATCGATATCCAACGGTAGTTTGTCGCCCCTCCCTTGTAACGATTGGGGCATTGCCGGCGCCGCACTCTGTAAACATAATCCACCCAAAACTATTCCTATTTTATTTTTCTTTCTCCTTCTTTTGGATATTATAATCTGCCTGCCTTTATGGCCACCTCCGACGATGTTCCAGACTCTACCGACTGGCTCTCGACGCCGCTGTCTGGCTTCGCAGCCGTCGAGGCCGCTTTGCGATGCCAAGTATGCAAAGACTTCTACAAGACACCGATGATCACTTCCTGTTCGCATACATTCTGCTCAATCTGTATTCGACGAGCACTGTCCAACGACGGCAAATGTCCAATGTGTCGCTCAACGGAGCAAGAGCTGAAACTTCGAAGCAATTGGTCCATGGAGGAAACGGTAGAGGCGTTCACCAAAGCACGGATGGCTGCGCTGAATCTTGCGCGCAATCAGAGACCGAGGAGTCCATCGCCGAAAAGAAAAGCTCCAGAGGCGTCTCACGAACCAAAGCGACTGCGCACATCGGCTAGATTAAGCAAAAATAGAGGAGAACCGGCAGTAACATCGACCCCGACCGCAACGGCTGAAGAACAAACTGTTCCCGACTCAAATAATGAGGATAATGATGACGAAGAATATATCCCTGATACTCGTGAGTACACAGACATGTCTAACTTACAACTTGACAGCTGACAATGTATTTTCGCAGCAAACGGTCTTGTGCCCTGTCCAATGTGCAATAAAAGGATGAAAGAATGGCAGGTATTCGGGCATTTAGAATCCTGTCCAGGCCCTTCCGCACCTACAAACAACCCAAGCAATAATGCTGATTCCGAAAATACCTTTTCCTTTGGACAATCTCAGCGAAAACAGCAAAAGACACTCGAGCGACTCCCTCCCCTCAACTACTCCATGTTAAAAGAGCAAGCGCTGCGGAAAAAGATGCTGGAATTAGGGCTCAACAACCAAGGCCCCCGTCCTCTCCTGGAGAAGCGCCATAAAGAGTGGTTAACACTATGGAATGCGAATTGCGACGCGGCGACGCCGAAGAAGCGCTCAGAGCTGCTCCACGACCTGGATATCTGGGAGCGCACCCAAGGCGGCCGAGCACCAACCACTGGCCGAGTGGTACAGACTGCGGCGGCGATCAAAGACAAAGACTTTGATGGTGCTGCATGGGCAGCTAAGCACGACTCTTCATTCAGGGACCTCATCGCGAGCGCTCGCAAGAACGGAGACAAGGCAAAGAAGAAGTTGGAGAAGGAGGAGGATAAATCAACAACAGATCAACCGCAGAGCTCAACAAGCCAGCCTTCAGATTTGATGGTCATATCATCGTCCCAGCCGGCAGCCTCGAGTAATTCAACAACCCAAATGAATATAGAAGAGCCAGGACACGCACCCGTTATGCAATTATTACCCCCTCACGGTGCTGAACCAATGACCTGGGAGACTTCACAACGGCCGATAGACTAAACGCCAACAGCCGAAGCATCCAGAAAAAGGAATATAGCAGAAAAGCAGATAAATATTAGCGTGTGCATATCCTGATATCAATATAATGATACCCATCTGATTCGGCGTAGTCGATTGGGGATAATGAATATAATGAGGAAATTATAGCGCGAACCTCGCATTCTACTGGTGAAATTGCTTCTCCTGAGAATATAAAAAGCCCTTGATCATTCTATTTGTCGAATAATAATAAAACGTTTATATCAATCACGCTCATGCCTTTACCTTGAAATCAGTATATAGCCCTGCCTTGGAAAAACAAGAGCCCATGAATAGAATCCGAAGACTTCCCTTCTCCTCTAACTACCAAGTGACAGATTCGCAATACCTGTCGCCCTTGTTGGTGATTGAGCTCCTATTCTCTCTGCTTCTTCTGTTGGTACAGATGGCAGCTCGTCAAGCTCCTTCTTGGCTTTAGCAGCTTCCCTGGCCGCTTCCTTGCGGCGCTGCATCTCTTCCTCTTCCTTCTTCTGCTCCATCTCCAAGGCCTCCAGCTCATCATCAATCTCCCCCTCATCTACAACGTCGCCAGTGGGCTCGGATAAAATGGCAGTTAATTCATCTGTCGCGCTCATTTGGTCTCTAAGATGATCCATTGTGGTCCCAACCCTTTCGGAGCCGCCAATTTGGGCGTTGAGGCTTTGTAACGCACTGGCCGATGATTCCATAACTTTGACCAACTGTACCTGATCGGAAGCCTGCTGTAGCCTTGAAGCCACCTCCTCGAGCTGGCTGAGAGTGGCATATCGTGTTGATAAAGAAGATTCGGCTCGTTTCTTCGATTTGAGCGCTGCTAAAGCTGTTACGCGATTTTTGCGTAGAACTGCATTCCTTGCCTCTTGATCTAGTTCCTCTATCCGCTTGTCAAGTAGATCGACTTGATGCTCTAGACTGTCCATCAGCTCTTTTATAGACGCGATAGACGCATCTTCCTCGGTGATCCCTCTTTCTTCACCAACTCCCCGGATGCGGACCGTACTGCCATTGTATTCAATCATATCCTTATCTCGAGATAGGAATTTCAGCAGCACATCGAAATCTGTCTCGGATAGTCGCTGATCTTTAGCCAGTACTGATTCGAACAGTGTCTGGAACTGAGCTCGCGTAAAGACTCGGTCATATCGTGATGTTCTTTCGGCAATCGTTTCTCCAAGCTCCCGGCTGGTTGCTTCCACATTCTTCATGACAACGTAATTGCCCTTGGGTATCTTATCTTCGCCTCGAGTCGGGTCAATGACTCCGATCTGCCGCAGCGCCCATCCCATGACATTCCATGGCACCTGCGACCAGCTCTGTTGCTGTTGGTATATATTCTGGGTTGACTGCAGGAAAGTCTGCAGAGGAATCAAATCCCTTTGTGCTAGCGCTTCATTGATGACAGTGCCGAGCGCCAATGGCTGGCCAAATTGCTTGCTACTCAGCGACCGTCGTAGTGATTCGTCGATATCGAAAACGAGGGCGCTCGACTTAGAACCCTGGCGAGATAACAGCCCTTCAGAGGCTAATCTCGCAAGAGCAAGTAGCCAGGCCGAAATGTTCGCGTGGTATCCATCTGGATTTAGAGTCCTTTGTGAGCGAAAGTCGGAATACAGCGCAGGGAGTCGAGTCCTACCAAAGTCAGTACCAATATTACGCGGCTTTTTAAAAGAAAAATGGATGATGGAATCAGACTATCACTTACTTGCGGAAGTTGGGATCGTGCTCGACCAAGTAATCAGATAGCTCGCCCATTTTGATTTCGCAAAATGACGGCAACAGCTATTTCGATTCCTCGCGCGACAAACAAATGCGCCTATGAAGTCGCCTCTCAGATGCTTCTCATGAGCATTGATGAAGAAAATTGCACGTGTACTGTCTCGCGACTAATACAATCTGCTGGAGTGTTTGGTGTGATGACAGGCAAACGTTCTTAGCGGGAGAGATGCCGCTAAGGCACTTAGCTTTACTGCCCGATTATTTGGTGCATGTGATATCACTCCTTCAGCCACTTGTGTCACTTTGTTGATCCAGCTGCGTCTACGAGGGAACCAACGCAATGCAAGCGCATATATGCTATCTTAAAAGTGTAAAAGGAAAAAAAGAAAGGGCCCGCCTTTCATTCATCTACGCTCAGAACTGTAAGATACAATAATTGTTGAAGCCAGGGGCTCATTATTAGCAAGAGCCTGTTCATACCATAACACTCGGACGAAAAGTAGACAAAGACAAAAAGCCTCCCAATAATTCATATCTATGAATGGTTCATCTTTCATCAGCGCTCGTAACCATTGATCCAGTTATCCTCCTCATGACTAGCCTAATTCCATTATCCTATTCAAAGCCTTCTTTATCTGTATCTTCATTGGTATCTTTGCTCATTTCCTCATTGTGCAGGGGTGCCGTTTCCAACGCTCCGCCGCGGGCCAGATTACTTGCTCTCCTTGAGCGCATATCGGTTAACGCCTCGCTCTCCTCGTCTATGGTATCGTCAATCGCGTCTTCCGGTACGCCCCGGTCATGTCCAGCCGGGTATTCCAGCTTCTCTGTCAGCTCACGCTGTAGCGAGTCCATGGTTTCTCGAGCACTTGCGAAGCGCGATATGCCCTGCCCGTGCGGCAGCGTTTCGTACATTTTCTTGGCTTCGTTCAGGCATCGTTGAGCGGGAATGTGCTTGGATTGTTGTGCCCAGGCTCTAGCAGCAAAGACGCTCCAGGCTGCTGACTTTCTCCGTCGACTACCCCAGCTCCAGCTGCCGACGCCTGGCTTGGAGGCATAGCAGATTGCTAACCGCTCTTTGACCAAAGCATCTCCAATCCTACCCAGGATCTTTGATTCGAGTAGGCGAGTACACCATCGTGCGGCATCATCGATACTGGAGCCTCCTCTTAGTCGTAAGAGCTCCTGGGCCAAGATTAAAGTCCTCGTTGCGCCATATGGAGAGCTACACCGTGTATTATAGGAATAAAATGCCGATTCTAGCATTTGATCCACAGTTTCCGCGCGGCTCTTAGATGTCAATTGCTGCGGCATAAGGAGCAGGCTAAGAGCAGCCATTTCGTTAGTTGCGGCGTGGTATTTCCAAGCTTTTGACTCGCTAAAATCGGATCGTAAGAGGTCGTAGGTTGAATGGGCTAGTTTCCAATCGCGCAACATGAAGGCGAAATCAGCCAGCTTTCGCATGATGGCTTCAGATGTATCGGCACGGTAGAAGCCCGAAGGATCATAGCCGTCCTTGCTGGTATTGATGCTGATGCTATTGCTGCTAGATGAGGACCGCGAGCTGCTGCCGAACCCTGTCCATCTTTTTGATAAGCTCATAAATCTTCCTGTGATTCCCCTACGTTTAGAGGCAACTTGGTCGTTCCAGATGGTGGCGTGACGTTCCATAGTGGGGATAATCGACTGCATTAGCATTTCGCGCACAAAGGTGCGGATGGCAGTAGCATCTGATTCAAAAATGTATCGTGATGGGTCCTCAAAATCCTCATCGTTTTCGCTTCGCCGGATCTCTGCTAGCTCTTCGCGTGCAGACATCCAATCGCTTCGGGGGAGAGGGATGCTATCATCGTCGGTTTCCACACTCTGGCTACATCGTAGCCTCAATAGGTGGCAATGAAGTCCGAGATGCCGCTTCATTTGCTCAAATAAGCCCATAGATCTCGTAATGTCATCGTTCTCCTCATCATGAACCAAAACATAGTATCTTAGGTAATCTCCATCTACCCACGAGGGCAATTTCTTCTCGCCTTGGCTGGTTTCAGAGTACAATCTCCGTAGCTCTTCTATAGGAGCGGGATTGCGGGAGCTGATAGCTATGATGCAAGCTACGGGATGAGCAAACGTTTCGTGCGCCGAGATGGGCAATCCTGAAAGTAATCGTCGTAAATACAAAGCATAGTATGGTGAAGCAGCCTCAGAATCCGAGCCATATTTCATCATGATACTCTGGTGCGGCATTCCAAGAAACGATTCCTCTGCATAAGAAAGATGTCGCTCAACAACGCTTTCGATATCGTTTATGGCCGATCTATTGCCGGCACCTCTTTCCTGAGCTCCATTTGGATTTCGCGGCGGCGGAGCTTGCTGAGAGCCAGACGATAGCGCATCTGGACGCTCTATGTTCTCGCCGAACCGCGTAAATCGTATAGAAAAGTCTTCAAATATTCGCCCAACACCGTTGCTATCCCTGATATTTACTTTTCCTTGAATATTCTCCCCAAATGGCCGCAATAGCTCCCAGAGTCCATTTTGAAAACCCTTTTCACGAATTAAAGCCTCTGTATCCCGCGAGGCACAGACAGATACATGAGGCACAAATGATCTGAGGATCAGATTCAGTGGTTCGCCAGGATCATCTCCAACATTCTCTGGCAGAACACGATTCTGGCCTATGTCGAATACAGTGCTTGATAGGACTCTCGATGGAGATCCCCGCCCCGCTGGCGACATAGACCTTGACCCCGGAGGGGATAATGTCGAGGCGTATAAGGAGGCTCTGGAGGGGTTCGAGTTTCGAAAGACGAGCGATGATTCCGAAGGAGACGTGGGAAATGGTTCAATCGTTGAGGTCGAGTGCCTCATATAAGAGAATTTTGCGGCGGGGGCCGCGGCGGGCAGCGCCTGAATCGGTTCCGTAGACGATTCATCTTGAGGCCGTGGCATGAAGGCGACTTGGTGCGGTGATTCCGCGCAGACAATGCAGGCGCTTGTGGTGACTTCATGCGGAACGAGGGACTAGAGTAGAGTCGCGGAGGTCTGGCGTCGTGAACCGGCTCTGCATATTTCGCTTGCGAAGCGTGCTGGCGCTGGGGCGTTGCGAGATGTCACTTGCCTTGAAGCCACGATCGGCTTCTCATATGATATCAAAAGCCCCGACTTCTGCTACGTACCTGCACTGCCCCATATTTCTGTACCGGGGTGTCGGCTCTTCGTTCTCCGATCCGCTTCGATATTTGCATAGCCAAGTACCTACGTAGTGCTGAGTGCGATCCAATAATAGCAGCAGCTCTGCATCAACTGTCCATCCATCTCTTCTCCATCTTCTCTTGTGGTTGAGATTAGCTGAATCTCATACTCTTGATCGATATGCCATCAGATCTTTCCAGCTATCTAGCTTCAAAATACTTAGTTGCTGATCCGAAACCATCGTCAAAGAAGCGAAAGCGCAAGCAAGCAAATGCAGCCTCAGGTCTGCTAATAACCGACGACGACGACACAGCCTGGAACAACGGCTCCGCACAGGACGATGCAGACGAGGACGGCCCATTGACCGTCACTGGGACAACAGCCGAATTCAGAAAAGCGAAGAAAAGCAGTTGGAAAACAGTAAGAAATGGGGAAAATAGCCAAGTGAAAGACGACAGCGCCGCGGCAGCAGACGCGATCATCGCGTCGGCCGCAGCAGAGAAGGATGCAGCGAGAGCCGCCGACGATGAGATGCCGATTATCGAGGACAGCCAAGGTGTGGTGAAAATGAGCGATGGAACACATGCCGGGTTACAGAGCGCCGCCGCGGTCTCAGCACAATTAAGACGGCGACAGCAAGAGGAACGAGAGGACTTTGAGCGCCATCGGAAAACTGCAAAAGAAGAAGAGACAGTTTATCGAGATGCCACCGGACGAAGAATCGATATTTCCATGAAGAGAGCAGAGGCTAGACGCGCAGCGGCTGAGGCCGAGGAGAAGGAGAGGCTTGCCATTGAATCCTTAAAGGGCGATGTTCAGCAGGAGAATGCGAGACGACGAAAAGAGGAGCTGGAAGATGCCAAACTCATGAGCTTTGCCCGAAAGGCTGATGACGAAGATATGAATAGAGAGCTCAAAGAACAATCAAGATGGAACGATCCCATGACACAGTTCATGGCCGAGAAAGAAACAAGTCGTGGAGGCAAGAAGTCAAAGCGGCGGCCGGTCTATTCAGGGACTGCAGCTCCCAATAGATATGGTATCAAGCCGGGATACCGATGGGATGGCGTAGACAGAGGCAATGGGCTTGAAGCAGAACGGTTCAAGGCAGCAAATCGCCGTGAACGGAACAAGGGACTGGATTACGCTTGGCAAATGGATGAGTAGTAATAATAATATTGATAGTATAAAATTATATCATGAGATACCCTACGAGAACTAAGATTGAATAGTTCGGCGTTGTAGCTTTCGACGCATTGTCGCTATAATTCGTTTGCTTTTAATGCTTTTAACAAAAAAAAAATAGAAAAAAAAATTAATCTTTAACCTGCCGTGAGGCTTGCAATTAACTGCAATCAATATCTCAACAAGCTGAAGATTTCAACGCATTTAGGTTCCAGCGAGATATGCTATCATGGACCGAGAGAAACCTCATTTTCTACGGCGCAGGCGCTTATCCGGCCCATAGTCGCACAACTGCTTAACAAGGCCGATCCATTCTTGTCTAGGCATTCGGCCCGGACCATCTCCAACGCGACCCTGGAACAGATTGATGAGGTCACCAATAGTGATTCCATCTGCAGGTATCTTCTCCAAAATTTCCCACGACTCGATCAGCCCACCAGAAGAGGAAGGAGAGGCGCCTAGTTCACAAGTCGTTAGCATAGATGAAGAGGGGTGAGGTTCAACGGAAAGGACATGAGCCTACCAGCTTGCGCGGGATTTGGACTGCCAGCCCTGGATGCGGAAGGTGTTCCTCTTGAGCTGCCAATGAGCTTAATCTTCTTCTTCTGCATTGCTCCATCTGACATCTCGCCCGCTGTGAATTCCCCATCACTCCCAGAGCCTGCAGTAATCTTAGGACGGCGGACAGTGTTAGTTTGTAATCCAGGGGTGCTTGGGCGGCTATCAGTAGCTGCTCCTGATGCCTTCTTCAGCTTCTTTCTGGTCGACTCATTGCCGCTTGACTCCGACAAAGCAGGCGAACCGGCGCGTTTCAATGATTTTCCTTTCTTGCCCATCTCGGAGAGCTTCTGCTTGCCTTGTGGAGTGGTGGAGCCCTTCGCATTCTGGGATTTGGACTTGTCTTTGCCATCACCTTGACCATCTTTATTCTCGCCTTCCTTTTTCTCATCGTCTTTTCCAGCCTCCTCTTCTTCATCGGAGCTGTCATCATCGCTCTATAGAGGTGGTGGTATAAGTGATGTGTCAGTGCTAAGATTGGTAACAGGATGAACTTACCGAGCTGCTCCATGGGTTAGAGCCGGAGTCGTCACTCTCATATATATCTTCTCGATCTCTCTTGATTAGAGCCTTTTTCGTTGTCTTGCCATACTTTTGTCTCTCCAACTCCTCCCTTAGCTGCTCTTGCAGCTCTTTATCGACTTCCTGCTCGTCTCCTTCACCAAACAGATTCGCTCCCAGCTGCTCACGCCGAATACGTTCTTTAGAGTCTTTTGTATCCTCATCATCGTTTCGTTCAAAGTGCGGGGTTTCATCATCATCTTGGAATTCGTCACCCGAGACGTCAAGCTCGTCGTGTTCCATCTTTTCTGCGCGTGAAGCAGCCTTGAAAGTATCACTTTCTGTCTTAATCATTTGCCCCCGTCCGTACAGCATCCGCCGCGTAGCTTCAAGATCGTTCAAGCCTGCCTTCTTCTCCTCGTCCTTCATAACCCAACGACCGACGTCAACCTTGCGGTTCATGAAAGCTTCCGCTTGGTCTATCGTGAAAGGCTGGAACGGTGGCTTGGCATTAAACTTGTAGCTTTTTTCCAGCGGAATCATGCGAAAGACCGACTTATCAATCATGAAGGCGACGCTGGACTCAGAAAGTGCAGCCACGTAGCTGCCAACCCACACATTTTTCCCATCTGCGTCTTCCAAATGCCAGGGTAAAGCCTCTTCATATCTCAAATCAGACTCTTTTTTCGCTGCTGACGTTTTAGGGGCTCTGTTAAACATGGTCTTCTCTTCTTTCTGTTTCTTTGGCCGTTTTGGGACGACCTCTTTCGCTACGGGCGCGATCTTGGCTTGATCAATAGCTCTCTGGGCCTCTCTTTCAGCCTTTATCTGAGCCATCCTTTCAGCCTCTTGCTCATCTACTGGTGGCCGTTCGGGCTCCTCCTCTTTCACAACTCTCCCGGGAGGAGGTTGGCGGGCATCACGTCGGTGTAGAGTTACAGGCCTAGCAAACTCGTCCTGGTCCGTTGGATCAATAGGTTTGTCGCCCAATTTGGTTTGAGAGAATTTCATGAGGTGATATCGGATTCCATTGAGTAAGGCCTTTTTGGTTGTCATGATAGGTATATCATTGAAAGGGTAAGGAGGGGGTGGCTCGCTCCATCCGCCATACTGTTTTCGCAGCTCTTCAATATTGGGTTTGCTTCCATTTGCCGTAGCCTGTGCCGAAGTCGACGCTGCGTTATTTGTAGGCGGTCGATTGGGTTTGGGAGCGGGCTTGCGTGATGACGAGACGAGCGGGTTGACAGGCTTCTTCCGAAGAGGGCGCAGAGGATTCGGCTTTTGGCTCCGCGGAGGGCCATTGGGATTTCCGGAAGGGGCGCTCATTTTGACACTGGAGCAGGCATTGACTACTGAGGTTTTAACCGTGGAGAAAAGGCACGAAGCCTTGTGGTGGCACGAGCTTGTCGTGCCTCCGCTGCTAAACAAAGAGTTATGGCAGGCAGATCACGGCAGCGCACTGGAAAGAAAGGCGTCGTAACAAAGTGCGCAATAGATGCTGTTCGAATAGCTGCTACTGCGTCTGGCTGAGGGACGTAAGATGCTGCTTTCGAATGGGCACAGCTACGGGAGGGAAGGGGCTTGAGGTATGCGAAAGTGAAAGAGAGCAGCAGATCGCGAGAGGCTTGGTAGCGCCTAGTAGTAGGTAGGCCGTAGCCTCAGCTCTGTTTGGCGACCAGCCGGAGAACTGCCGCGGCGTGGGCAACTCTATTTATGACGGCTTGATGACAAAGGCCCAGCTTAACGTCACGCTAATTGTCTAGGGATTCAAAGCAGCACATGCACATCGACTATCTTCTATTCACATACTGATGCATGCCTTGGTTCTTTATTGTGAGGCTTGTGATACAAGAATAATATCGACTCAAAGGTCTTTTGCGTAAGGATATTGTAATTTTGGAACAATAGCTGTGGTAGGATAGCATTATTACTGCTGGAAACCTACCTATATTTGAGGGGCAAAAAGATGGAGGGGTATCTACTACCTCTTACACGGACAGCCTCCATAGCACTCTAATAGCCTCAATAATTTCGGTGCATCTAGGTATCTGATATAAGCTTGTATATGCTTGGGTATTCAATAAATGCTTGGAAATAGTTGGCCAATGCTAAACTATGTAAGTCACTGCATTTGAAATTCCTGCCTAGCAAGTACCAGACGGGCAAACCAAGGCGTTACTGAGGGCGATTGAGCTGCGAGTGATCAGGATACCCTAGATTGGATCGCTATAGTTAACTGGTGAGAGCTTTAGATGCTGCTGCACCTCGGCGGCACTAGACTCTGTACAGCGCTAGCTCTGCGCTACCAGGTCTTGTTTGGCTCTGCATCCTCCACTTCTCCAAAGCTTAGTACCTTCCAGTACTTCGTTGCCCGAGACAGGCTGAAGCTCGACACTTTGCTGTTGCAACAGAAAGCCAGGTTCTGCCTCGCTCTTTGTTTCTTTAAACAGTGAATACTACATATTCTCATTCTACTCAAATATTATCATTATTATTTACATCCTACGGCGGTTCTACGTGCGATTCCCGCGCTGCATCCCAGCCTACACAGCCGAACACAAGCTTTGTATTCTGCAGCCTTGGACGAAGAGTACCTCTGGGTGCCCCCCCTCATTTATCTGCTTTGTTTGTTTTCTTCTTCTTCCTCTTGACTCCTCATCCGCATCTCTTACACACTATTAGCTGCCCAAGAATATCGATCATATCGATGTGGTAGGCTGAAGAGATCGAGGCTTTTGAAGCGCTGAAAGCTACAGCCCAGCTCGAATTGCCACCACGGTGTTTCAACACTGCTTGGATCAATTGTATGAGCCGATAAGCCTGAGGGCAAGATGTTTCCTACTCAGAAAGAGCCTCGCGGCGTCGCAGGTGATGGGTCAGCTGCAGGACTCGAAGGCCATCTCCGAAATTTGATTCTCACAAATGCCAATCCAAATCTCAGCCCGGCGCCCTTTATATCCGCAGACACTCGCCCTCAAGTCGCGGCACCATATTCGTCTTCAACGCCCATTACGCAGCCAAATTCTTCTATGAATTGGAGACAGCAAAACACCAACTCGAATTATCCAGCAAATCAAGTGGCCTTTGACGCCACATCTCAGCAGGGGCACCCATCCCCAAAGACTGGCCGGAAGCGCCCTAATCAAGCTCAGCGGCGACAGATGGCATCTCAATTCACAATTGCCCCTGACTCGCCGCCACAGGTGCCTCCTTATCACCATCCAGCAAGACCCAATTCCCAGTGGACAGCTTCGCAGCCTCAAGCTTGGCCAGCGCCGAGGTCCTCAGAATTCCACCGCCCGCGTAACTCATGGAACGGTCCTCCGCAGCCATCTGGGAATAGGTCTGCGTACCAACATTCGCCAACTCAGAGGCCGTTTAATACGGGACCATCTCACAGCACACAACTGAGCACTGGATCAGCTTATAACAATAGCTATCAGCGTTCTTACATTACGCCTGAGGAAATTGCAAACCAAGCCCGTCTGCTGGACGAGCTCTCTCATCAAGTTGTAGCTCATTCTGAAATCGACAGGTCTGAAATAGCGGAGAAAGAAGCTTTTCGACAGCGGATAGAGCAAATTTGCCGCGAGGTTATCTGCCGGTTTGAGGAACAGCAAGACATAAGCAATCCGATCCCGCCCTATTCTGTGGAATTAAGATGTTTTGGCAGTCTTGCTTCTGGGTTTGCCACAAAAGCTTCGGATTTGGATCTTGGCCTGGTATCACCCCTATCCAAGTTTCCGCCTGATGCCCCTGGGTCTCCCATACCTCGCTTGATCGAAAAAGCATTTTTAGAAGCTGGTCTCGGCGCAAGGCTTCTAAGCCGTACCAGAGTTCCAATCATCAAACTTTGTGAGCTTCCCCCGGAGAAACTCCTCAAGGGCCTCTTGCAAGCGCGTAAGAAATGGGAACGCGGTATTGACAACGATGCGCAACCTGGAACTACCGAAACTGAGCATGGAAATGATGGCTCTATTCATGGTGGCGATGGTGATGCTCACGCACAGAGCGGAGTAGTTGATACTGGATCAGGCTCGTCGGGCGAATTTGAGATTATCTGTAAAGACTCTGGCGAGACGCGCCGTTTCCATCTACAACAAGGACCAAAAAATTCTCTTGATTCCTACTATGGTCTAGCCAAGCGCGTTTTGCGAAAGGCTGGCGGCCTTGACGCTAACGCTTCAAACTGGAGAGACCTCACCGAGCCCGAATGGGATATTCTCAATAGAGTCTGCCATGCGTTCATACAAGGTCTAGCAGATGCTTCGTTGCGAGATCGTATTGCCTCGTTTCCTTCCGTCTCGACAGCGGGAATCCTTTCAAACGCAGCTTACCGCCGCTCGCTGTCAGGGATATATATGCAAATAGAAGGAGCATACATAATACGCAAATGGGAATCATGGAGCGAGGGCCGTCTCCTAAAACAAGTTGAAGATGATAAATTAATCATACAGTGGGAGTCTTTGCAGTCGAGGCATTTGTCAGATATCGAGCCTATTTCGTATAATAGGGACCTTCACTTGGCTCTCGAAAAACTCAAAAAGATGCCATCTATGCAGCTATTACTACTCCAGCAAGACCAACAAGAGACCCCCTCGCAGTACAATATCAGAGTCACAAGCCTCACAAATAACATAGGACCTTACCAAGAAAGCTCATTTTCCTCGGTGCAAGAAGCTATAATTAATCAGTACGTGGCCGGAGTCTTCCAAGAAGAGATACGTACTCAATTGAGCGATTATATACGACAATTTCCGGAGCAGAGGACCATCCAAGCCGTGGGATGTCGTCATAAATGCATTCATTTAGCCAATGAATTGAAAAAGGCTGTGGAGAACAATTTATACGAAGCAGCTTTTGTGCCAGATATTACGCGGTATATCGAGCTGCTACAGCAGCCGCTACAAAAAAGAATAGTCAAGCCTGGAAAACCTTGTTTCATCATGCCTGTCCCACCTGGACTCTCTTCTACGTTTGCCACGATCAAGACGCTAACCGATCCCCATAAGATGATATTGAATTACAGGTATCGAGATCCGCTGGAATTCCCTGCATCGGATGCAGGGGTACAATGCGATATCAATTTCTCTGCACATTTGGCTCTTCAAAACACACTTTTGCTGCGGTGCTATTCACATACAGATCCACGAGTTCGGCCCATGATTCTATTCATCAAACACTGGGCTAAAGTGCGAGGCATCAACTCTGGATACCGCGGTACTCTAAGCAGCTACGGCTATGTTTTGATGGCCCTCCATTATCTCGTCAATGTTGCGCAACCTTTTGTTTGTCCAAATCTCCAACAGCTTGCACCGACGCCACCCAATAACTTGTCACCGGCTGAGATCGAATCTACCATAACTTGTCGAGGCTATGACGTCCAGTTCTGGAGAAATGAAGAAGAAATCGTAAGACTAGCATCTCAAAACCAACTGAACGGAAATAGAGAAAGCATTGGACACTTACTGAGGGGATTCTTCGAGTATTATGCTCAAAATGGGACGATGAGCAATGGCATTGGTAAAGGATTTGATTGGGGCCGAAACGTCATCAGCCTCCGAACACATGGAGGCATCCTAACAAAGCAAGAAAAGGGATGGACGGGAGCAAAGACTATTTATGAAGTCCAAAAGACAGCAGGCGATTCAGCCACTCCAGAAAGTCCTCTACAGTCGACCATTCAGCCTCAGGTAGCTCAACAGGCCACCAAAGACGGAGAGGTCAAAGAGATTCGGCTCCGGTACCTCTTTGCTATCGAAGACCCATTCGAGACCGACCACAATGTGGCACGGACAGTCACTCACAATGGCATAGTATCGATTCGCGACGAGTTCCGCCGAGCTTGGAGAATCCTTCGCGCCGCTGGCAATGGAAACAGTCAGGAGAGCCTGATTCAGGATGTTGAGAGCCAAGAGGAGCTTTCAGCTACATTTTTGCAACTACTTCAAGACATACACGGACCTACTCCAGCCTGAGTGAAAGAGAGAGGGTTCCAAGACGCAAGGAGAGATTGGGCATAATTTGAGTAGCTAAGAGCTCTCTCTGTCTCTCTACTCTCTATCAATCTTAAGTTTGGATACTTCAAGTCTTGTTGCCACTCTCATTAGGACTTCCTGAAGTCGAACCCAAGTCTAGATTTTACATCTCTGTGGAGAGAACATTAAACATGTTTTCTCTATTTGCATCATTTTTCTTTTTACTTTGCTTCTTGTTAACGCCGTTTGAAATTCCTCCCCGCTTGTTTTGTTTCTTCTCTTGTGTCTGATGGTGAGCATCTGCAGATTCTTTTGAAGAAGAATCCTGCTCAAAAATTATAAAATCGGATAAAATACGCATTATTTGAAGCTCCTTTGATGCTTTAAGGAAACTGGACAGCGAATCAACATCCGGAAATTCGGAAAGAGGGGGTAGTTCCGATAAAAGGTTGCGAAGCTGGATGAGGTTGAGGGTCAGACTGTTCGTGCTATTGTTCTCGAGAATGACGGAAGTGAGAACTTGTGTCAGAATGCGAAGAGAGTAGTATCCAGCTTGTATATGCGCAGAGAAATGAATAATATCCCATGAGATTTTGTCTTTTGAGGTGGCCAAGCTGCTATGGTCCCGTTGAAGCGTGATCAAAGTATGTGAGTTCTTACCTTGCTGGTTACATTCTATGATATCTAATACCATAGATAAAAGAGTCCAGTAATGCTGTGGAGCTACTTGCGTCTCTTTGACTCGTTTCATAAGCGCCATAAGCTCATTGATTGCATTCTTCGCCTCATCATGTGTTAACAACAAGATTTCTCGTCCTTTTTGATCGATGTTCTGTACTCGTCTATATTCTTCGACTGAAATCGAGCAACCATCCTGAATGTACTGGCATGCTATCTTATATGCTAACTGCCTGACAGGCGCGCTTGCATCCCAAGATGTGCCTTTGTTGGGATTTTCAATTAGAGATGGTAGGAATATTTTGAACTTTTCTTTCGCGCCTTTGGTTTTGGGTGCTTGGCCAACCTGAAGAAGCAACTCGGAGACTCTAGGGTCAAGGGCTTTCAGTGACAACAAGTCACCTCCGATCAGCTGTGGCAGCTGGGCATTTTCGTGTTGGAGATATTGCTGTCGGAAATGATCATAGTCCATAGCATCTACTATCGGTCTCGAGCAGGCCTTTAATAACAGCGGCAGCGTGGCATTGGGGGAACGCAAACGTTCATACCCCAGTCGACAGGGGTCAGCGGACTTTGCTAAGCCAAGCTTTGTATATATTTCACGAGGAGCATATTCTGTGCATGATAGCTTCGAGCTAGCATCCTCGTAAATATCTCGGAAGAATACAACTTTGCCATTGCCAATGTCGTGAGCAAGGAGGTCGGAATCAGACGTAAGTATTGTACCGCCATGCTTCGCCGTGTCTGCTGCGCAGTAAGCGTCGGCTTCTCCTGGAACGATAGACAATCTATCTCGATAATTGTCATTATCCCGGATGGCATCGATGACTGCAGGTACTAAAAATGCTGGATCTAGAGAAGTCTTGTCTGTGAATCTTGTTGGGCGGTTTGTATCCAGATGTAAGTCATTTGATGGAACTACATGCCTACGAGGGCAAGCTGTAGGGTTGGCAGAGTAGAATATATTGAGTCGAGAAGTCACTTTCATAACCCTCTCCATGCGTACTAGTCGTTTGGACTCTGGCAGGTAACCATCGAAGTATATGGCTCGACTGTTTGCATATTAGCACAGATCGTCATGATGTTTGCCTTTCTTTATGTGGTGAAAAGCTTACATGGTCACTTGCTGATCTCTTAGCCGATCCAACCAGTCTATGACGAGCCGGCTTAGAAGGCTATATGATGGCTGGCTAGCGCCTTGAGTTCTGCAAAGATGAAGGACATGGTATGCTAGAGCCGGGCCATCAATGACCACCGTTTGATTCTGCAGAGTTTTATCTGAAGCATAACGCTCCAGCGTTGTGATCAAGTGAGGAATCCCCATATCGGCTGAATTGGGTCATTAGGATATAATTCGAATTGAGACAGTAGCTGAAGACATAAGATAGGTTATCAGCTGGGACTGTGCTTGGAAGCTTTCATAATGAGTATATCATAATTTTGTGAAACTGTTGGCTGGTCATAACACAACAATCAGCAAGTCATATTCACAGCAATGGTATTTCAATCAATGTGCCCCGCCATTCGGTTTGATACGATGGCCTGTGCAGACAATTCGCACTGTATTTATTGTGGGCTGCTGCAAGGTTTAGGAGGCTTATGGCCAATCAAATTGACTATCGTCACCAATTGCGGCACTGATTGTGACCGTAGACGCGCTCGTAATCCACACAGTATGACTCGTGGAAGCCCCACGTCTAGAGGACGGGAAAAAAAAATCTAAGCTGCTCTTCCCGCTCAGCATCTTCTGCCAAAACTTTTCTTCTTTTTTTTTTCTCTCCAAGGGTCGGCCACAATGCGCAACACGCTCATTTTCGCTGGCAATTCGTGCCCAGCTCTCACCGGTCAAATATGTGAGAACCTGGGCATGACTCCTGCTAAGGCGGAGCTGACCCAATTCTCCAATGTGAGCTTCCTGTAGCTCTGCGTCGCTGCTTTTTGGCTTTCCTTGATTGCCGGCCTCGGGACAGATAACTAACTCACTCCTTTCAAAGGGCGAGACGAGTGTCAGGATCCTGACAAGCGTCCGAGAGAAAGATGTCTTCGTCGTCCAGTCTGGAAGTCCCAGGATCAACGACTCTATCATGGAGCTGCTCATCATGATATCCGCTTGCAAGGGCGGCTCCGCCAACAAAGTCACAGGTTCGATGATGGAGCACGGATTCTGTTGTGGAAAATTGCTGACGTGGCTTGGCAGCCGTGCTTCCCTACTTCCCGTACAGCCGGCAGTCGAAGAAGAAGTCTCCTAGAGGCGCCATCACCGCAAGGATGCTGGCCAACCTACTTGGCGTTGCTGGCGTTAAGCACGTCGTTACGGTTGACCTGCATGCCTCTCAGATGCAAGGTTTCTTCAGGTGTCCTGTTGACAATCTTCACGCTGAGCCTATCATTGCTAAGTGGATCAAGCGAAACGTGCCGAACTGGCGAGAGGCTGTGGTGGTTTCCAAAAACCCTGGTGGCACAAAGCGAGTGACATCGCTCGCCGATGCCCTCAAGCTAAACTTTGGGCTGGTTACCACTGATAGGAGACGTGGAACGAACATGACCGGTAGCATGATTATGAATCATCTTGATGGTCTCGAGCGACGCCCTATCTCTGAGAGCTTGGCGCAAAGCGATAGCCAACAGGCCGCTTCCGAAAAACCTGCGCCGTCACGCGCCGGGGCGAGGACTCCTGTGAGGAATGCTAGGGTTGTTACCGACTCTCAAGGTTCGCCTATTCGGACGAGCGATTTGTCGTCAAGTGCGACGAATCTTGCTGATCCCAGTACAGAAGACCAAAGTGCTGCACGGCGAAAAAGTTCTGCGCAGCTCGACTCTGACTACGATGACCGTCGCGCCCAAGAAGTCATTCATGGTCGACTGATCCAGGGGCACATTGTTGAAGATGACTTCCCATCTCCAGCTCGGTCAACCGCGGCGAACAGTGTCCATGAAGATGACCCCATGACCATGTCTCATGCCTCGTCCTTCTTTGCGCCCGACCGCCAATCACTGGCTGGTGGCGCCAACAACGAAAGCAGCTCTGATGAGGAGGATAATGCTTTCGAAGACCCCAGGGCGGAACACATGATCACGTTGGTGGGCGACGTGAAAAATCGCACAGTCTTCATTGTCGACGACATGATCGACAAGCCAGGGTCTTGGATTGCTGCCGCCGAAACAGTGGTGAAGAGAGGCAAGGCCAAAAAGGTGTACTGCATTGCCACCCATGGCGTCTTTGGTGGAGATTGTCTGGAGCAACTGCAAGCATGCGAGTGCATCGATACCATTGTTGTTACAAACAGCTTCCCCATCAATGAGGAACGAGTGAAGAACTCGAGCAAATTGGTTATACTGGACCTCTCTTTCCTCTTAGCCGAAGCAATCCGCCGAAACCACTACGGCGAGTCGATTTCTCCTCTGTTCCAGCACATTGGAGATTGAAGCGCGGAAGGCTGATGATTTCAATGAGCAATATGATATCGCATGCTACCGTCTGTTTTTATCAAGACTGTCAATAGTCTGGCCGGGTGGATCATTTTGATTGTTTCATTCTAGCGTGGCGTCTTCGGATTTGAGGAATGCAAAAGAAACCAAGAAATATTTGACGTTTTATACGAACAAGGTCGGTCAAAAATCTATGAATGATGATGAGTGGTAGATGATGCTCTCCCTTCAGTTTTGTGAGTGTTTTGCTATGTCTTGTGAATGTTTGAAGAACCTCCCCAGCGGTGCTGCCCTTGTGGCAGCAAGGATCCGATTCATCTCAGAATGGATTCTTAACGGAACGTTGGTAGATTGAAATATTCGATCCTAGAAGGCCCCTGATTTTGCCGGCTTTTGTTGGCTAAGTGGATTAGGGGCAAGAGAACCTTTCGAACATTTGCGCAAAGAAGTTTTGAAATGTAGCTTTCTTAAGTGAACAAATTTCTCCAATCATCTTGCTCTAGAACATAGAATGACTGTGGCACGCACAGCGTTTGAATACAATACTTTTTTACTAATTTAATTCTCTATTTTTTTTTTTGTGTGTATATGTGTGTGTGTGCGTAGTATGTTACATTTCTGTATAAATTCCGTTAAATCTAATTGGGCCTACGGTGCATAATAAGAGCAGACGCCTGTGAACATGGACTCGTTAGCATTTATTACACGCAGATTAGCGGAATACGAGATAGATACTCACCTGGTGGTTGGGGAAAACCAGAGACTCAGCAAGAACGACATTCTCTCGCCTGGTAGCAGAGAAGACTACAATCTCGGCAATATCATCAGGCGTAAGAGGGTCGCAGCCGCTGCACGAAGGTGTCAGAATCCATTCAACCAGAACGACAAAAGATGCTCAGAAAGGAGGGGAGGAGAAGGTGAGATGGTGTGAAGTCTTACGCATAGATGGCATCGGCCTTGGACTTGTCGCCGTAGAAGCGAACAATGGAGAATTCCTAGTGATTTAATGAGCAAGCTATTAACGCACGAAGATGGATACCAAGATGAGAATTCGTACCGTTTCAACCTGACCAGGGTCAACCTCAATGACTCTGATGCGAGTGGCAATGAGCTCCTTTCGCAAGCTCTCAGTGAAGCTTCGGACAGCGGCCTTGGTGGCGCAGTAGATTGAGCCTCCGGGATAAGGTTCACGGCCTGTAAAGCACAAAGGTTTTAGCACCAACATATATCTTGATGACACAGTGTAATGCAGATTGAGAGCACTGATACTAGAGTAGATGGACCAATGGCATACCGGCAATGGATCCAATGTTGATAATATCTCCCTGGCCACCGTTTGGTCGCTTCTGGAAGATGGGCAGGATGGCCTGTGTCAAGTTGATGAGGCCGGTGACGTTGGTAGCGAACATGATGTTGAGGTCATCCTCGGCAATTTCAGGTGCCTTGGCGACACCCTTGACAAGGCCACTGGACGGATGAATTAGTATAAATTGGAATATTCAATCAAAAAGCAGTGAATTGCTCTCGAATACAGCTCATACGAAGACATGTAGACTTACGCATTGTTCACCAAGACATGAATATCTCTCCACTCCTCAGGCAAGCTGCCCACAAAGCCTCGAATCTCATCTGCCTTGCTCATATCCAGCTTCACAGGGAGCACCTTGACGCCATCGTTGGTCTCCTTGCGGATCTGAGCCGCCAGCTCCTCCAGTGAGTCAACACGACGAGCCGTGACAATGAGCCGCAGGTTGCCGTTGGGGTTTGTGCGAGCAAACTCGAGGGCCGTGGATTTTCCAATTCCGGAAGAGGCTCCCGTGATGAGAATGGTCTTGCCTTCTAGGCGCTTGGCTGCTGCGGAAGACATGGTGCGGGTAAAGATGTTGTGCTTGTTCGAGAATGTAGCTGGTTTGAAGATTGAGCTGGGACGAGTTCTAGATGAGAGAAATCGTGCCTGGCTATGTGTGGAGAAGCTATAGCAGTTAGACCGAGACAGAGGAGTTACAGCAGCACGACGGAAAAGATGAGTGGCAGATCTGATGTGTACGGACGGCATCAATTCCGTATGCAAAGATTAAACTGTCCAAAAATGGTATTAGTAAGAGGAAGAAGAGAGAGAGAAAGATTGTAACAGGAGGAAAAGTGGATGAGGTATGTGTGAATAGTGCCCTTGAAGATAGGTAGGTAGGTAGCTTGCACTATTACTATTGTAGGCAGATTCACCACAATTGGCAGTATTAACCGTACACTATAGCTACCTAGGCTACTAAGGCACAGACTCTAGGTAATTTATCCAGTGAGAGCACCCGCTACTTGCGATTCATCATGCTATTTAAAAATGACGACAGACCAATGCCTCGTGCTTGACCTTCACTTTTGTTGCCAAGCCCCCCCACCTTGATGCTGCAATTTCTTCCTTGGTGATGGCCCATGACCCCGCGCTGGTCAACGTGGGGCACGGATTATGGAGCTTCGGCTTAAAGAGCGAGCGATGGAGAGCCCGCAGACAGTATTGCCGCCGCTTGTTGATATGGAATACTGTTTGCAGACGAGTCCCGGTATTAACTACCTAATTCATCAAGCCAACGGCGGATTATAATCCGTAATATTCGCTTGTATGGATCCGCAGCGAGGCAAAGTATGGGCTGCCTTTCTGCTGAGAGGCTAAATCTGCAGGAATGAGTGTTAGACATATGTGGTTTTAAGCAAAAGAAATATATTTATGCGATGTAGTAATAGCCCGGACGATCTATCCATTGCTCCCATGGCATCTGATAGCCACCATTTGAATACCTAAAGATATCATATCATATACAAGAGTCGTAAGAAGCTGATCTCTGCTTCAGCACTTCCATGCTCCAATAACACTAATTGAAGAATCCAGACCAAAACCATGGTACTCAAATTCTCTGGCATCGTACACACAAACTCTCCATATACTTACCATCTTATAGCCAAAACATAAGGGCATTATCGGCTTGGCAATATCCGTACTGATCCGTGGCGATCAATTCTCTAAAGGAGCTGCACTTAGCATAATGTCCACCGCTTCTCGCATCTCTGTGACTTCCGCTTCCAACAGCTCTAATGGTTCCTCCTCTAATGGACACTTTATGCCTCTCTGGGTGAATCGATAGCCATAGAATGTCGAGAAATATGCGATCCAGCATCCCGCCATAGCTAGTTCAATGCTTAGATCAAAAGCCGCAATAAACGCCGACCGGATTGCTTCCAAGCCTTCCCCTGTAAAATTTGTCATATCTCCATCAAAGGAAGCAAACTCATCAGCAGGTAGGATATCTGTCAGTCGATTGATGACAAAATGATGCAAACACGCTGTCGAAATTGCTATACCGAAGCTTCCTCCCAGTATTCTTGCTTGAGCAAGAATGCCATGAGCAGATGCTGAATAGGTCAATTATTAGCCAAATATCTTAATAGAGCAGCGGGGAGGAAACATCTTACCCCGGTGTTGTATAGGCACTGCGACTCTAATCATGTTGGTCGCCGCTGATGTACAGAGTCCAAAACCAAAACCAACCAGGGAAAGAAGTCCAAGTGTGGTTGCATCATCCTTGGAACCTTGAACTGCTGAAAGCCAGGAAAATCCGCAAGCCATAAACATTGTGCCGGAGCGCATAGTTGAAGTGAGTTCGAGATGGTTTGATGATGCATTCAGTTTCCCACTCACAATGCTTCCGAGGGCAACTGTGCCTAGCATAGGAAGTAACGACAGCCCAGCAACGAGCGGGTTTTTGCCGCTGAAGACTTGCATCCTCATGGGTATTGAGTAGATCAAAAGTAGATACGGGCAGCCTGCAAATAAGGCTGGTAAGATGGTCCTCGTGTAACGTCGATTTTTGAATAATTTCATGGGATAGATAGAGACGATGTTTTGGGAAAGGCGTTTATCAACGAAGTTTGACCATGAAAACAGCGCTATCCAGGAAAACAAGCCAAATATCAGCGGGAGAATGAACTTAATAGCCCCCCAAGCTTCTGACTCGCCAGCGTTTTCGAGTGCGAATACAACGAGGACCGAAGTTGCAATACCCAGTATGGCACCAATGATGTCAAATTGCTTCCACGATCGAAGTTGAATATATTCCGTCTGCAGCTTGTGAGGCCAACTAAAGTAGAAAATGATCATGCCGATAGAGCAAATTGGAATACTACGTTTTTAAGTTAGCTGATATCCTTGTATGAAGTATTCACTGACGTAGTTACGGACTTGATGAAAAAGATCCACCGCCAGTCCAAGTACTGGGTGAGTAACCCGCCAATAACAGGCCCAAGGACGCCCGCAGCTGCAATAGTCACTCCAATAATGCTGCCTATATACTGACGCATTCGACTTGGGCTATTTTGAGTCAATATCAGGATGGGTAAGACGTAAAGTCCTAAAATAAGTCATCAGCGCCCTGCTTCTCTTTTCCAAGAAGAAAACTATTGGGTCCACAAACCTGAACCACCAACTCCTTGAAATGCCCGGAATAGTATCAGTTGATCTACATCTTGAGCAAATCCACACGCAGCAGAGAACGTCAAGAACAGAGAGTAGGAAAACAAGAGAGCATAAAGTTGCCCAATGACATCCGAAAGGGCAGTGAATGAAACGATAAAGCCAATATAGCCCAAAGTATATGCCAGCACCACCCAGTTGATCAAACTATGCTCTTGGAATTCGACTCCTATGCGGTATAAACTCGCCGCCAGGACGGATGAATCCATGATGGACAGCAACAAACCTGGGCAGACTCTAAGGCAGCAAATCAGCTTACTTCGACTATGATGGGCTTTCTCCGCGAATGACTGTTGATACATACCCAAAGCATATGAGCCAGAATCGTTTCATTGACAAACTTGTCTCCGGAGGCTCGCGAGCCTGTCTTTGCATTTGCAGTGATGTAAGGTCTTGTTTTATACCAGTCATGAGTTGTCCTATTCGAGAAATTCTTGAATCCTCTGGTGATTCGTCTTTGGCATGGGCCTGCGTCGTTCCAGGAGATGCCGACATTGTGAAGAATAGAAGAGAGCTAAAGGCCTCGGAAAAGAGTAGAAGATTTTATAGCCAACAATTTATTTTCTGGAATTTGGTATGGCCCTGTTGAGACACTTTTCAGAATATCGTGATACTGCAATTTAGTTTTGTTTCACAGAGGAAGCGGAAAGTCTGAATGATATCAGAGTTGGGTTTGCTATGTTTATGTACCTCGATCTGGTCGATCTGGTTGATGCGCGTTGTTATGATCCGCGTAGGAGTAAGCTGCGACCCAGAGTGAATCATTGAAGATACTGCCATAGTATCTGTATCAAGAAAAATGAAGCAAGAACTTTGTAACAAACGGAAAGTAGCCTGATTAAGCAATACCGGGGGCGCAGACCCAGAAACTAGAAAGTTAGAAGCTGGTCGCGGCCTCTAAGTCAAAGCAGCAGTGACACATGCGAGGCCGAAATCTATGAGCACGCCAAGGCAACATACAGAAGAAGCTTCTCTATCGGTTAATAGCTCCAAATTGACTGTCAGTAGTGTTCAGGTGTCGACTCGATTACAGCGATCTGTGGCCCATTGCTGCTGTCGGCATATAGGAAGAAGAGCTGTGCGCCATGGTCATAATCGTAGTCGAAGCTTATCGTAGCGACCACAATGAAATATGCTACCTGTTTGGTATGAGCTACGATGTTGCCCACCTACCTAAATATAAAAGTTATTATGAGGTTTATGTTGTGCAAAACAATGCTTCCAAGCAATCATGGTCGATGAACCAGTGTTTCCAGCCCATCAAGCCGGGTCGGTGCCATATAACAAACAGGCTCTCGCTTAGTGAGAAATGTAGCAAAGACGACATATGAATCCAAGCACACAAAATCATGTATAGAATTGAAATACGCAGCAGTGGAAGCGGCCTGGTTGAATAAGCATTGTGCATTTCATATAGGCAACGCTCTATTTGGAGAGAAAAAAAAATGATGAGTTTTACAAAGATAACAAAAACGACGGGCGCAATAATTGGGTGCATATATATAAGCAATAACAAAAGCATCCTGACATATAAGTCAGTTGCTAATAGTAGGTACTTGTATAGTCTACATGTTATATGCGTGTAATAGATACAGGAAATAAAAGCGTCTTATTATATACACACAGTTAAAGAGCCCATTATCGTTAATAAAAGTAGTAGTAGGAGTAACAAAGGTAATAGAAATAGCAAATAGTATAGATAGTGAATACAGCGAATATAGTTGACGTAGTGAATGTAATAAATGTAGGATAAACTTTTTAACTTACCTACTTATCAAAAATATAAGCATTATGTAACACCTAGTAATAATTAATAATATACGCTTATATTCTTCAGGTTTACATCAATCAACCGGGGAGATGATATAGGCAATGAGCTCTAAGGATTGCATTGATATGTAATGATCGCGACGTCAGTTGGAAGAGAGAGCAATGCTGATCGGAAAGGTTGAATTTGGAGGGAGGAATATCAGGTATTTAATGCTCCCCCAAAGCAGTTTAGTGCCTATTTTGGACTAAACTTTGATCTACCCTAAGCTGCTAACCTGTGACGGGCAATAATACAGCTTGGCGCCAAAAGTGCGGCGATAGCTACCTATCTTAAGTAATTGATGTAGCTTACAGGTGCCTGGTGCCACTCTTGATATCAAATAGCTACATCAACCATCAATCGTCTGTTTATGCCATCAGCGCCTTTGCTTCACTGTGAAAATTTCCAATCACACCAAAGCTTCGATCTCTGAATTTTTCTCGTACCAAATTCACACACCTGAAATCTAGCTGCATACACATCGTGCCTCTTCGTGGAGCCCCGCAGGAGCCCAACTCCCACCTCATCTCATTCATCCGTATAGGCGGATCTCGCCCAATATGACCGAAATCTTAGCACAGACACCTCCGATTCTACACGGCCCTTCGGACAAGGAAAGGAAGTATGATCGTCAGCTCAGACTATGGGCTGCTTCGGGTCAGGCTGCCTTGGAATCCGCAAACATCCTCCTCATTAATTCGGGGCCCGGCACAGCTGGTATCGAGACTCTAAAGAATCTCGTACTGCCTGGTTTGTCAAACCCTTCGCTCAGTACTAAATAACGGGTGCGATTGCTAATTTGTTCTCTTTCGCCTAGGCATTGGTAAATTCACTATTGCCGACAATGCCGTCGTTCAGGAGGTGGATCTCGGTGTCAACTTTTTCCTCGATGAATCTTCTCTCGGCAAATCAAGAGCGCAGTGCTGTACTGAACTACTGCTCGAGCTTAATCCAGAAGTTAATGGATCTTGGAATTCTACAGTGACAGTACGTCCCTAGTTTGATTGGTATTTCTTTGCGCTTTTTACGAAATATGTGGCGCTGACTGCTTCTATAGGATGCCGCTAACCTTCAAAAACTACTTGATGTACCAGAAGTTTTCACCATGATCATGTATAACCTCCCTTTACAACCAGAAATGTTTCAAATCATTGAGACATACGGCCGTCAGCATGGTACTCCGCTTGTTGCTATCCACTCTGTTGGATTCTACTCCTATTTCCGCATTGCACTACCAGGCACATTTCCCATTGTTGATACTCACCCGGATGAGACCGCTACGACAGACTTGAGACTCCTCTCTCCTTGGCCGGAGCTCTCAGAATTTGCTAGTGAAATGACCAAAGACATTGATAATCTGGACCACCACGAGCATGGCCATATTCCCATGGTTGTAATTCTGCTTTACTACCTCAACATTTGGAAAGAAGAGCATAACGGCGCCTATCCAACAGCTTACAGCGAAAAGACAGCATTTCGAGAGCTGGTATCCAAAGCCATGAGACGGGATAATCCTGAGGGAGGGGAAGAAAATTTTGAGGAAGCTGTTGCTGCCGTTATGAAGCACGTCGTTGCCCCGTCACTCCCTTCATCGCTAAAGCAGGTTTTTGAGTATGAGCACAAGGATGGGCAGCAGGCAAAGTCTAGTTTCTGGATCATTGCTGAGGCATTGAAGGATTTCTATGCTGAACACCAACGCCTGCCTGTGGCTGGTGGCTTGCCCGATATGAAGGCGCAGTCCAGTGTTTACATTCAGCTGCAGAATATTTACAAGGATAAAGCTCGGCAAGATGCAAACGAAGTTCTTTCCAGAGCCCAAAAGATCTCAGGGGATATAGATATTGATCAGGCAGAGGTAGAGCAATTCTGCACCAATGCTCGGTTCATCAAATTGATCAATACTACGGGAGAGGAGCCCCCAAGCATAGGACAAATGATAGGTAGGCGACATGGCAACCATCGGTCAAACAATTTGTTTACTGACAAATGGCGTTAATCAACAGAGCGAGAACTTGGCAACGACGAAATCGCTGCCATAGCCGGACCAGAAATGCCAATGTCACTAATATCCATCTACCTGGCCTTGAGCGCATTGTCATCTACCTCGGCTACCTCAACTGATGATATTATTGCTGCAGTTCTTGAAAAGGCGCCTGCTCTCAAGAACAACGAACGCCTAACTCAGGTAGCCCAGGAGCTGTCGCGAGCGGCTGGCGGAGAGCTGCACAATATTTCCGCCGTCATTGGAGGCATGGTGGCACAAGAGATTATCAAAATCATCACAAAGCAATACATTCCGATAGACAACACTTGCATATTTGACGGAATCGAGAGCCGATGCCAGGTATTGCGTTTGTAATGCGCATGGCATACCTATCGAAGTAGGACTAGTGACATTAATCAAGCTGCAGAGCATACTCAAGGTTAGGTACTGATAGCAAAACTATGGCCGGCTTCGGATATGAGAGACAATATTACCTGGAAAAAATCCAAAGGCTAAATAATGTTTCTTCAATAAATATCAACCCATATAGTGTATGTTAGCAAGGTAGTGACGATTATACTCTCCTTTCGACAGCATCGTAGGGGCAGGATACTTTCTTAAGGCAAGACGTAAACTGAATAACGCAACTATACCTCAGATCTCATCAAACATCAATTGCCGCAACGTGAAAGTTTTGCATCCTGCGGAAAGTAAGAGAGATTCCTCAGCTATGATAGGCAAGTGCTGAAGTAACTCGTCAAGTAAAAGGTTCCTTCTTGGGAAGAGACTCGCCAATGAAAGCGATAAATCATCCAGGCTGGTGCCTACCTTGACACTAAATTACGGTACCCAGGAAGGAGCATCGAACCAGGCTTCTCAATGTCTCCTAGGACTGCCCGGCTATTTTCCACGACGTTTCATAATCTTTTCTTCCTCAAACTCTCCTTTGCTTTTGCTAATGCTCAGGGAACTGTCCGCCAGACTGAGATACGACTGCGGCCGTGCTTCTCTCGATCAATATTCGTCCATGTTCCGAGCTGAAATTCGCTGAGCATATGCCACAAGTCTCAATTCGAAATGGAAAACACGCTTCTCTGTAATGGCCCCAAGTGCAGAAAGGAGCTTACTGATCGGGCACTCGTAACGACTTGCAGGTTGGCCTATCAATGACACCTGCAGATTCACATGGCGTGTGCTGATAATTCGTTCGCAATCCAGTCACATATTTTGCTTCGACTGTGTTCAAACGTCTGGCCTCATTGGCCAAGGCGACCAGAGATGCACCATCTGCCCCGTATGCAATGTCCAACTGCCCAAAGTGGACGACGTTGCCCTCATCAGCATGAATCCGACCGAAGAGTTCAAAACGTGCGTCCTCAGTGGTCTAAGTCCCAACGTAATCATGGAGTGCGCCGGACGAGCCATCAGCTTTTGGTCATATCAAGTCGCTCACGATTTACACTACCAACGTCACTTGTACAAATCCCTCAGAGAGAAACACTCGACGCTGTGGAGTCAATATGATCAAGTAAACAGAGATTACTCTGCAGAGATCAATGGCTTATGCAACAAGCTGAAAAGTGAGTAGCCTCAAAGTATCTCTCTATTCGCGTCACACGAGCTTACCAAGATAGGTATGACGGCATCACGGGATGCTTTACAGCAGAAGAATAACGAACTCGCAGGAGCTTATCAAGACAAATGCCGCAAGCTGTTTCAGACGCAGGAACTTTACAACAAGGTCAAGAAGAGGGCTGAGTTGAGTCAAATCGAGCAAGCGGCTTTCGACGCTGTAGACAGTTCCACTAGATCGGTGCCTCAACCTTCAACCAGCAACCAAGCGTCCAACGCATTCCGCCCACACAGCTTGAATGGTGATAATGAGCGCAGTTTCCCCCTTAACCGTGGGCTACCAAGATTCGATGCCGCCGATTTCGTCAGGGCCCCGACTGTATCGAATATGCAACAGTACGAGAGCGAAAGTCGCTGGCCACGAAAAAGGCCTCAAGCTTATGGTGAGGCATACCATACTTCTGGATTCAACTTTGATTTAACCCATAGCAATGATAGAGCAGATCCCGGAAGTTCAAACTTTCCGTCAAAACGGAAGCAGCCGACTTTCTGCAGAGATTTTCCGCCCTAGTGTTCCCAACAATATCGATGCGTCCAGGATGGACGATACGAGGCCGTCGGCAGTAACTCCAAATCCCCCCCAGCGGTCTAACGTATGGGCTGACGTTGGCCTCACCTCTGGAATAAGGATTGGACAAGCGGGCGGTCATTCTGGGCAAAATGGATCGTTAAAGGATCTTTGATGGACTGACCTTGATTCTGAGAGTTGAAGCGTTGGTTGGTGATAGCACTATCTTTGTGAAAACAACATTTTGTTAATGGTTTCTTTGAGAAAAACCAATATTGAACACTTTAGTACTAGTACAGCAAACAGAGAATACATCCACTTTAGAAGCAAAGTGAACAGTGTTTTACAATGATTGATTCTCTTTCTGCGGTTTGCTCAGTGAACAAGCTCACACATAATCTTGGAAGGGGCTGATGAACACGATTTGTTTTAAATCTGCGGCTCTTCCCCCCTCTCTCCTAGAACTTCGTGAATCGACACATTTTCCAGCCATGTGTTTCAAAAGCGAGCGATACTCGCGATGGAGTTCGCCATCAGTGAAAAACATTGCCGATATTGCACCCGTCTCACGACGATGCTACCTTTGGGTCAAAAGGAAACTCGCTGACTATATTAACTCGCACCGGAAACAAGAAGACGGGCTGAGCCGCATGCACATGAAGCCAGGGGCTACTGAAGCAAATGCTGCTGAAGCAAACGCTGCTGAAGCAAACGCTGCTGAAGCAAACGCTATTGGAGCAAATATTATCGATGCGCCACGACCTACAGCAGACGAAGATAGGAACTCTATACAGGTAAACGTAGTGGATCACTTGTTTCTGGCGCAATTCGGCTTTCCAGGAATGGATCTAACAGCTCTTGCGTTACTCGGCACCAGAGGCATCGTGCTGGGCACAGCGACGTGGGACAAAAAGAAACTGGGCACGCAGGAAGAGGCCTTGTGTGCGCACCCGCCTTCTGCGATAAGACGGCTTGATGCAACTCTACCAGGCGACTTGCAAAAGCTCGTGATGCGTTCCAATCAAGGCCGTGCATCTAGATGTGCAGTTTGACCCGAAGCGGACATGAGCTGCTGCATGAGACTTCGTATTCTATCTTTAGCAGTGACAAGACAGGGATACAGATGGCGTGGCGGTACCTGGGCGATAAGCGGGACAAGTCGAGGGACTTTGCCCGTCTTGCCGCTGTCACTCTGCTCCAAGTACCGCGACTGATCTGCGCACTTCTCAGCATGGCGTCAAGGTACAGCGTGGCGCGGGCCGTCTGGCTGTGCGTGAGACGTCCAGCGTCTGTGAGTGGCCCGATAACTGCGAGTCCGCGTCAGTAACGCCAGCGCTGGAGTCTTGACATTTTTCGCAATTTTGCACAACTGCTGCTTCGTCTCTCGTTACAATCTTGATTGCTCAACCTCGATCCTTGTCCGGCCTCCGTATTACACTTTCCTTCAATCGCTCGCTAGCTTCTTTTTTTAATTCTCTTCTTCCGCTTCTAATATACCCCTGCCCTGTTGCTGCTGCTAGTCCGACTAATCCTACGGCTTTCCTTATCGAACCCCCATGATTGCGCCGCCGTCTCCAGAAGCCTCCATTCCTCAGCATTAATCCCACTTCTCTTCTGGGGAACCGGCCGAGAGACAAAAGGCTTTTTACCGACTTTTCTTTGTCTCGTCTTTTTGCGACCTTGTTCCTTGTTTTCTCCCCCCGCATTGAACGGAGCCGCAGCTGCGCGCAAGTCGATCGATCTCTCGCTGGGCATTGTTTTCAAACCCCAGCCTGCCAAATTGAACAGCAAATAATAAGGCGCCACGCGAGACTCGAGTTCATTGCTGTGGCTCGCATGCTCTGATGGGTAAATCACGACTCCCACTTATTCAATTTTAGTAGAAGCTCGTTGGAAGAGAACAAAGAGAAAAGAAAAAAAGGAGTTTGGTTTCGCTAATGCAATGTGATTGCGCAGGTCAATACGGTGTAATTCTCGATGCTGGCTCTTCGGGGACCCGTGTGTACATCTACAAATGGAAAGATCCTGCCAAGGCCCTGAAGAAGGCCTCTGCCTCCGAAGCTCACATATTACCAAAGCTGAAACTCCATAAGAGCAAGAAGATTCATCCAGGAGTCTCTACGTTTGCCGAGAATGTCGCCTCCGTCGGTCCTGATCACCTAAAAGCACTCATCGACACAGCCCTCAACGAGATACCGGCATCGCAAGTCTCCGAGACGCCTATCTTCCTCCTCGCAACTGCCGGTGTTCGGTTTCTACCAAAGCACCAACAGACATCGCTGCTGGACGGCATTTGCACATACCTCAAGGCCAACACGCAATTTCAGCTTCCCGACTGCGCGAGTAACATTCAGGTCATCTCGGGCGAAACAGAGGGCTTGTATGGATGGATTGCTGCCAATTACTTGCTTGGAGGCTTCGACAAACCCGACGAACATGCACATGGCAAGGGCCACCACACCTATGGCTTCTTGGATATGGGCGGCGCATCAGCGCAAATTGCCTTTGCGCCAAACTCAACAGAGGCAGAAAAGCACTCCAATGATCTCAAGCTGGTTCGACTGCGACGATTAGACGGTTCCCCGGCTGAATACAAAGTGTTTACGGCGTCTTGGCTAGGCTTTGGTGCTAACAAAGCACGAGAAAGATTTGTTGAGAGTCTACAGGAGCAGTATGGTAGTGCAAAGGGCGATATCCCAGATCCTTGTCTACCGAAGGGCTTACGGACCACACTCTCGGGCAAGCCTCTCTCTGGCAAGGCGTCGGACGATGCGCTTGTTGGCACCGGCATGTTTGAGGAGTGTCTGCGCAAAACGTACCCGCTGCTCGGCAAAGATGCTCCATGCGAGGACGAACCGTGTCTACTCAATGGTCAACATGTGCCTGCAATTGACTTTGATGTAAACCATTTCATTGGCGTTTCCGAGTATTGGCATACGACACATGGCGTCTTTGGTCAAGAGAGCAAAGTCTACGATTTGATTGCATACGAGCAAGAGGTCAATAATTTCTGCAGTCAGGATTGGTCGGTCATCGAAAACGGGCTTGACAAGCGAAAAAAGAGTTTGGAGGAAAAGGCCGAGAACGCCCGAGAGGCCTGTTTCAAGGCGTCTTGGCTGATCAATGTGCTGTACGAAGGAATTGGCATTCCCCGCATTAGCTTAGGGGATGCTCCCAGCCACAAAGTCAATGCAACCAAGGCGCTGGAAAAAGCTAGAGACAAGGGATTCCTAGACCCCTTCCAGCCAATCGATACGATTGGAGGTGTTGAAGTTAGCTGGACTTTGGGCAAAATGGTTCTCTACGCCGCTGGACAAATTCCTCCCAAAGAGTCGCCGCTTCCTGTTGGATTCGGAAGCAATACAGGATCAGAAATTCCTGCTGATTTTGAATTTGCGGGATCCAAGCCACTTTTCTCAAATATAGGAGACGACTATGACGATGACGACGACGATATCCTTACAGGTCGATCCAAGCCCTTCTCCAGCTTGTTGGTGGTGATACTGATCCTTTTTCTTATTGCCTATCTCCTAAGGAAAACTGAATTGGGGTCCAGAGTGTTTAACAAGTTCTGGCGTTACCGCAAGGCCAGGAGCTCGTCGTTTGTGAGAAGGCTCTTTGGCAGAAACTCTACGCCATATGAAAGAATATTGGAAGAAGGCGATGTGGCAGAGTTTGAGCTTGGCGGCACAGAGTCTGATGAAACCGATGGCTCGGATGGCGGCGAGGTGTCAAGGTCCGTAAGGGGTTCTCGCTTGGCTGGACCGAGATTGAATTTCGAGCGATATGATGACCCGCGGCCGCCGTCTGTAATGGATAGACATGGCCTTGTTGTACGAACCGAGAGCTGCGAACGACTTGCCCCTTCGCTTCAGATGCTAAATGCTGGTCGTCGCAGTAGAACTGGCAGTCCGACACGGTTGAAAAATTCGATAATACCTCAAGAGAGCTAGGATAATGGACTGTAGGGAACAAGGAAGCCAAGCTCTCCGGGAAAAGGGAGTCATGATGATTGTAACGTTAGACATGTTAAAAGCTCGTATGGGATGTAATGGTTGGTCAGCTTCGCTTCTTGCACAATAGCCGTTTTGTGTTTTTTGGAAAACAGATCAAATGTACATATGTCTCCAAGCCGGCTTGAGGGAAAGCGCTCTCATTCAGAGCATAATGAGAACCTATAATAGATAGTTATATGCTTGAACCACATATATTTAATTCACAGGTTATATCCTTTATGTTATTTACACTCTAATTATGTTAGTTGTGAAATACAAATATTGCTTGTCCTACCTAAAACCTTATTATGTGTATGGCGATATATTGATAGAGACGGAGGCGTGATATTAAGACAGATGAAATTACTCTACGCTACAGATTCAAGAATCGGAGGAAGAAAAACAAAGGCTGAAAAGTAAAGAAGAAGAAGAATTATTATATCAATCGGCCTGCCTCTCGAGGAAGCTGGGATCTGAACGAACTCGGGATTCGAATTTGCGCCACCAGTCCTCAAAGGCTTTAAGGGGAACCACCTCGACACCACCGGGGCCAGCAGTGCCGCTGAAGCTGGTGAGGAAGTTGAAGGCGTTTTGGATGATGCGCTGGGCGAGGACGGCGGTGGTTGTCGATGATGCACCGCCGCTACTGCTGTTGGAGGAGGAGGAGGCCTTGTTGGCAGCAAGTTCCTGCAGTCGCGTGCCGACCGACTCAGCAGACTCGATGGAGACGCCAATCATGTAACCGCTGCCGCTGGCGTCGGCGCCAACCTTGAACATTGCGCTCTCCTTCCCGGGGCCGATGCCGCCCAGGAAGCGAAAATCAGGCGTCGTGTTGGCCTGCTGTGCGGCGGCGACGTCGCGGACGGTGGTGAGGTATATGGCGGCGGCGGAATTCTCCGGCAGGACGACGTTTGGCAGGAGGAAGACGACAATATGGGAGAAGGGCTTGGTCGTGGGGAGGGCGTAGAGGAATGAGGTGGGGGATGGCGCTGAGGTTGCGTCGGTGATGAGAGGCTGGCCGGCGGGGACGATGCCGAAGAGAGGGCTGGACATGGTTGCTGTTGCCTCGTGTCTTGTATGTGAATATTCTTTTGGTGTTCCAGTGGGTTGATTGTTCCAATTGTGTTGGTGTTGGTGTTGTTGTAGCTGCGTGACTCAGCCGGTGTAATTCGATGACGTGGGGTGGTAGTTTGCGATGCGAGCAAGGATTAATCGGAGGTGGTGTTGGTGGTGTTGGAGCTGTAGCGTAGCTTTAGCTTGGGGAAAAGAAAATGTGGGATAGATGGCCGTGGACAAGGAAGAAATTGCTACTCAAGGCAGTTAGTCGCACGCGGGAGCAGAAGAAAAGGCACCTGCAGCTTAATTGATGGCGGGGGATAAAAAGAATGCGAAAAAAATAGGGCTGTTGGAAGGATTGATTGTTATTAATGCTGCCTTGCCGCAGCAATCCAGCCTAGCCGCAGTCTCTACTTTACTTCTACCGGTTTTATTACTTCTGCTGTCTCTACTACTTCTACTGCCCGCTTGGCTGTTGGTAGGCAGATCCAACTTACCCTCGGCTATAAAGCCAGAAATTCTTGCTCCTCGCTATCCTAATTGCGCTATTAAATTCTGATTGCTCCAATTTGATTGCGGGCTTTGATCTTGAATAACCTTTAATCTACCACGGTGCGTTTGTTGATCATTCACTTGTTGACTGCTTTTTTTTTTTTTTTTTTTTTGGCATACTACTGCTGGCATGAACCCGCTGCGGTAGCTGCCTAGAAGTAACTCGTAGCTATTGGCTGCTCTTGAGAAAAAGCTTGGGATTTTTTTCTCTCTTGTGCCAAGCAGTGCTGGGACTTTCAAACGGTTGACATGCTCTTCTTTTAACCAGCAGGAGTCTGTAATGATTTGCAGATCTTTTCTTTGTCCCATCTCGTGAGCTAGTCGAGTACAACCATCTCTAACCGTATGGCTAGAAACTCTTCAAAGCACCATATAAAAAGCCTTTGGGACTATTTAGCTCTCATCAAACCCACTATACACCATGAAGACTAATCTTGAGCTAATTGCTGCTACGGATCGGTACGTTGACTCCTCACTTCTCGCCATTGAAGAAAGAGTTAGAATAGAAAGTCGAGTCGAAAAAGAGACAACTCTGCTTAACTAGTAGTGACAGCTTTCTTCATAAAGTACCAGCCACTAACTCACCATTCCTACCAGATTTCCGTATGAGGATGATCAAACTGCTGAGGCACAGACCTTGCGGGACACGCTATTCAAGCTGCTCTGGGAAGATGAAGACGGGCAATATGCCATTGGTTATGTGCCAGACTGGGTGATTAACGAGTTATCCAAAACGCCTGAAGACATCCGCGGCGATATGACTCTGAACATGGCGGACCGCACTGTCATGCTCTTCAGAACGCCACAGACAGAAGAGGATCGTACTTGTGCTGTGGCAAAATTGACAAGCCATTGGCATAAAAATAGCACATTCAAATCCCTCAAGGGCTGGCGTGGCGAGCTCTGGCCGGTCTATGGGCGAAGAGGAGAGTTGCTCTTCAGCGTGGAAAGGGCTGCCGTCGGTTTGTTTGGCGCCGCCAGATATGGAGTGCACATGGTTGCTTACGTTGAGGATGAAACTGCTCCTCATGGCATTAAAATCTGGGTACCAAAAAGGGCATCTAACAAGTCAACTTTCCCCGGCATGCTAGACAACACTGTGGCTGGTGGCTTGACAACTGGCGAGGACCCGTTTGAATGCATCATTCGAGAGGCTGATGAAGAGGCAAGCCTACCCGACCACTTGGTTCGTAGCACTGCCAAATGGGTCGGGAATGCGACATATATCTACATCACTGAGGCCAAGTATATCGGAGAGGACGGCTACATTTATCCTGAGTGCCAATGGGTTTATGACCTTAAACTACCTGCCGACGTTATACCTAAGCCAAAGGATGGCGAGGTGGAAGAGTTTCGGCTGCGTGACGTGGAGGAGATTAAGAAGGACTTGGCGGACGCAAAATTCAAACCCAATTGCGCCATGGTGATGATTGACTTCTTCATTCGTCACGGCATTCTGACCGAAGACAACGAGCCTGACTTGGCCTTGATTAGGGCGAAAATGACCCGAGAACTCCCATTCCCTGGTCCGCACCAGCCCAACTGGGCTGGCCATATCACTCAGCAGCCGGTTAACGCCAATTGATCTAGCTGTTGACCAATATCCTTCTCTCTTCTTCTCTTCTTTCTTGGTTCATGCATGAAATAACAATATATGGCGCTCGGATTCCCCCCTTTCGTTCCCATAGAGTTCCTTCCTTCTTCTTCTAATGCCATGGTGCCGGATTATTTGTGATTTCTCATTGTGAATTTATAAATTAAGATGCGCCAGTTGTCCATGTCTGATGTAACTTTTATTCTTCCCGTCATAGCTCCCCAAATCGTAATATCATGACTCGTTCTGCCTCTCTCTTCTACCGCTTGATAAGCAGGTAGACGTTGTCAACTCGCAGTGGTGTCAGCTTCTTAACCGGGCCCTTGAGAGCCATGAGCAATCCGCCAAAGGAGACATAAGCGTTGCTAAAAGTAGTCAAACACACAACATTAGCAGTGGACTTCTCTCGCTCTCTTCCTTCACTCGACGTAATAGAATGTTGGTCACTGGTGATGGGTGAAAATCTTCATACATGGTGTTGCCATCAAATGTCTCCTCAAACTTGTAAATCTTTCCGTAGCACACGTAGTCATACAGGTCGGCCAGGGTAGCAGGCGCATCGCCGGATTTGCCAACGTCCCGCCAGCCCTTGTCGTCCTCCTTGCTGCCGTCTGGTGATAATGTCGTGGTAAGGACAACGTGCAGCGTGTCTCCTTCGGTGCAGGGGAACAGCTCGATATTGATATCCAGTTCCATCAGGGTCTGGGAGTCGAGGGATGTGCACGAGATGCGTGCGACTCGGTCATATTTTTTCTGGTCGTACTGGGTGACGGTAAAGCCTTCCTCGAAAAGAGTGGCGTCGCCACTGCTGCCTCCAGACATTGTTGTAGAATATTGGACGAAGTGGTGTTATATGAGCGGTCGTTTATCTGTTTGATTTGCAGAGTCTCGAAGGTATCGGCTTCGTATGATGGCCCTGCGTTTCTTTAGCCTCGAAACTTTTGAAATGGTTCTAGAAAATATTCGGGTTGGAGGGGTGCAGCTCGGATATATGCATATCCGTGGCTGCGGCGCCGGTGGATCAGGACGGTTAGCAGCGACAAAAGTGTGATTGATAGTTATGAAAGAAAGGAAACACGAGAGTGTGTACCAGGTCCTCTATCTGTGAAATGATCGTTGTTTTATTATAAACATTACATCTAGTCATCACACGAATCATACGAATTATACGTCGTCATCTCTAGGATTAACTTTAAAAATTCGGTGCTATAGCTGACGAAATCCGCCCATTCTCTGAGTCAAACACCAAAAAATCTCAGCATGTCCTTTCGAAAAAGAAATACCGTTATTGGTATTGCCGGGACGACGCCAGAGCCGCAACGAACCAAAGTATCAGTTCCAGGAACCCGGCCTTCGCCTCACGATGGAAGGCTCACCACATCTACCGGCACTTCATCCTTGGATCAACTCTTAGCAGGCCATGCTGGACTATCCATGGGAACGTCTCTTCTCATCGAAGAGTCTGGAACAACAGATTTCGGTGGGATTCTGCTTCGCTACTTTGCTGCCGAGGGACTGGTTCAAGGCCATCATGTGCATGTCTTGGGATTTGGAGATCACTGGCGGCGTGAGCTTCCGGGCCTGGCAAGTGAGAGCCGTTCGAAGGACGCCAGCAGTTCCAAGCCTTCGGACAGCAAGATGAAGATTGCCTGGAGATACGAAGCGTTGAGCAGCAGAGCTACACCTTCACGAGGTAAGGCATATCTTTTGTCTAAATGCATATCATACACTAATACTTCACAAAAAAGGCCCCTCAATATCAGACTCAGCGGAAGGCATAGCGCCATTCTGTCACACATTTGATCTCTCAACTCGCCTGGAAGACAGCGTCGCGCAAGGGCAGTTCTACACTACACGCGGCGGCGGCATGGATCCAACGCAGTCACCATTCCGGCGATTCATCAGTGACATCACCACCAGACTGAAGAGCTCGCCCCCAACTTCTATCCACAGAATCGTCATCCCAAGCTTACTCTCTCCAACTATATACCCCCCATCAGCCTGCCGGCCACAGGAGATACTGCAGTTCTTGCACCATATCCGTGCCTTGCTACGGCAATTCCCTTCGCGGATTGTTGTCATGATGACACTTCCCATCTCGCTCTACCCCCGTTCGACAGGCCTCATTCGACGAGCAGAGCTTCTTTGCGATGGCGTCGTGGAGATGATTCCGCTTCAGCAACAGCCACATCACCCCGTTGATCGAAACTCGTCAAGTGAGAATAAAGCACAAGGTCTCTTCAGGATACACTCGCTGCCTGTTTTCCATGAAAAGGGAGGAGGTCTGGAAGGAAGCTGGGTGAAGGAGGACATGTCCTTCAAACTCAGCGCTTCAAGCGGTCTTATAATCACACCGTATAGCTTGCCGCCATTATTAGATGAAGAGGGTCCTTCCAATGGGCCCTCAAATGAGAACAAACCAAAGCTTGATTTTTAGCTTTAGATATTTTCTTCAATTTCACCTTTTTTTTCACCAACATCCCTGGACTTTATGTGAGATCCAGTATGCTGGTGAGCTCAATGAAGTGCAGTATGCACTTATTCGGTACTAAGAGCAGCCTAGTCGCGAGATAAGAATTTTTAGTGGGTACTTATTCCTCTATCAGAGCATAAAGCTCTCTCCCCCACCATACTAGGACTGATATTTTTTAGTATAAGAGCTACCAAAAAACTAAAATGTCTTCTTTTCAACCTCTTCACATCTCTCTTTCTCAATCTCCTCAATTGAAAAGCTGGAGAGGCTAAAGAAAGGGAGACTAGGCAGACATGCAAGGTAAGCAATCAATTTTCGTTTTGTGCAATTGTATAGCATTCAAATACACAAACTTCTCTGGGAGTTGTTTATAATATGATTATTCCTTTTGAAATCTGTCAATCCCCTGAACACTGATGACAAAATCAAATTTTACGAAGACGACTTATGATTCTCTTACAACTCCCCTCTTTATGCAAATCAATCCACAGTTTATCTGTCAAGCGTATGAGACTAATCATTCTCCTGCGTCTTACAGAATCATAATAGCTCACACACAATGGAGTCCCCCAAGTTGATCCGCATTGCCAACATCTCAGGGCGCTACCTCGTGTTTGACCCAGATGCCGTGAGCGCGCTTCGCCGCCAGGCAAACACCAACGGCACCTTGGTGGGAACTACTCCGCAGCAGCCCACGCAAAACATATTCCTGGGCTTGCCCATTGAGCTCCGGCCTGAAGAGGTCGACGCTCTAATCCGTACAAACGTTGCGTACGTCGTAGATGATGTGGCCGCGCACCAGTCAGCGCTGCGGTCTCTGGATCCCGACTCGCGGAGGGCCTATGTCAGCTCGCTGCGGCTGCGGAAGCAGACTGCGCAAAAGGTGTTTGCTGAGATAAACGCGCACAAGGCCTCCATAACAGCCAGCAAGAAGAATAAGAAAGCGCGTGATGACAGCTCGGCTGTTCCGTCGACCAGCCTCGGAACAGCTGATAGTGGTGCTCTTAAACCAGATGGCAATCCATCGCCCCGCAATAGCCAAGTGACTCTGTTGGGCGTCACACCAACATCTAGCATCAACTATGTTTCCCCAGATGCGCATGCGTTGCCGGTGGAACCTCGTAACTCAGAAAAAGGATCGCTCTGCCAGCACATGCTGGGATCCGGGTATTATATGACTCCAGGGCTTCGATTTGGGTCACGCTATAGTGTCTATCCCGGTGATCCTCTGCGTTTCCATGCTCATTTCATGGCAAATGAATACGGCTGGGAGGAAGAGATACCTATCCTTGATATCGTAGGCGGCGGTAGACTGGCAACAGCCGTAAAGAAAGCGTTTCTTATAGGCGGCCGTAAACCGTCTACAAGTCCTGATACGGTCACATCTCCGGTGAGAACATTCAGCATAGAGTGGGCTGGTATGTAGCATTTTAATGTTTATTATAAAACACAAAATCCGCTATTGAAGGGAAGGGTGTAATATATATATATATATATATATAATATACGACGTCAGTCTAGAAGAAGAAGAAGAAAATAAAGAATGAAAAACTCCGAAGCCAAAGATGAAAGCAATCAAGCTACCCGCCCAAACTCCCAAATAATGAATTAAATATACAATCAAGAATTTATTAGCTTCCCAAGAAGTTGTTCCGCATTAAGCCTCAGACGCTGCCATATAACATGCTCTAAGGGACGTAGATCCGACTGAAGCTCATGACGTCGCGACGACAGCACACGCATTTGTCAAAGTTGTTCATGGCCAGGGAAACTCGACAGTCGTCACACAAGCTGAGACAGCGGCACGGCCACACGATGACTGTACGTGGTGAGCACTGGCATACAACACAGGAAGGGCTCTCTCCCTCAGTAAGCGTCGACGCTTCACCAGTCTCGGAGCTTTGCTGGCCATCTTTGCCTGGCGAGGCTTGTCGTTTTGTCCAGATCAGCTGTTCCAATAGAAGCTCTTCTTCGTCTGGGCTGAGCTTTGTGATACGGCCCTGAGGACCGAGCTTATTCAGCTGCTTTCCTTTTGGAGTCTGCATTGTCAAAATTCGCGTCCGCTGCAGCTGCTCCATTCGTCTAAAGCCAGATCTGGTCAAGATGCGATCGCTTTGAAGATGGGCTGCGAGTCTTTCTGCTTCTTGCCGTTCCTCCAGACTGGCAGGATGCAAAAGGCGAGCTAAGTCAGCCATAGCCAATGGACTGTCCAGAAAAGGAGTGCCTTCACGCCCAGGTTGTGGTGATCGCTGAGTTGGTGTTCTCTGCCCGCTACCCTCGTTTGATATCCAGCCGTCTGCTTCTTCATCGTCGCTGTCCCCTCCATTGGTGGTCAAGGTGATTACGCTCGTATTGTCCCAGTCTTCCTCCTCTTCACGAGGCTGATATGTTCCGCTCATATCCTGAGATCCCCACCATCCTCCTTTCAACCAGTACTTGTAAAGATCCTTATCCAAGGTCTCCTCATCTTGACTCGTACCGACCCGTCTGAATTCAGCTTCAATATCCAAAGCGTCCGATCTTAGAGTAGCATCTATATTCGAAAGGTTTGCCGTCGCATCTCTACTTCCTCCAGGGCCACGGCTTGGTCTTGATGCATTTTCATTCTCAGGGGACTTGGAACGGCGCGCCAGCCAGAGCAGCCATGCAGGGCGGGACTGGATACGGCAGACACCAAGGATCCACATCAGAGATAGGGCAAAAACTCTTGCCAGCAGCTTGTTAATGCTGAGGAGAAACTCCAAAGCGAGAAACCATCTCGAGCTCCTCTCGGCAGCACCAATACCGACTCTAAGGACCTTGTCGCCACGGCCGCGGGGAACCTTTTGCGCAGCACGCTCTCGGCTATACCCATTAGGGGGCAGAAGAGGCCCATCCTTGACAGGTATCAGTCCAACAGTGCCAATTTGATCATAACGCGGGTCAGAGAGGCCCATGCTTATCCATTGCCTCCGCAGCTCCTCCGCCTCTCTGTAACGGGCCTCTTCAAGCCAGGTCTTGCGCTTGAGGCTGACCCCACGATCTTCATTGAGATAAACAGCTTCACTAGCCATAGTGATAGCAGCGAATCCTGTCCTTAGCAGTGCAGTGTAGAAATCCATCTCCCGCGTAATACGCAGTTCTGACAACGAGACATTCGCCTGCATATTTTCGTGTGCGTGAAGCAGTCGCTGGCGGAAGTTCATCCTAGATTGTTCTTGGCTGGCTGTTGGCATCGCAGCTGTAAGTAGCAATGCTAATCCGTATATGAATAGACACATGACAATGCCAACTAGGATCAAAACGTGAGGAACAAATCCAATGATACAAACAGTAGGAAACCTAAAGAATCCTTGCGACGCAATGTTATCAGGCTCAAAAGTGAAAAAGCTCCATACGAGGCTGCCCATAAAACACAAGCCCCAGAATCCCGTATTCACCAGCCGATACTTTGCTTGGAGGTCAAACACGCCCAAGACGTGGCTTGTAATATGTGTCATCGAAGACAGGAGGGCGATCCATAAGACTTCAGGCGATGTGTTGACACGTTTGAGAATTGCCGCTCGTGTCAGGGTAATAGTGTTGCCTTTGCCGGTTGGTATAGGAGGCAGATTTTGGTATTTGGAAAACGCGCCCCAACCAAGCTGGTTGTTGACGGCAGCGTCCGCCTCAGCAAAGGCCAGGGACTGTTCAAACAGCGTCATGCCCGTCTCGGCGGCAACGGGACGTCCCTGCACAGCGCAGGTAAGCGTCTCAAGGAACTGGCTCAGACATAAGGAAGCAAAAAGAGGCCACAGCCGAGATAGAGAGCCTTGGAGCTCTCCAACAACCTCAGCATCTTGCGGTGGAACCATGTTCACAGAAACACAAGACTGTTCATCCGAGGCTCCGAAAAGCAGCGACGAGCTTATGGTATTTAGAAAGGGATTTGTATGAGCCGACATGAGATCAGAACTTTTGTTGGTATCGCCCCATCTAAGGTACGCAAAATCAGGCGAAGTCTGACACTGAATAGATTGAAGAAGATGGCGAGCCTGGAGGACCAGCAGAATGAAGGGAACGAGTCGCACCAGCAGCCTCACTTGCCAGCGGAGTCGCAACCGCCTGCGAGTAGCAGCAAAAATATGAGTTCTATTCAGGATAACGGCCATGGCAATGCAAGAGAGCGCCCATTTACTAGTGGCGTAGTTGAAGACGCTGCCCAAGCCTCGAACTCCGTCCAGAGACAAGAGCTGCGGTTGCGTTGCCGAGCCTGCCTGAGCGCTAGGAGTTGCGGCGACATCGACGATGTTGCTATAGAGGCTCGAATCGGTGGCAGCGGGATGGGGAATCCCTGGTTCGGGCATCGCAGAAGACATGGCGTCTTGGGCCGGAAGGCCAAGGGCATTGGGAACTGCCATGAAGGAGCCCAGCTTCATCACAATGCGCGGGCCAGCCTTAACGAAGCCCTCGATCAAGGGGGCATACCGCGTCACGTTGACTGCGCGGGCAAGGGCTGTGAGATTGTACCAAGCATTTGTCGTCGTCAGGTCGAAATCGCCAACTTGCTGTGTCGCTGCCAGAGGCGGCGCTATTCCGATGCCATCCTGCATGGCCGGGGCCAGTCAAGCGATGGCCGCGCCGGAGGAGAGTTCTGATCGGCCGAGGCACACGAGGCAGCGCGCTTGGAGAGTCGTGGAGGACGTCGAAGGAGACCAGAAGCGATGGAGTCGTGAGCTGGGATGTCGCAGTTGTGTATTCGCTGGAGTATCTCTGGAGAGAAGCCGAGCAACAATCACGCCTCAGCAGAACGCTGAGCGCTTTAGAGTTTAGTGGGGGATGTCAGTACCTTGGCGCTACTGCACAGGCACTGGAGACTGAGCTCTGACGTGAAATGGTTCAATGTGCCCGTAGCATGGGAATCTCCGCTGTGGAGGTCATGAGAGCACCACCACATGCTAGATGGATGGATCTGAGCTTGTAAACAACATTGGAGAGCCATGCATCCCCAACGGCCGGAGTACGTACTTGTCTCCGCTAGCACAGGCCTGGAACGTGGAGAGGTACAAGTACAATTCCTGTGTCAACATCACACCTTGTTTCATGCAAGTGTCTAGCCCGGCGCAATAACATGCAAGTACAGCTACTTCTGCTAATTCTCACCTCAGTGGTTAACTAGAACATTCAGTGTAAGTTATAAGTTACAAAGCATATTAAGAGTAAAAAAAAAAAAAAAAAAAAAAAAAAAAAACCAACGCAGTGTTGGTCAACAACAAACCATGATTCTGCTCTGTTAAATACATGATATGAATGAGCTTCTTGAGGACGCTCTCGCATCTCTTAACAGATATGGAGCCCGAGCACTATCGTAGTCGAGCGCTAGCGACATAGTTCACCAAGCCACAGCGCACCCCGACCTCGCTACAGCACTCATCGTAGCAAGCCATCGTTGTGGCAAGCATCAAGTGCAACATTTGGGAACCAAAAAAAATGGCAGAACTGGCGCCTTGAGTGATTCTAATTTGATGTTTCTTCCTCTTCTCTCTATATCTGTCTATAACCAAGTTTCAACAAGTAGCCAGCGTGATTATTCCTGAGAGCGCTGATAGACGTCATTCGCTACCAGTAACATACCAGCGGTCTATGCACGTCCACCACCACCTTATATCTTCAGCCATTTGCCAGATGCAAGTCTCTCCCTCCAGTCTGCCATGGACCAGGACACCACAGACCAAAGCGGCAAATCACCAAAGCCAGTAACGCCAGATAGCGATACTCCGGCGTTTCTTTTGCTGCAGAATATCGAGGCCCCCGCCATTGCTACCCCAAAAACCTCCAACGGATGGGGTCGAGATCCAGAGGAGGACAATGACGAGCCAGCTGTAGCAAAGCCCTTCGCTCGCATGTCCAGCCCAGACTCGGCGGCGCGCGCGCAGGGAGCTTCTAACCCTGCGGCGGAAGATGAGAATGGCGACGTTGAGAGCAGCCCGGACGACGGGCAGTCGTTCTACAAGATGCACAAGTTCAGTCTCTACGAAACAGTCAGCCGCTACTACATGGTTGGAGTGGACGTGAGCGAGAAGCGGTACAGGATCTTGAAGATTGATAGAACCACAGAGGGAGCTGAGCTGAATATCACCGACGACAAGATCATCTACAGCCTCAGGGAAGTGAACCAGCTCCTCGACACCATCGATGACGGAAATCGTGGGACTGGGGGCATCAAGCTTCGCTGCACCACCTGGGGTTTATTGGGCTTTATCAAATTTACCGGCCCATACTACATGCTCCTCATCACCAAAAAGAGTACAGTAGCCATGATCGGTGGTCACTACATCCACCAGGTTGAGGGAACTGAGCTGGTGCCTTTGACGCCTGGGCGGTCCAAGGTCGACGCTCGCAACAAGCCGGAAGAGCAGCGCTACCTGACAATATTGAACACGCTTGACCTGACCAAATCATTCTATTACAGCTATTCATACGACATTACTCGAACTCTCCAGCATAACATTACCAGAGAGAGGAAGTCACTCGCAAACGGCACTATTCCGTGGCCAAATGAGGATCTCAACTCAATGTTCGTCTGGAATAGCTACTTGCTGCAGCCAGCAGTCAACGCGCTTCAAGACCCTTACGATTGGTGCCGTCCTATCATACATGGATACATAGATCAGGCAGGCAAGTACTCTATGAATTGTAGTACATGGTTGAGCAACTAGCTAACACAGCACAGCGCTTTCAATATATGGTCGAACTGCACATATTACTGTGATTGCCAGGCGGTCACGATATTTTGCTGGTGCCCGCTTTCTAAAACGAGGCGCAAACGACTTGGTAAGCTGCCGTATACCTCACGAAATTGCTGCCATCTTCTCACTCATAATCAGGGATACGTCGCCAATGACGTTGAAACAGAGCAAATCGTTGCTGAATCCTTAACAACATCTTTCCATGCTCCAGGCCCAAGACCGTACTGCAGCCCTCAGTACACTTCCTACGTCCAACACCGAGGAAGTATACCTCTCTATTGGACTCAAGACAACACCGGCGTGACTCCAAAGCCACCCATTGAGCTCAATCTGATAGATCCCTTCTACAGCGCCGCGGCACTTCATTTTGATAATTTATTTGAGCGGTATGGTGCGCCTATATATGTGCTCAACCTGATCAAATCCAAAGAACGACAACCCAGGGAGTCGAAGCTTCTGGCAGAGTACACACATGCCATAGACTACCTCAACCAGTTTCTGCCAGCCGACAAAAAGATCATTCACAAGGCGTGGGACATGAGCCGTGCCTCGAAAATCCGAGGTGGGGATGTGATTGGAAACCTAGAGACAATCGCTGAATCAGTCCTAAAGACAACAGGCTTCTTCCAAAACGGCGATGGGCTCACAAGCCGTATGACGGCTCAAAACGGCATCGCTCGAACCAATTGCATCGACTGCTTGGATCGCACCAACGCCGCCCAATTCGTCATTGGCAAGCGTGCGTTGGGCCATCAACTTCATGCTCTGGGCATAATTCAAAACACGTCTGTCGAATACGACACTGATGCCGTAAATCTCTTCACTCATATGTGGCACGATCATGGAGACACTATTGCGGTGCAATACGGTGGTTCTCAGCTGGTCAACACCATGGAAACCTATCGAAAAATCAACCAATGGACCAGTCACTCTCGGGATATGATAGAAAGCTTCAAGCGGTACTACAATAACTCTTTCTTAGACAGCCAGAGACAAGAGGCGTACAATCTCTTCCTAGGCAACTATATTTTCGCACAAGGCCAACCTATGCTTTGGGATCTCCCAACAGACTACTACCTTCACCATGCCAATCCTAGGGAATGGACAGATGCAGGACGACCTAACTACATCAACTGGTTTACACCGGCATATCTCGAAGAACGCAAGATACCGCCTTTTGTAGCACCAACGGCTCTTGGGCGCTGCAAAAATGCAGAGTCTTTTGATGATTATTGGCTAGAATATTATCGGCCTGCCACCCTATCTTCCTTCCCCAAGATGTTTGCGTATAAAATGAATTCAACCATCAAATATATTCCTCTAAAGGCAACCCAAGATGGTAGATACGACCTCAGCCCCTTCCGAGTCCGAACCGATGGTGATGTCGACCCGGAAAAGAGAAAAGTGAAAAAAGAGCCGACGTCGCCAACCACGTCTCTTGCTTCGACAACCTACCGACATCTAGACACGGGAGATCGAGCTTCGGTAACATTCTCTGATATAGGATCTGGGAGAGAAGGGTCTCGGAATCTCTGGTTGAGGCCATCACATGCTGGCGAGCGCTGGGGAATCTACGATGGCCACGAGGGCATGTATTCACCCAAAGCTTCTGCATCGGCAGATACTTTAAATCTGAAAGAGAAGTCGTCGGACCTCGAAAAATCTAAGACAACACAATGGACATTTACCAAGGCGGTACATGACGCACTAAACCCAGTCGTAAAGGATCAGGAGGCGGATGATTATGAACGATACATTCGTCATCCTCAGAATCTCCCACTAGTTGTATCTAGCGACACTCCTATAGACATCGACTCATCAGAGTATCAGGAGTACGTTGACGGTACTTGGCTAAATCAGGGCCTGATGGTTTCAGGGGTCGACGAAGATGCAGACGTATATTCAGAGCTGGTCAAGGTAGTCGAGAATCCCCTGACTGTCACCGAAGAGGATGCGCCTAAGAAGAGGTACAAGGCCTACGGGAAATGGCTCCGAGGCAAATCTTTCTTCAAGCAGCAGCCTCTTGACTGAACGTTGTGTGTCTTTTAGGAGCAGACACAAGTATTTGCACATTTCGTCATGTTGAGATACTAGGAAACAAATCGACTAGTCGTGGCTCTTTTTGTAGTGCCGCTGTGAGCCCTTTAATGGGTCCAGATCCTTCTCGGACCCAAAGAGATTGCAGGATTGTTGATGTACGGGTTAGGTGTGCCGAAATCTGATCCACATCTTCGTGTGGCAGCTGTGACGATTTAAGATTGAGCCAGCACAGAGAAATCGTATGGATGACTTGATCGATGTACCCAGGAGATGAAAATCTCGGCCAGCAATTCACCAACGTTGCATTCAAGGCTTCTGTGGCCGAAAGCACCAATGGTGCGTAGCCCATAACAAAGGGATCTGCTAGCGTTGAAGCAAACAGGCGAAGAAGGTTCTATCCGAAAGCTGTTAGCACACAACAACAAAGAGATTCCTTCAATGGAGTTTTCATCCCACCTGGAGATGCTTTGCTGAGAAAAATCCCAGGCACGAGATGATATCCTTTGTGATATGCATGAGCACTTCGACGATGCGAGGATACTCGGATGCATGGAAATGGCTCACAAAGACGCCATCTCGCAAGAGCTTGTCAAGAAAACGTCGCCTTCGCAAACTTTTCGGGTCTGGATCCAGCTGAGCTATCCGAAGGAGCACTCGATATGCAGGATACAAGAGCTTTATAGACTCACTCTCGGGTGTTGTGGAGGGTAAGAAGAGTAGGGTAGGGAAAACTGCGTCCTGGATTACGTTGTCAACACCAGCAGACAGTAATACGTTTACCGGGCATGTATCTAGAAAGAAACCAATAATCTGTAGGCCTTTTATCCTGACTGCCGTGTTATGATCTTCGGCTAGTGAAAGAAGAATCGGAAGAAACAGGGGCCAGTGGCGACCCATCGTAGCTTGCTGAACCTGTGTTAGCACTTATGCTTGGACATTCTGGTCTTTGTGGGTGACCTACACTGCACAACAAGACTGCCCATTTACAGCTTGAAGCAGCATTGAGTTTTTCGCGTTCCTGTGAAACGGTGTCTAGAGATGTTCTGTCCTGTGTACTAGGACGCTGCTGAGCGAGTTGTGATGGCCTCCCAGAAGCAGTTAACCGGGTAGATGATTGAGCAAATAGCGGCCGAAGCGTATCTTGGAGTAGGCGTTGGGTGATGAAGATATCCAATTTTTCATCAGCCAGATTGGTTTTCAACAGGCGGGTTGCAAGTTGTGAGGACTCTTTCGTTGTCCAGGCATCGTTTTCGTCAGTGTAAGCAACGACGCTGATCAAAACCACGTCATCAAGGGAAAAAGGCTCAGGAGGCGAGGTGCAGAAAAGCGAGATTATGACGAGCAGTGCCAGCCCAGTTTCAGCAGCCAGAGAATGAGCAGCATAATCGGAATCTAATATTCCATTTCATATGAATGACTTAGTCTGAGAATAGGCCTAAGAAACGTCAAGAGCCCTTACCTTGAACGGCGGCGTCATTTCCAAAAGCAGGAAATTGTAACAGCTTGTGGGCCACCGAGTCGACGAGACTTCGCACACGTGATAACTCTTCGTTGAAAGCTAGATTAGAGGCTTCCGTTGATAGGCACTGATGGTCTTCTTGGTCATTTGCACAAGTAGCCAAGAGACCATCGACATGATGAAACAGCTCTAGGCCTATATCACGAAGTGCCTGTGGATGAGAGACGGTGAAATGTGAGAAAATAACGTCATGGCCAAGAAATGATGAGTTGAGAGTGCTCACCTCTGGAGTAGCTGCATCGTGTAGCTTAGATGAGACTTCTTGCAAATTCAGCTCCTTTTTCTGTGATATTCCTATTGAAAATCGGTTTAGCGATGTTTGTCTCAACAAAGATCTCTTGAACAAACCAGCTTGAACTGCATGCAGCCTTTCACGGTTGCTCTCGCCAAGCAAAGATTCATGCATGATAAGAAGAGTCTTGACTGATTTGTAAAGCAAATAGTGAGACACGGTTGCAAAGAGTCTTTTCCTTGAAAGCTTTTTGACTATTAACTCGGATTATGTTGAGAGGTAGCAGATAATATACTGGTTAGCTGGTTAGCAGCACAGTACTTAGGGAGGTACCTAGGTAGGTACATTCTGTTAAAGCATCGAATGCCTGAGGTACTAGTAGTAGTCAAGCTCAGCGTTCTAGGCACATGCTAGGTACGGCTACACATGAAGAGTAGCAAGGGCACAGTGTATATATCAAATTAAACTGTATTTTCCTGGCTATTGTTAAGCCTCTTGAGAGTGTACATCAAGTAAATCGCTTGACGCTGATCAACGGACCACAATGTTGAATTTTCAGCATATCAGACACGCCGTTCTACGGTAACATTTTAGACGACCCAGACCTAAATGGGTGACACTGGTATAAATGGATGATCTAGATCATTAGTGAACGTCTTGTAGTCCAGCTCATTCAAGACCACCCAGCCACACAAGGGCCAGCTATTTTTGACCAAGGGTCAACATCTTTACAGTCTACTACTGGTTTACGTGGAGGGACAAATCGCCATCCCCTGTGTTGTAGACAATCTGAAAATGCCAATACAATTCTTACACAGCGTACCTACAAGAGCTTTTCGACGTTAGCGTTACTCCCAGGGTTTTCAGTCGTATACACAGAGTGTCGAGGATGGCATATCAGATAAGCCGATTTGACTCATGCGTCCAGCCGGCCTTGCTTGCAAAGAACTCAAAACGAGCCCTCCACTCACAAAACACTGGAGTCGAGACCCTCATCCCCTGCGCATGCGTAAACATTTGCAAGAAAGAAGAACGACTTGGCTTAGAGGCGATTGTTGAATGGATAGAACTTAATTTTCATCACATAGGCCTCGAAGTGGATGTCGAGTTGGAATAAAAAAAAGAAATCACTTACCATTTTGAGTTTTCATTGTGGACGATACGAAGTTGGAAAAGACATGGCAAGGGCAAAGCTACATAGTAGAAATGTTAGCAGCTTGAAATATAGCATGGTGAAATAAACATTGACAGAAATGATAGAGTCCGACATCAGAGATCTTGGTATGGTAATTTAGGAGTCATCAATAATGTTCAGTAGCAGAACTGGAAAAAGGTTTTTCATCATAAAAGTCGGTGGGTAGATTTCTTCGAAAGATAAAAGAAAAGAAAGGGAAAATTGTGGCGCTTACCATTTAACATCACAGCTTTTATACCGAAACTCTTACCGATAGTAGCAGCAGGTAGTGTCTCCTAGAGCATCAGCGTTAGTCGACTTGACGTCTTTCAAAATACAGCACAACCGGTGTGAGAAGGCTTGGATCAGATGGTGATGCATGTTTTGTTCTGCGCTCAGGATTCGCGGGAACAGAGTGTGAAAAAATCATCATGAAGATGTGTTTGGAGGTTGGTGATGCGAAGTTGGCAAAACGCCTTCGAATGGTGAGGCAAATACTGCATTGCTTACCTTCGTAGCTGCGGCCGGGGCTGTATATCTCGCTCATCTCTTTTGGCTGGCAGCAGCCCCGGTATTGATTGGTGCAAATTTGATACAAGCCACGACATTGCGTGGCAAATGTGTGTTTTGAAACCAAGTGAAGAAGAGTCAAGCTGAGCAAAGAAAATTTCACGAAGATTTTGTAGTAGCGGAGCTCTGCCGTATCGATATGCAAATACGCGACTAGATTCGCACGCTTAGGTAAATAGCGCCTCGAGCTCTGGAGCTTATGCCAGACCGGTACGTACCTGAGTTATGCCCTATCGGGGAACAGGCAGCGCTTCTGCACTGAAACGAAGAAAATACAGTGGGTCCAGCTCGCTGAGACTCTCACTCAAAGAGAAAAAAGTTCTTTGGGCTGTTGATGCTATACGGCCAAGAGATAAGACATCATGGCAGATCGAAGACGAGTCAATGGGCCCGGGAGCTCTACTTTACCGCCAGTTTATGACGATGGCGAATTAAATGCGGCTTCGCGTCGCCAGCGAGCACCTGATGCCATCCGGCCTCTATGTGAGATAAACCCTTTCCAATCATATAAAGCTATGTGAGCTATCATGAGAATTTGGAGACTAAGACTTCATTTATGACTAGATCTTAAGACAGGGGTAACGCCCTCAGCATCCGGCTCAGCCTATCTCGAGATTGAGCCCAGAGAAGGAGAACACGGCTCAGGCATGAAATTGACGTGCACCGTCCATGGACCCAGATCCCTTCCACGCTCTGCTCCCTTCTCGCCTTACATGGTGCTCTCAACCCATGTCAAGTTTGCTCCATTTGCCACGAAACAGCGTAGAGGCTATCTTCGTGACTCTAGCGAAAAGGACCTCAGCACACACCTAGAAACTGCCCTTCGCGGAGCCCTGATTGCTGACCGGTGGCCCAAGAGTGGCGTCGACGTCGTAGTCACAATCATCGAGGGGGAGTCAACTCGGCAAGACGCGGTAGAGCGGCGAGTAGAGGAATGGGACGTGATGAACGTTCTAGGCGGGTGCATTACTGTTGCTTCTGCAGCCATTGCTGATGCAGGTATTGACTGCGTCGACACTGTTTCTGGAGGAGTAGCTGCACTGGTGGCGAGCAAGGATGGCAACGACGCCTCGATTGTGCTGGATCCTGTTGCGCTGGAGCATGAATCTATTTTGGCTGCTTGCTGTGTGGCATATCTGCCCAACAGAGATGAAGTCACAAACCTCTGGTTTAAGGGCCAGCTACCCTCGTCTACCTCATACAATCACCAATCACTAGTTTCAAGGGCGGTGCAGGCGAGCAGGGGAACACATGGGTTGATTTCAGCGTCTTTGAGCGAAGTTATTAGCAGTACTCAAATTTAAGGTACAAATCTTGAATAATAATAATGATGATAATAATGATTATGAGTATAATGCATGCATACAAAGTTTCACGGGGTACTCAAACTACGCATCAGTGTCATCTATGTAAGTATGCATTGTAAGACGGCCAGTATACTACATGAGTGTAAATAGATGCTGCTAGGATCAGACAAGAAATTAATATTTCGATATAGGAGCAATACAAATTATCATTTCGTCATTATCATCTACCTAACTAAAGGTTTCATCCCAAACAAGCGTCAACTCTCCCAGTTTCCAATGAAGCATGAAGCTGGCCCCCTTTTTCGCTAATCGTTCTACTTACTTACTATGTCTGTCATATGAGAGCAAGATGCGAAGCGCACTCATAATTTGTAACAGCGTTTCACTTCGATGCTCTACTCAATCGCTGCTCTCTTTCCGGTATATCTCTCTGCAGGCCATCCCTGCATTGTCCATCTTTCTTCCACAACATCGCCGCCCATGATGAGCGTATGTTCCAAAAGACAGCTGTCGTCCTTCATCGTGGCACCGCTCAGCAGTCTGCTTCCCGAACGCATCACACACCTGTCTCCAATATGCAGTCTGTTCAGATCAAACTTGCCTCTAGTGTTGATGTGAGCCACCACACTAGCATCGTCAATAGCAACTCTGTCTCCTAGCCTGATCAAGTCGGGCTCTGTAAATACTAAGCTGGGGTTGCCATTAGCAAAAAGAGCACAGTCTTTGCCAATCTCAGCGCCCAGTGCTCGAAAGTACAAAACAATCCAGTTGGTTCCTGTTAGGAGCCCTATAATACCTTGGCTGTGAAAGCAGCGCCGCCGAAGCCTCTCGATGCTGAGGAAGATCTGCCATCGTTGACAGTAAGAAGATTTATCCCAGTCGTAATTTCCGGGCGTGCGGCGGCCTAACAAAATCCATTTGCTCGCAATGACAATGAGAAGCGCCAAAGCAGCCAACATTGTGAATACGATAGCCATGCTTGCCCAAGACATGAGGAATAGTATGCCAACATTGAATACATAGCCTATATCGCGGCGAACGAATCGATTCATGAGGTGGTCAACCACTTGTGCGCATATGACGACTGGTGTGTTCCAGTAGAAGGTGGTGAAAATGACAATGAATGAAGAATAGCAGAAGATGGCAAATTGTCCCAGGACGTGGTAAGGCGCACGTTTGAGATAAAATGCACGTCCAAATGGAGATAACTCGTCCGTCTCCGTCGTCTCTGACCCATGATCATCTGTTTCGCTCTCAGAGGCCGTGAAGCCTTCCTTTTTCATCTCACCACGCCTCGTTTTTGAAGTGCGCAATTCTGCGAGCGTATCTTCACTACTCGAATGAGGGATTCGAGCTTGCATACTACTCTCTTTAGAATCTAAATCTGTCTTATTGACAGTGAGAGTATCATCGCTGCGAATATGTCGCATACGGGTACGCGTACGATTCGATTTCTTTTCATCAACTGCCGAGCTCTGCCCACCTGAGAGGTGGACACAGTCGCGGCCTTTTGAGCCCACGAAGACGCCACCAGATGCATAAGATTCCCCTCGGCGTGTCAGGGAGCCAGAGCCCATAGTGGCTTGACTACCAATTGTCACGCCGGGTAGTAAACACACTCGATCTGCGATCATAGCACGGTCTTCAACAGTGATCTTCTCGGAACCAGTGCCATCTGATGTAATGAAGCGAGAGCGAGAACCAAATACGACATCGTTTCCGATGTCTATAAGATGGTAATCACCAATGCCGGGACCCGTGCCTGGCCAGTAAATTCGCTTGCCAATGCGACCACCCAGTAAGCGCAAAGCAATAGATGTTGCTTCGTAATGCTGGCCAAACATCGCCGTCATGTCGTGTAAGCGCGATACTGGCAGCAAGGTCTTCAGCAGAGCTGCTCGCCACGTCACAATCGCTCCTTGGTCCCTTGCAGAGGCAAAATTCATCTTTCCAAACACAACATCCAACAATAGTTTCACGAGCAAGGTAAAAGCAAAGAAGATGTACGGACTGGCCATACTTCTCAGGATCAAAGCAAGAGAATGATATGCCACTCGTTTGGGTGTAGAGAACCAGTCAAGAACGCCTCTCACTGGCGAGATATCCGGGGAGGGCATTGTTTCTACCATGCCAAGGATACCACCCAGCCAAGGGAGCAGCGATAGGACCCATACGAAGAAAACCAGAGGCACAGTGAATAAGCAAGTGAGAAGTAGATGCGGTTTTTGCGCTTGGTTGGAAGAAAGGGTCCGGTTCTCTTCGTCGGCATCGTCAAGCTCCCAGCTTGACGAATTCGCTCCTATGCAAGCATTGGCAGGAACCACTGCGCCGGGTGCAATGATTGATGCTGCACCAACAGATGCATTCTCTCCAATAACAATACGGCCCAAATACATCGACGTATTGCCCTCTACAGCAAATGGACGACACATGCATTGTGAAAGAGTTGCCCCATCTCGGATATCAAGAAGATCCCACTCACCAACTGAGGTGCCAGAGATCTGAACATTCTTGCCAATCTTTGCTCCCATCAGCCGGTAATACGTGAGCTTCATACTACCATTTATATTGAAGATTCCCTTTCCACAAAGGCTGACAATCTTCTGGACCATCCACCAGCGCGTGTGGTATGTCCCCCACATGGGATAAAGCCCCTCACGATAGCGGCCAATGATTAACCATTTCGCCGCAATGCCAAAAAAGGGACTGACGATTCGAATAAGAAATCTTGCGAATACTACCGAAATCACCACATTGAACAGCCGACCCGGCGTATGGTTATTTGTTGGCCAGCTTTGTACATAGCCCAAAGCAACAATAAAAGCGGTCCATTGAATAGCACGACGTAGAGGATAGATAACGGTGAGCGGGATCAGCTGAAGAAACATCACAAAGGGATTTGTGGAGCTATAAGTCTTCGAGCAGCCAACTTTATTATCGATGGCTGCATCAGCCGGTTGAAGTTCTATTGTTTTGTCGACAAAAGTAGCAATAGCAGAAACAGTCCCTTGGTTGAAGACAAGCTGGATGGGAATCTGGATAGCGAGCGTAGACCGTAATGCTGATACCAGACGCCCTGCTTTAAGAGAGTCTCCACCGAGAGTAAAGAAATCAACGTTGAGTGCTACGTCCCGTGGGTCTCGGGAAAGAACGTCTGCAAAAATCTTTTTGACTTTTCCTTCAGTGGACGCCTCAAGCTCATGCAAAGAATCATTCTCCATTTCTGCGAGTAGCCGATCCAGTCCGTCATTATCGACGGCACCAGAAGGATCGAGTGGAAGGGGATCTGACAGGAGGTAAACATATTCAGGCACCAAGTATCCGTGGATAGTTTTCGACAGCTGTGCTTTCACTGTATCTGGCTGTTGATCCAAAGCCCCTGAATTTCCCTCTATCGGACTGACAAAAGCTTGCAATGACCCCCTAGCGTGGTTTTGTCTGCAATAGTGCCTAAAATTGCCAGGAATAATGGCGTCCAAGCCAGCAGACAATGTGCCATAGTCAATAGCACATTGTAACGAGTTAATTGGAACTGAGAGGTCGGTGTCGGGAGGGGGGCATGTGGCTTCCCAGTGCCTGTTCAGATAAATTGTGTCGTCTGTTAGATCTGGTATCCCGCACCTCTGGCCTAGTCTGATTCTCAAGACTTTGCTGTTCTTCTTTGGGACATCATTCATATAAATGATGAGAACTGGCCATTTAACTTGCTGTAATGACGAGCGTAAAGCGGTTTGTAGTGTTTTTAGATCGATGCGAGGGGTATTTGCAGGGGTTACCAACACCACCCCAACGACTTCTTGCAGCACATCGTGAGGCACCGAAAAGGCAAGAGTTTGGAGAATACGTCCATAAAGAACCGACTCCGGGGACATGGACAAGCGCATAATGGCATTTTCCACCTCGAAGGGCGAGATGAGCTCTCCTCCTCGGTTTATAACTTCCTTGCTCCTCCCAGTGATGTAAAGATAGCCGTCTTTATCCATGTAACCAAGATCGCCTGTATCAAACCAGCCGTTTGAGTTGAAGGGCGATTTGTCCAGCGTTCCGTCTGATTTGAGATATCCAGGGAACATAGGCTCACCGCGCACACAGATCTTCCCTACATCGCCCAATGGGACAGGATGATCTGACCAATCCAATATGGAAAGCTCTGGCCCTACGCTGACGCCTGATGTACCTTCTCTGTCCAACTGGTAGTCAAGTGGTGGCGTCGATATTGGCATGCATCTATTGATATGTGTCAGTATGGTGGATGAATATAGATTGACATCATATATCTTACTCGGTCATTCCATAGCTTGGAAGCACAACGCATTTGAATGTATCTCGAATTTTGCACGCCAACGATGGCAAGAGGCCTCCAGCAGCATTACATGCCAATCTAATACAGCTCTGCTTCAAGGCCACTTGACGGTCCGAAGCAGCAGCCAAGATAACGGAGTGCATTGATGGAGATGCATAATACCACGTAACGGGAGTTTCCTGGACTACATCCCAGAACAAACTGGGATCAAATGCCGTACAGCATACTGTTGATCCGCCTGCGAAGATAGGAGCAAAGATGTTTCTTACCAGTCCTCCGCTGCCATAAATGTTAGCTAAGGTTAATTTGCGCATGATATTTTACTTTTACACTTACACATGGTACAATGGCATCATGTTGAGACATATATCTGAAGCAGTCAGACCCCATGACTCTACCACGAAGCTAATGCCAGCGATAATAGAATGCAATGTCATGGGAACGACTTTCTTTGTGCCGGATGTGCCACTTGTGAAAAGTATCAATGCAAAATCATCCGGTCCATTATAAGGAGGGTTCTGGCTTGGCTGCGAAACGGCACTACCGCTAAGGTCTTGAATTTCGATCTTGTCGTTATTGTCCCACTTGACCACGAAGATTTGAATACCTGCCGAGGCGACCCAGGGATCCTCCAGTCCTAGTCTTTCGTAGTCGTCTCTTGTCGTTAATATGAACTTGGCACCAGCTTGTTGCACATCTGCGCGGAATTGCTCAGCACCAGCAGCCGGGTTGATTGGCGCAGAGGTATAATACGTTGTAACTGCGATACAAGTCGCAGCCAGCAACGGGCCATTGGGCAGAGCTATTGCGACAATCGGCTTCCCAGTAAAACTCCCAGAAGGAAGTCGAAAGCTATCAACGAATCTTCTTAGCCCCTTGTGGGATATATAGCTTCCTGGCGCTGATGACCTCAGAGCTGGCCGTGAGTCGTAGGATATAAAAGATGCAAACGATCCATAAGATTTTTTAACCATTTCCGAAGTGTTGTGGATTATTTGTGCCGCTCTCTCATCTTTATGGGACTTGGCATCTTCTGGCATTAAGTGATATAGTCTTGTGAAGCATTTGACCAGAGGGAATGTCGGCCATGATCCCGGTAACTCGGTCAATAGCGCACGAAGCAATGCTAGTGGTTGAGAGGAAGGATGTGGCGTGTCTGGGATCGCTTCCAAAATTCGTTCCTTATCAATGCCTGAACATAGAAGATTTTGGAAACCTTCACTTGTGCTGATTTCAGGTATCGGCAGGGAGTATAAGCTCTCAAGCAAGACCGAAAGTCCTGAGAGAGAGTAGAGAGAGTCCATCTCAATATTAGGATTCTCTTTAGCGACCAGAATTAGCTGTTATCTCACACTACTGCGATAAACAATTAGTTTAGAGTTGTTTGTAATGTCCTATCGTAGGGCTTTGGCTTATAGAAAACAACATCAGGAAAGACCTTCGAAGCAGCGGGGACCCAAATATCATATACATAAGGGCATTGGCGATCGAGTGTTGGCAATTGAGATAGATATCCAGCTGGACGGGCGATCAATCGAAGATCAAAATGGTCTTTGGGGAGGCTACACATACCAGTTGCAGCTTGGGATTTTCCCTCACTTTATAGTGTCATGGCCATTCGAAAGAATGGGATGTGAGACACCACGCTGAAAGCCATACACTTAGGGCCGATCCTGATTCCGAAGACTGGGAACTTCAAAATTGATGATGACTTCATCAGTTGATAAGATTCTAACTGGAAGCAGGGCTGAACATATTCAAGGCTTCGTTTTCATAGGTGAACTATCTCCAAGCCTCTATGTTAAGAGTCGGCCATATCCGAAGCTTCACATCCAGGGTTGATCTTCAAAATTCCAATGACTATAAGCAATGAACTTCATAACAGAAGCCGACTATCAGATTTAGTAGTTGCAAATCACCATCATAGGATGCCTACATGGGATGGTGGTTATCTTCTATCGGTTTGTAGAAGAATACGATATGTCTGCGAGCTGATGGTCTGACAAATTCTGGTAGGATAAGTGCCGATCCTGGCGACTGAGAATCTTGAATTGATGATGCGATTTGTCGACTAGCTAAATACCTAGCCGCACAAAACGAAATGATAAGACATGTCTAGGACCAAGGATACGATGCCTCGTCGTCAGAATCTGCTTTGGAAGTTGTCAGCAACTGGCTCATCGTCGACCGGCTCTTTCGCGTTTTCTGCCCGATAGGAAGTGAAAATGTACCTCTTTATTGAACTGACGCAATAGATTCCGCAAAGCATATGGGCTTTTTGAGCATGAGGCAGGATTTCTGCCCCTACCACTGCCATGGTAGACGCACTGAGACCTCTTGGGATTCGAGTACTCGACTCGTAAAGCCCTTATAACCAAGCTAAGAAAGTCCGCCTGAACTGTCGGAACGCAAATCTACACTCGCTTAGCCGTCCGAAGATGTGGCCATGAAATCCTTGATTCGTTAGGGAATGCTTGATAGTGACAAGTCGCCGAGTGGGTGGCAGCTTGGAGCTCTCATGCTTGTTCTGCCAACTACTGTTTCCCGACTGCGCCGACGATCCATACCAGTTGCTGTAGATGGGGGACAATAGCTACCCAAGCCTCACCCCTTGAAACTGAGACCAATATTTGATCCATCTAGAGATGCACGAGGAGAGCATGTGGGGAGGGATTGATTAACACGGCAGCACGGGTAATCTTTGCCGCAGGGTTGGCAGCTCTTCCTGATACGACCCTCCGAGCAGACGCGAAAAAGAGGGATGATGCATTCCTTCCCCGTGACTTGTCTTGAAAGGCGACAAAAAAAGAGCTGGTGACTGCAATTTTTTCCGCATTCATGATTTCCCATTAGCTTCTCTAGTCGAGCGCCAAGGCATATCGATCGCAGAAGCAAAATCGATCGCAGAGGCGAAAGGCACAGCTGCACGTGCCTTGGAAGCTCTCGGCACTTGGCCGAGGACATGCGAGAGGCAACTCCACGGGTTAGTAACTAGTTCTGCGAGCCGAGATATAAAAGTTTTGGGCTGAAGATATATCTGCAAGCCGAGATAGGGAGAAAAAATGGCTGCGTTGGAGGTAGTTTTGTAACCCGAGATGCAACTCTACGGGTTAGTATTTCTGTAAGCCGAGATAGAACGAAAGTGACTATACTAGAGTTGAAGTTTTACATGGCTAGTAAGGTCCCTTAATCGCCTTACTAACGTGAGACATTGCTTTTTGAAGAGCCGTCCAACTTAGGCTATGGATAATTCCTAGTCGAGTGGAGGATGGCTTCCTCTTCAAATTGTAGAACTGAGGTAATCCGTGTAATAAGCTGCGTTTCCTTCAACCTTCCATTCTCCATGAAACGAGCCTGTGTCTTGATGCAGGATGGCGTGTGTTTAATATTAGTCATAGTCTAGAAACCACGGGGAACGGAGATTATTATGAAAGTGAGTCATCTCGGAGCCGTCGAGGTCGCTTGCGTTGAATCCGTCGGTATAGTTTGCTGCGGTTCTTTGGGCTGTGATTTCATGTGTAATTACAATTTTCTTACTTGCCAGTTCGAAGCGAAAAGCTACCTGGTAAGCTTTAGCCAAGCTTTATTAGCTCCCGCTTTAAGCTAATCGCGCTGAATGGTCAATTTCAGTTGGCATTGTAAGCGCTTACATGCTCAGGTCTCGCGGCTGGGTCTATTCATACTAGCCAGGGCAGCTTGTTGTTCTTGTTGAAATGCGGAGTGATCTAGGCGAGACTATTATCTCGAAAATTAGATGAGACTTTGCTGCACAGCCCCAGGAGCAAATCCACAGGGTAAATACCTGTACATAAACTACCTAGGTACGCCAGGAGTAGCTAGTCAACCCACAATTACATAAACAATAGCACTATCAATTCTACTTTATGTATAGGTGTTCATTCTACAGATGGGTTTTCTTTTCCCTTTCATGATGGAGTTGCTTGTAAATGTTTGCAGGTACTTACAGCACATTATCAAGACATACCCTGGAACTCCGCTGCGTTATAGTAGTATATGCTCTATCACAGGTTACTTTGTCTGTATGAATGATTGCGCACTTGCACTATTCAGCAGTCGAATTACAATAGTACTAAAATAATACAGAAGCCTTGCTCATATATTGTTATCGACCTGCGGTGTTGAGTATTGCAACTAAATAGACTGATATGGATGGCTCGATTGAAGTCCTTGGCCTCAGCCATATAGGTGCCCTCCATTCAACTGACAAAAAATTAACACCGATAGTTTTTTTAAAGCAATATCACGTCTCCTTTCCAACAAGGCATTCATCTAGCAACAACCCAGCTCTAACAACTCACTACTTGTTGGATGGACGACCTAGATTTATATTGGAGGGATGCAGATAAGTCGTCTAGCAGGCTTAGTCAGGGGTTTCCTTTTGAAGTTAGCATGTTTTGACAAGCATTTGGCCTAGCAGCTTTTCTTGACATCGCAGATCTTATACCCAGCTATTGTAGTTGGTTGGAGATTGCTTTTGATGAAAACACATGATAAAATATAATAAATCAATCTGAAACGTATTTCCATACATCATACAACGTCTATTTCATTTCTTTTTTCATCGGTATTGCTGGTTATCTTAAAAAGTGGCGTGAAATCCAAAGCTCGCGTTTGGCGTTATAATTTGGCGCTATCCCTCCAAATGCGATCCAAGGTCCCCCATACTGATTGATGACTTCTTCACCAACACTAGGATTTCAAGATGGCGTCCGATATGCCCATAACTACGTACGTGTCATTGCACCGCGACGCGTCGTACATGGCAACAAGCTGATTTTCTCATAGGGTGTACGTTCAAAACCTGGAAGAGCGGGTGAAGCCTGAAGTGCTGTCGGAAGCATTGAAGACCATCTTCTCCGAGTTCGGGAATGTAATTGATATCGTGGCCAAGAGAAACCTCAAGGCGAAGGGGCAAGCATTTATCGTGTTTGATCAACCCAGCGCCGCTCAAAATGCCATCGAAGAGGTCGAAGGATTCGAGCTCTTTGGCAAGCCCTTGAGAGTTGCGATGGCCCGGATGCAGAGCGATAAAACCGTCGAGATCAACTGCAGCAAGGATGAATTCGAGACTCACAAGAGGCATAGGCAGGCAGAAAAGGGTAAGAGACGCTCGAACAATCGAATTGGTTTCTCCAGCACTAATTGTCCCTTAGATAAACGTAAGGCGCTCGAGGCAGCCGACGAACAAAGGCAGCTCAAGAGAGGTGCCGGTGCCGCAGCCGAAGCTCGACCATCGAAATCAGCGAAGCCGTCGGGTTTGAAGTCCACCAGCGCCCCAGCATCGGCTGTTGTACCAGACGAATACCTGCCACCGAACAAGATTCTCTTTATCCAGAATGTTCCCGATGAATATGATATTGACGGCCTCAACGCAATCTTCGGCCGGTTTGATGGGTTCCGAGAAATTAGATTGGTTCCAGGCCGACGCGGAATCGCGTTCGTTGAGTATCAGAATGAACAAGGCGCTATTACGGCGAAGGAGAACACTGCTGGAATGCTGTTAGCCGATAAACCTATCAAGGTTACCTACCAACGTCAATAGGGCGTTAATATATCTAATAATGTAATGGGCGATGCATTTTGGTGTTTTGGTATATACTTCTGTATTATGGCAATGTTCGCAGTCTACAATTACAAGAGCAAAAGAAAATTATCAACGGGTCTTTGCTATAAGTCATGCCCTTGTGCGCTTAGAAAATCACATCGTCATCGTCCTCTGCGGCCAATATATCTGCTGGGCCCGAATCATCTGCCGCAGCACCAGTATCATTCTTCCCGGCGGCTTCTCTCTTCGCCTTCATCTCGGCATCGGCAGCAGCGGTATCTCGCTGCTTCTTGTTGGCGACCTGAACAAATAGACAATGTCAGCGTTCGTTGCGGAGGGAAGAAATCATGTATAGGTCCTCTAACCTTTTTCAAGCGGTAAAACTCTTCACGGTCTAGCTCGTCCAGTTCGGAGTTGATATATTTGATGGTATTCTCTGTTCGGGGAATGATGACGTGCTCAATTGCGTTCACTGTATCGAGTTAGCCAATGTGATAGTGCAGCTAATCCTTTGAGAAGCATGAAAAGCGAACCTCGTCGATTGACGACTTTGATAACCTCATCCAATATCACAAAAGCAGTCTGAAGGCTCGCCAGCTCTACTAGAGCTTCCACAGCACGTGCATAGGTTTCTCTGCATCGCTGGACTTGCTGTCCACCTTTTCCTAACCCAGTGAGCCCAAAGTCGTTGTTGCCCTCTGTCAGAAAACTCTCAAAGGCCGGCAGAAGAACACCTGAAACGTTATCCTGCTTTGTACGTATCCGGAATCGAGCCGATTTTGCAGATTCTTGAACTTGGTATCCAATATCGCCTCCAACAGCGTAGCTAACTTCAGCGAGAGAAAACGCAGCAATCTGCATCACACGACCCATCTTTCGCTTCGCTTCGTCGATTCGCCGAGTGATTTCTGAGATTGTGTTAGTTTGTCCAAGAAAATGGCTGGTTGAAACGACAATAGCTGACCTCGGAACCGTCTGTGATAGCTCTAGTCAGTTACTGTTTCATGAAAAGCGATTATGATAGCATTGTTTACTTACTTGGTAAGTGCCTCGCTTTTCCTCTTGAGCAAACTATGGCCAGTCTCAGCTCCCTTGAGCTTGGCCTTCATGATACCGAGCGATTGCCGAGTAGGGAAGACGGCCTCACGATCCTATTAGACAGTCAGATATATCGGGTCGGCTGCTGTAGAAACAAAAACCTAGTAAAACCAGGTATTAGAACGTACTGCAGCGCCAGACATGTTTGCGAGATTGATTAGGAGCTTCTATAAATTGCTGGATTGGATTTTGCCGTTGCTCTATGGATGTCACTCGCTATGCTTCGATAACTTCCGTACCTGCAGATAGCTCCCCACGGCTGGGCAGCGCATGCTCCCCCCACAAAGCCAATATCACTATAAGCGGGCATCTTCTGCTTGCCACTTGCGCTAGCACCGCTACCTTCCATGGTCGTGGCAGGCGCCTAAATATTTCTGTCGCGATAAACTATATGCGACCTTCGCGTATTGCAGGCTGACATCCAACATCTTGACAGTAATTTTTGCGCAAAACTATCCCAGAGACAGGACAAACAATGGGTCTCGTTGTATAGCTTCGAAAATATCGGCATTGCAGTAAACTCTCCAACCTCTCGCAGGAGAGGGGGAAAGCCACCATGGCGGCTTCAGTAGCGAACGGAATGGACCTATTCCTTGTTGTGAGTTCTCTGGAGAGTGATTTGCGCTGCGCCTTTCTTTCTAACCGTACTATTAGTCGAACGAAGACTCTGTCTATGAGCAGGACATTGTCCGCGATCCCACACGTGTTAAGCCATGGCTAGAGTACATCGATTTCAAGGTTCGCCATGGGAGCGTTCTGGAGCAAGCTTTTGTGATGGAGCGTGCTTGTATCAAATTACCGCGATCATACAAGCTCTGGAAACTCGTCAGTTGAACCCTGAGAACTCAATGCAGCCTAACCGCTAACAAAACGATAGTATCTCACTTTTCGCGTAAAACATGTTTCGAGGCTCAATCCAGCAGTCCATGCAGCCGAATACCGAAAAGTCAACGCTCTATTTGAGAAATCATTGATTTTATTACACAAGATGCCGTTAATATGGGAAATGTACCTCAAATTTCTTATGAAGCAGCCTCTGGTCACGCTTACTCGTCGAACATTTGATCGAGCCCTCCGAGCGCTCCCGATTACGCAACACAATCGCATATGGTCACTGTATCTTCCTTTCGCCAATGCCGCTTCGGGAGAAACTGCGGTTAAGATTTGGCGACGATATATGCAGGTTCATCCGGAGGACGCCGAGGACCTCATTGAGCTTCTCATTCTAAGAGGCGCCTATACCGAGGCGGCAAAACGATATATAAACATCCTCAACGACACACGATTTTCGAGCAAACGTGGAAAAGGTCACTATGAGCTCTGGAACGAGATGGTCGAAATGCTGGTTGAACACGCACCCGACATTGAAACGAGCTACGAAAATGGAGTCGACGTGGAAAGCATCATCAGGTCCGGAATCATTCGATTTAGCGATCAAAGAGGCAAACTTTGGGTTGGCCTCGCAACATATTGGATCAGAAGAGGAAGCTTCGAGCGAGCCCGTGACGTCTTTGAGGAGGGTATAACTACCGTTATGACAGTCAGAGACTTTACTCTCATTTTCGACGCTTATGCTGAATTCGAAGAATCCATAATCGGTGCTTTGATGGACGTTTCAAATTCTCGCGCTGGGAAGGGCATCGAAAACGAAGAAACAGATTTGGAGCTCGACATCAGAATGATGCGATTTGAGAACCTAATGGACCGGCGTCCATTCCTTCTCAACGACGTTTTACTCCGACAGAACCCTAACAACGTTCTCGAATGGGAAAAACGGGTCGCGCTCTGGGGCGATAAGAACGTCGAGGTTGTTCAGACTTACACGGACGCTATTACAACTATCAACCCAAAGAGGGCTGTTGGCCCGTTTCATCAACTGTGGGCGAATTACGCCAAGTTTTACGAACGGGGTGGAGATATTAGAAACGCCCGTATCATCATGGAAAAGGCTGTCAAAGTCCCGTTCAAATCAGTGGCAGAGCTGGCTGATATGTGGATCGAATGGGCAGAAATGGAACTCCGCAGTGAGAACTTTGATGATGCCGTTCGAGTAATGGCCAAGGCAATTCAAGCACCAAAAAGATCCAACGTTGATTACTTTGATGAGGCCTTGTCGCCTCAGCAGCGAGTGCACAAAAGCTGGAAACTTTGGAGTTTCTATGTGGACTTGGTGGAAAGCGTCTCAACTCTAGATGAAGTCAAGAAGGTATATGAGCGTATCTTCGAATTGAGAATTGCGACTCCTCAAACAGTCGTGAATTATGCCAACCTTCTGGAAGAGCATAAGTATTACGAAGAGTCATTCAAAATTTTCGAGCGGGGCTTGGATCTTTTCAGCTATCCAGTGGCTTTTGAACTGTGGAATCTGTATCTCACCAAGGCTGTCGACAGGAAGATTGGCATTGAGAGATTGCGAGACCTCTTCGAACAGGCGGTAGAAGACTGTCCGCCTAAATTCGCCAAGACGATATACCTCATGTATGGAAATTTGGAGGAAGAACGTGGCCTTGCACGTCATGCCATGCGGATATACGAACGAGCAACGCGTGCGGTTTCTGATGAAGATCGAGCTGACATGTTCAATTTTTACATAACTAAATCGGCCTCCAATTTCGGACTGCCATCTACGAGACCTATTTACGAGCGAGCCATAACAGCTCTCCCAGACAGCGAAGCCAAGGAAATGTGTCTTAAATTTGCAGATATGGAGAAACGACTGGGAGAGATTGATCGGGCAAGAGCCATCTATGGACATGCCTCACAGTTCTGCGACCCTCGAACAAACGCTGATTTCTGGACAAAATGGGAGCAGTTCGAAGTTCAGCATGGCAACGAGGACACATTCAAAGAAATGCTGCGAATCAAGCGCAGTGTGCAAGCAAAATTCAACACCGATGTCAATTTTATCGCATCACAAGCTCTGGCACGAAGTTTACAGAAACCAGAAGGCTCTCCGGGCACAGAAGCTGCCGATCCCATTGCGGCTTTAGAGAAGCAGTCTCTAGCACCGCAGGGCTTCGTTGCTGCCAGCACAGGGCTCAAAGGCATGCAGCCAACACAGGGAACTTTGGCATCTAATCCAGATGCTATTGACATTGATGGACTTGATGACTAAATCTGCAAAAAAGAAGAGCTACATTAAGGGGTTTTTTTCTCGTTGCCCTGCTTGCAATACTACTAACTTTAACCTGAAACGCTCGCACCCCATGTGATGGGATCAACCTGTTGTTTTTTATTCGAAGTCTCTTCACCAGTTGTAGAGCGACCTGCCTTGCCCGCCTTCATCTCGGCAATCTTGGCATGATATTTCTCGGCGTAATTCTTATCAACGTGGCCGTCCCGAGAGCTAGGCGTGGCGTATATTGACCCTTTGCGCTTCTGAAATCGACTAGGTGGCACTTTTGCTGCATCTGGTACCTTGTTAGTGGCTTAATTGCAGAATTCGCCTAAGACTTTGCTCTACGCCAGCAAATATATCCGACGATTGTGGTGCGGGAAGGTGCAGGAACGAACCCCATTCATCACTAAGTCGACGATCTTTTTTGCCGCTCGAAACAGGTGGGCTTCCTATCTCGCTTGTAGCTTGCTTTTGTTGCAGCTCAGGGCGTTCTGCGTTCTCCATGACGTTGTTCTATATTAATGTGGTGACTTCGTCCCTTTTGTTATGAAGATGGGCCACAAGCGATATCAACGCCAGACTACTTACCAATGGTGCGTTTTGAAGAGGTATCTCGGGAGTTTATATATGGCGGGGATCTACAATACTTGACATGATATTGGGTAGCATGCTGGAAGAGCTGTCGTCAGTGAAACCTACGACTGGCCTTGGATTGGATAACGGCTCCAGACTCCTGGTTACCCCGCAAAATAGCCTCATTCAACGGCGACAAAGAAGCATTGAGATTGAGTATTGCCACACGATCTCCGTTACTCCTTGACGTCACTCTCCAGCATAGCCTGCTTTGTTCTCTTCTCGTACCACCGGGTAGATTAAGGTACCTATCTAGCTACGAAGTATACTAGTAGTACCTAGCTACTGAAATAATCAGTTCCATCTATCATGATATCTGCGGTGGGCTGATTTTAGATCTGAAAATACTTATTTTAATATCATCTATACACTGCCTTTGCCCTTTTAATTCTAAAATCGATGGAAGAAAGGTGTTATATAAATTTCGGTTTTTAAGCGCAAGGTCCTAGCTAAACCTCGTTACCAGAATAGTCACATATGACATATAATTACCTTACAAACTTTATTTGCTGCGATGCAATACATACAGCGTACTACTGCTGAATCTAATGCCCAAGTCAGAATGTTTGGCAATGCTAGAGCTGCTTGCTGTTTTATAACACGGGCTCCGCCTCTTTATTGGCCAAGCGTTCGGCCGCTAATCCCCAGCTCCTACGACCCCTGCACTCCACCATACCTTAGGTACCTACCGCAAATGACACTACAGGTAGCTTACTGTAGTAGTAGACGTACCTTGGCCCTCTTTCAACCTCTCCGTCTTTCAGCAGTCGAACCTCCGTTTCACGCGCAATGGCTATTGGGGCGTTGTCCAATAGCAGATACAACGCCGTAGATGAGGAAGCTAGAGCGGAAGTTGACGTGTTAAATTCCAGACTTGACCGAACCTCCCAATTAACCAAGAAGATCCAGGCCTCCCTTGGCCGACTCGAGGCCACGGGCCAAAGCGTTCGGGATGTCGCCGGGCCTCTGAATGGAGAGACGAGACGTCTCCAGACACTCTGCAAAAGTCAGCCACTTTCTCCTGTCGAAATCCGAACCACTGCTAAGTAGGAGAGCTAGATGTCGAATCAGTGCTTACGGCCATCGATCGCCTGCGCCAGCCCTCAGACAGCAAAGATGACGAGGAGCAAATCATTCGTTCCGGACCTGAAAAGGCCGGCCTGTCGAACTACTTGGCCTCCATCAAGCGGCTGAGCAACTCGTACAAGGAGATGCAGACTTCAAACTTGCGCGCAAACCAAGGCACGATGGCAGAGCTGACCCGTCTCATCAAGCTGGGAAATTCGCAGCTAGAGAATCACTTCGACAAGATCCTTCGCGGCGAAACCCCTCGATCACTCGAACCGCTTCATTACATTACCAAAGACAAGCCGTTCCCCGTGCTTTCACAAGACAAGGTCGCTCGGTTAGGCCTCGTATATTCCCACGTCGCAGGGGATTATCCCAACAGCTTCGACTCGTCTGTCGCGAGGATATACGCCGATGTACGAGGGCCTTACTTGGCTGCCTCTCTAGCAAACCTAGCTGCGGCCAGTGTCAATACTGCCAAAAAGAAGAACCCGGGCGATGTATATCAAGCAGGCGCGAACGGTATTGGAACATACACCCAGGCTATGGAGGGTATCTTCCTCTCAGAATACGATAATATCTGCAGTATCTTCAAGCGCGAAGATTGGGGCCCAATATTGCAGGCAACCTGCCAGGGTGCCATTACTGAACTGGCCAGAACTTTACGCGAGCTCAATACACATATCAAATCTCATCTGACGACCGACTGCTATATGGCCTATGAGGTTACCGAAATCATTTCTGGCTTATCGAGTAACCTTGATAAAAGGACGGGCGAACTCAAGAACTCACTCTCTGCTGCGCTGAAACCTGTTCGTGAGACGGCCAAGTCATCCCTCTCCGAATTATTAGAAGAAACCAGACGAAAGATTGGAAATCTGCAGACACTTTCATCAGATGGCGTTACACCCCCTATTGTCGCGGAGACGATGCAGCGATTAATCTCTATGGTAGAATTCCTTGGACCAATATCAAGCATCATGATATCCCTTGGTGATGGCGGTTGGAAGCCCGGGGCTGCTCCTGGTAGAACAACGGAAGGAATCCCGAGTTTGGCTTCTTTTGATGTCGGCGCCGACGGCAAAGAGCTTTTCGCCCATTATTGCCTGGACACTATTGATGTTCTGCTCACCTCTCTGAATCAAAAGTCTCAGATGTTACTCAGAAACAAGTCGCTTCTGGGAGTGTTCATGGCCAATAGTGTTGTCGTCATCGAGCATATGATCCGCAGCTCGGAGCTTGCTTCACTACTCGATCCACGGCCGGATGTCCTCGACCAATGGAGGAAGAGGGCTACTGCTCAGTACACTGATATCTGTAAAGATTTATCAGTATATCTATTCGACACCATTCATACAAATCGAACTAAGCGTCCAACTTCCGGTCATGCTGACACCGCCGATTCGGCCTCGGTAGTAAAGGGCCTGAACAGCAAGGACAAGGACAAGATTAAAGAGAAATTTACGCAATTCAACAACGCGTTCGATGACATGGTGGCTAAGCACAAGTCTTATAATATGGAGCGTGAAGTGCGGGTAATGTTTGGTCAAGACATTCGCCAGAAGCTCCAGCCCCTGTATGACAGATTTTGGGATCGTTATCATGAGATTGATAAAGGCAAGGGCAAATATGTCAAGTATGACAAGTCATCTATTGCGGCTGTATTTGCAAGCCTCGCTTCTTAGTGGCTTAAGATGCCGTGGTGTACAACAAAGACGACACTTTAGAGGTCATGTGCAGGCCTATTTGAAGAGAGAATTCAATTTTGCAGCGCGGATATGATGCGAATAGCGAGATGATATTCCCGGCCAGCGAACTACAGAAGCACTGGTGGCTTCTGAGAAGCTTAGATGAGCTAGGATGTGATACCATGGATATGTATGGCTATTTAGCCAGATATTGTCTGTACAATAATGATAATTTGCTTCTAATTTAACAGGATACTCAGCTTCCAGCGTGCAATCAGTTGGCCTGGCTGTGACGCTTTCTCCTTTATCCACTACCAAAAATGGTGTCTACCCGTGACCTTCTATCCCACACAATCACCCCATCGCTCTTACGTTTGAAATACAATATTCTATGTTGCGGGATGAACTCCTCGTCCGTTTGCTCAGCCTTCCAGCTATCCAACGCTTTCTCCTGAGCTCCGATGAAGCGGTCCTCATATCCAACCAGATAGTCGCTAGAATCCATGGAAACGTCCCAACGGATTCGATTCAGGGCGTCAAGGGTACTGCGGAGTTTGCCTGCTCCCGGTGGCTTGACAGCTTTGAGCGAATGCTTTCCAGAGTCTGTCTTTGTTGCTCGAGAGTCCTTGTTGGCGCCAGAGATGTTGCCATCTGATTCGTCTAGTTCTTCTGAATCGACGTCTTCGTCTAGGTCGGAATCGGCGCCATCATAATCATATAGCTGGCTAGGCGCAAGACGCACAAAACCAAGGCTAGATTGACGAGAAATGGATGCGCTCATCCAACATGACTCAGCATCAAAATACTTTTCGTCCCTTTGGATGCGTGATTCAAATTCCTGCAGGATTACACGAACACTCCCTTCTGCTGCGGCTAGACTCGTCGTAGATTTATCAGTAGCGTTCTCATCCCACTTGAGACCTATTAGATAGCAAGCGTTGAGTTCCGAAGTGTGGTCGTCGGCACTGTTTGTCGGGTCCTCGTCTGCAAATCTGGCTGGCCATATGCGTGGTATTAGACTTGGAGATTTTCGGCTTATGTCTAGTTCGGTGTTAGTATCTGCCTGTAACGCTACCTTGTAATCCATGTTAATTTACCTACCAATAAGTATGGATATACACCTAGACTCTAGCCAGCCTAGATATTTTCTTCCCTTTTGTTGAGAGGGACCCCAGTAGCGAGCACTTATTTTGATATAAATTCGATATGAAGCAAGAAAATCAGCAGCTCCCTTCTCAGTCAAAGTCAATGGCATACCAGATTGTTCCAGGCCGAGAAATTTGCTCCATGTCATATCTTGCTGATCAAAGAGAGTTGCAGCTCTGGTGAGTTCAAAAGAAAGAGCATTGACAGTAGAAATGGATGCAGTGGATGCAGCATTAAGAGATGGCCCATGCCAGCCAAGTAGACACAGTGGCTCCCTGAATGTGCGATGATATTTCAAACCAAGGTGATAGAATGGATCGAATACTATCCCCGTTTCCCAGTTGAACTTTGCGTAGTGTTGAAAAAAAGTCGTCAAAATATCTGCTGTGGAGACGGCTTCGGATTCGTTTGCTAATGCTTTGCATATAGGCACCAACATGGATGAAATATGAATTCCGCCTAGCATCCCATACTTTGCTGCATACAGGCCTCTTGACTGTGCCCAAGCTTTAATAAAGAGGTGCGCCACACGATATTTAGTCATATCAGGGATGGATCTCCGGAGATAAAAAAGGTCCCTTGCGGGCTTTAGCTTTGCCAAAGTCTGGAGCGGCAAGGTGAAAACAGGATCCGAAGAAGGTCGCTTTAGAACATCAGGATACCTAGATGGAATTTAGTAAGATCAAGCAGGCCATTTAAAGCGGTATTAGACAAAAAAAAAAAAAAACTAACCCCTGAGCTATGGCAGCAGCAGCACAGTACTGAAGGTCAAACTTGATGCCGCGAATCTCCAGCTCAAGCATTGTTCCAGTATTTGCCATTACACGCCGAAGGATTTTCACACCTTCTGCAGAAGCTTTTCTCAACTTCTGTACTGCCAAGTTGAAAAACACATGGGTGCTTATGTTGCCCACACAGAGACAATCGATATCTGACAAGTAAGTCCACACACCTAGACCAAACGATCCCACTGGGATAAGAACAAGCTGCACTTTAGAGCGCGTTTCAGCAGCTGCGGCAGTAGCATCTTCTTCAATCAGAATCCTGTGAAGGAGATCGATTGCGTCCTTTCTCAGATCCGCCTCTGGTGTGGTAGGGAATTGGCCGCTAGATACTAGACTGGCCTTCAACTCCTCGAAGTTACCCAAAGAAAGAGCAGCTTTATGGAGGTTGGCTTGGAAGTTAAGGCTTGACTGTGTTGCAGTTTCCTCTTTGCCAGGGGACAGCATAAGAAGGCAGCGAATGCCCCAATGGTCGCTCGCGAAAGTTTGAGAGACGTTTCCATGTTCACTGACAGCCTGCTGACCGAACATATTGAAACCATGAGGACGCAACTGAGCACATTTCTTGACCAATATTCTGTCATATCTCTGTGGGCGGTTGTTGCCAAGGCCACTAGAAGCTGCAGCGAGGTCATTAGAGGTTGGGTCAAAAGTAGCTCCTTGTTCTCCCTCGTAAAGCCCCAAATTTGATTCATGATTGCCTGTCGTGCTTGAAGATTCTCCAGGCCCAACTCGAGTTATGAGCCATGAGTCTTGGAATCCAGCCTTTGCCACAATGGTATCGATTTCTTGAAGATATTCGAGACCTTTTTCCGAAATTTCCCCCTTTTCCACTCCTTCATTTATGGTGCGTGATGATGAGGCCAAATTGAAGTCTCCGGCGATTACCCACGGGCTCTGAGGGAAAGAGTATTTCAAATATTCGATAAGAGTTGATATCTCCTCCCTTTTCGTATTGAGAGTAGTATCTGTTAGGCCCCTACTAAGATGACAGGCAGCTAGAACCAGAGGCGCTGCATCTGAGTCTAGAGTTTCGCTAACTCGTATTGTTGGAAATGTGAGAATCGCAAACCCTTTATGCCTTTTTGCGGCTGGTAGATACTGCCATTGGAAGGCAATTTTGCTGAGGACCACGAGATTCAGGTGGCTGGGTAGAGGACCAATGCCAATCTGCTGGGGAGATCCATGGGTAGAGAAAGGATACTGCTGTCTAACACTGCTGTCTGCTAGCAAGAAGCTGAGAAATTGATCCGTGACCTCCTGAAGAACAAGAATATCGGCTGAGGCGCGCTCAGAGAGGATGTTGTCAACGAGTTCAGGGAACCTAGTTGAACTGGGCGGCCAGTCAAACTCAGCCAAGACATTATAAGAGGCGACAACAAGGCGACTGGGTCGTTCCGATTCAATGTCCGCACCCGTGAGATTATCTGAAAGTGATTTCCATAACATGTTCATGCCATCATAGCGGAAGGTATGTTGAGGAGATGGCAGAGAATTATCCTGTGGCAACTCGGGGATTGTAGCCAAGGGCGCCGAGTCGCGTACAAGTGACCTTGACGCCAGGTCGATATAGCCCCAAAGCCTCATTGGTCGCGAAGCTGTCATCTTGTTCGGAGACACGGGGTCACGAACCAATACTGCGAGCTGGTGAGTGTTCCATGCCAACGGCGTTGCGAGCCGTGCTTTTTCCAGGAGAAATTGATGCCACGCTGCGTGAGTATCTTCACTCTGCGCAACTGTCAGATGAGGCTGGTACTCTCTGCCCTTAGGCCACCCAAGAAAGCGGTATATCCGATCCCTCAGCTCTGAAAGACGCTTTTGCTCCTGTCCAGGTTTTGGGCGGATAAAGACTGTGCTATGTCGGCGATGGGAAAAGACTCCAGCCTCTTCCAAGTTCATGGAGATGCCGTCACCATCTGGCATCAGATCGAGCCTACTAAGAGCCTCGGCTGCATCGGGAAGGGCTTCTGGTTTCAAAAATGGGTAGACGAGGGTGACATGCGGCGGCCATTTTGTAAACTTTTCGTCGTTGAGTGATCGTAACGAGTTGACTGGGCCCCAAAGGTGAGGGGGAGGTATAAGACAGAGTGCGGTGTCGTGCGACTCTTCGAAAGTCTGCTCGGCGGGAGCATCCATTGGCAAATGATGTATTTCAAAACGCAGATCTCTAGACAGAATTATTCAAAACGAAGAATGAGAAATTGAAAATAAAGGTAACACTTCACGAAGACTGAGCAGAAAAACGAGCGCTGTAAATAAGATGAAGATTGGGTCAGGTAATGCGTGACAACTATATCGCCTTCAGTGCCACTTGCTGAAAACTACCTGAGATACATATAAATTTTTTGCCATCACTATGAATACCTGAAAAAAGCTCAAGTCTCGTAGTTGCGTGCCGTTTTGAGGGGGCGTTGAAGAGGAATCATACGGCGTGAGTCACATTCAATTTATTAGGCATTTTCATGCCTGCAAAGGCAGACTCAGCAGATCACTACTGTAGCTAGTTCATAGGGGAGAGTGCCTGAATACGAGTTCTTTGTCATTTATTTGTGCGGTGAGGAACATTGTGTGTGTGTGATCTGCATGATGCAGGAGTTTAAAAAAAAAAAAGAAAAAAAAAAAAAAAGAAAAAGTTAAATGAATTGATAAAGGTAAAAGAGGTGGAAGAGAGAAAAGAAAGAAAGACAATGAGAAATAAAAGGCATAGATAGCAGAGAATTGTGAGAATCCCAATTCGTTTTATTAGCGCTCCAAGCTGTGACTGTACCTCGGGTCAAGTGGCCGGCAACGGCTAAGAGTCATAGCTGCTGTGTACCCTGGTAGCTGCTAGCGGATAGAGCTCATTCAGCACAAGGCTTGCCAATCAAAGATTAACCAAGCTGCAAAGCTTCGCTTATCGCCTCATCTACAATTGTTGGTCAGTCCTAAATCGGCCATTCTTGAGTAATTCAGCATCACATCTATCTTTTCGTTATTATACTTTACATCTATTTGGCGATTGCTAAATCTATTTGTTCATCACGTGCAGCTGCTGTTTAGACTATTTTCATTCAACCTCTTTCTATCTCCCCCAGTGTAAAATTTTCATTCTCCATTGAACTGACTCGAATTAATTGTCAAAATGAGTTTCTGGAAGTGAAGTTTCGGGTATCAGGCCGTGAGTTCCACCAATTGATCTATTAAAGAAAGCGAGGGAGAGAGAATTACTAGATTCGCACTATCAAAAAGGCGCTTTACGGCTGTCCGATATGCGGCATGGCATCCAACGCATATTGGAGCCGTGCCAACGTTCATTCTTCCAGTTCTAGCCATGGTCTACTTTCATTAAAGCATAAATTGGCCATACATCGTCCATCATCTTCATATTGGCCCATCGGCAATGGTTTAGCGTCAATTGGGACAGCTCGGGGCTCTCGTGTATCAAATGCCTCTTCGTTTCAGCCAGCCAACACTCGTGGCTTCTCTTCGCCCACACAAGCCCGAGAAAAGCGACAAAAGTTTGATCGGGTGCGTATTAGCTTACTTGGCGATGATAACTCATTGCAACGTTTCTGAATAGCATCAATGCCTTTATAATAGGTGCTAATGCTGTATGTTAGGACGTCATTGTGTCTGTCCTAGAGTCCACAGCCACAAGGCGGGACGCCAAAGGTTATCTCCAAAAATATGCAGCAGCAAAGCCTACTTCTCCTGTATCAGCATCATCAACGCAAGTTGAGCATCAGAACAAACTTCTCGCAAAGCAGTTTCAGGTTCAGCCGCCCTTTAATGTCGCCATTGTGGTTCTACGGAATCCCCAGAAGTTGCAACAAGACACAATCAAGGGAACAGCCAAGACTCTAACACAGCTTCGAGCTCTTGGTCTAATGAGCGTCGTCGTTGTGGATTGTGGCATGGACGAGAGCCGTTCCACTTTCCAACATGAAGCCTTGAGGCTTTGCGAAGCTGTTGATTCCTTTGGCAAACATGGATCCAGACTGGTCGAAAACTTACTTGTCGGTACTTCCCACTTTCAAAGCGCCACCCCTTCTCCGTTTTGGGATGATATACAGGTTCAAGACTATGGTATCTTGAACCGTGCACTTCAACATAATATGATAGCGGTCATTCCATCTCTTGCCCGAAACAATGAGACCATGTCCCCGGTGCCTGCTGATGTTCAGAGAACTGCCCTCGCGTTAACGAGATACTTTACGGGATTGCAGTTTGAAGAAGATTCAAGCAACAACCAAAGTGGAAGTTTTGGAGGAGCTAAGAAGCCCCTTGCTTCTGTCGAAAGAGTCATCATCCTCGATCAAGTTGGAGGAATTCCCATGACCGGTCGTCCTGCTGTCTACCACAGATTCATCAATCTTGAACAAGAATACAACACCCTCTTGGATCAACTCGAAGGCGGCGGCGATGGCTTATCGAAAGCAGCAGAAGGCAGACAAAATGGTGGATCTTGTACGACCCACGCCAGAAATCTCAAGTTAGCAAAGGATACTCTATCGCTCTTACCCGAAACAGCTTCCGTTCTTATAACCAGCCCATTGGCTGCGGCTATTACGTCGTCGGCCTCCTCAGCGCTTCCTCCTACACGAGACAGCAAATACAAGTTTGGTTTTGATGGCATGGTCACCACTCGCAGAAAACAAAATCCTCTCCTCCATAATCTCCTTACCGATAAACCAGTATACTCTCCCTCGTTGCCATTTCAACGCATTCAGTCTCCCGAACTAGCATTTTCAAATACCGGAGAGTCAATTAGCGCAACTCTCGTCAAACGAGGTATGCCGTTGACAATCTACCCCGACCCAAGAGTCTCTCCATGGAAACCAGCAGCGCCTGGAGAGCGCGGACCGCAGCTCACCGACAAGTCCATTGATCTACCCCGGCTCGTCACTCTGATTGAGGATTCTTTTGGTCGCAAGCTGGACGTCGAAGACTACTTGCGACGAACAAATGAAAACTTGGCGGGAGTCATCATTGCGGGAGAATATGAAGGATGTGCCATCCTAACTTGGGAGAGGCCGAAAAGTATTGATCCCCAAACAGCCTATGATGAGGGACGCTACGTCCCCTATCTCGACAAGTTTGCTGTACTTCGGAGCCGTCAAGGCAGTGGCGGAGTTGCTGACATTGTGTTCAACGCCATGGTCCGCGATTGTTTCCCTGACGGCGTGATCTGGAGAAGCAGGAAAGACAATCCTGTCAACAAGTGGTATTTTGAGCGGTCGGTGGGAACCAGCAAACTATCCAATTGCAACTGGGCCATGTTTTGGACAACGCTGGAGCTGAGCAGCAAAAGTAAAAAACTCGAAGACTACGAAGAAGTGTGTAGAGAGATTATGCCGTCTTGGGCAGACAACATTCAGAGGCTAGAGTAGAGGCACAAATATCAAGACCAAGTAGCCAGTTGGTGGCGGTACTGTAGCAATATGACCCTATTGTAGGGCGATGACGTCATTTTCAAATAAAGCCATGTAGACCCTCAGATCGGAAAATGTACATTTTATACCATTTTACCAAGTGAAATTTTATGGTCAAATTGAGCCGCACTCAGTTCGTAGTTGACGTCGAGTTTTAGCTCGGATGTTTTTTTAGCTTGCCGCAGCAACAAGCTACTGGAGCTCTCTACAGCGAGCTCTTACTGCACAAGGTATTTTGCATCTATCGAGCACAGCTTTATCGGACAGCTCAGATCATGTTTTAAACAAATTCGCCAGGTATGACTCAACCTGATATTCCTTCCTTATTCCAATTACTCACTCAAAGCCTCGCTGGCCACATGACTTGATGTTGATGTTGACTTTGACTTTGCCCAGCAAATAAATAATGCGACTGGGCTTTTTATGTTGTCGCGAATCTGTCGCCCTCGCCTCATAATGAAGAGGAAGCTCAGTGCACTTTTAAGAGATTCAAGTCCAGCTACCGCCATGTCCACTGGCTCAGTCAAGCTCACAGAGCGCGAGAAGCAGCTCCGCTCTCTTCTGCTGAATGTTGCCAAATTCATTGACACGACTACGACGCTCGACCAGCCGTTGGTGCTGCGCTGGGCGGGTGGCTGGGTGAGGGACAGACTCCTCGGCATAGAGAGCCATGACATCGACGTGGCAATCAACGCCATGACCGGACAGCAGTTTGCGCAACATATCTCGGAATACTGCAAGCAGCCCGACGCCGCAAAGATCCATGGCTTTGCGCCTGGAGATATCGGCAGGCTGCATCACATTGCGAGCAACCCGGACAAGTCTAAGCATCTCGAGACCGCCATGGTCAAGCTTTTTGGCATGGACCTTGATTTCGTCAATCTGCGCAAAGAGACATACGCCGAGGACAGTCGGAACCCTCAAATGGAGTTTGGTACCGCAGAGGAAGATGCCCTTCGTCGTGATGCCACCATAAACGCTTTGTTCTATAATCTACACACTGAGGAGGTTGAGGATTTTACCGGCGGCATCCGCGACATGGAGGCGAAGATCATTCGGACTCCCCTCGAACCGTATCAAACGTTTATAGATGATCCCCTCAGAGTACTTCGTCTCATACGTTTCGCCGCTAGACTAGGATTTACTATCGATGAGACCTCAGAGAGTTTTATGAACAACAAGAATATTCTTGAGGCTCTTCGGAAAAAAATCAGCCGTGAAAGAGTTGGGGTTGAGTTGGAAAAAATGCTCAAGGGTATGCATCGCTCTCTTCTGAGTTTCGTAACCACAAGCTGACATGAAGTAAATAGGTAAAACACCCCGATCAGCACTGGAGATAATTGACCGTCTTGGCCTATACCAAGCAATTTTTAGCGATCCAGCGGAAGGAGATGTTTCTTTGCCCGATATATCCCGATGGCATGTCGCCTATAGCTGTCTTGACGAGCTGCTAAAGGATAGAGAGCCAGGCTCAATATCTCGGCTATTGGTTGATGCTAACGACAACGATACTACGTATCTGGCGTGGAATCTCGCTGCTGTGAGTCCCTGGATTCCCGAAAACGACCGCTCTGGGCGCAAGCAAAAAGCAAATGCCCTCCCGCCCGTTGGTATCATCGCCCGTGAGGGGTTTAAAGCCTCGAACAAGCTCACAACTGTCATGACAGCCTGTCACAAGCACCGTGCTGAAATACTTGACCTGAAGAAGGCAGTATGTGAAAATTCATCGATAATAGAGCAACGAGACACTTTTGGCATGGCGATTCGGAAATGGGAAGCAGTGGGCGGACACTGGAAGATTCAAGTTCTCGGAGTGATTATTATCGATGCCATGAAACAGCTTGTAGACTTTCCCACTGAGAAAGGTAAAGGTAAGCATCCAAAATAGAGCTGTTCGCACCAGGGCGAATTTAACAAGCTGACTTTTTATCTCATCACAGACCATATAGAGTTCCTTAAAGGGTGGGAAGAATTCCTTCAGCATCTCGTTAAGCTTGATATCTTCGATGCCCCTAATTTGAAGAAAATTATCGATGGACGAGCGCTGGCCAAGGCCTTGGGAGTCCCACCGGGCATATGGATGGGCAAAGCCTTGGACATCTGCATGGCTTGGCAGCTTCGAAATCCAACAGAGGAGAGCCCAGATGGTGCAATACAGGAAGTGAGAGATAAAGCCGAGGAGCTGGGTATAAAATTGAAATGAAAACAGGAGCGGTGCTGAAAAAGATGGACGTGCTCGATAAGTTTAAAAGTTAATTGTAAAAATGATACCTCTACTGATTTCTAAGTTTAAGTCTATAGAAGTCTAGTCCGAAATATGACCGTATAATCATAGTGCAGCCAAACAAACTGCTTGCCCTCTAATTGTACAGGAAAGATTGCGAGCTGGTATAACTGATTAATACAGAATAAATACTCCTCCGGCCAATGCTTTGGAAAGGGGTCTATTTGATTCAACCTTGTCAACTCCCCCCCCC